>CM074445.1:30029882-30547382 GCA_037101425.1 Elopichthys bambusa | reverse complement strand
AGGTGCGGGTCGACACAGGCGCAACTTGTTAAATGTAATATACGGATAACATCTTCCTCTGGCATTCCAAAGAATTTAATACAAGTGGAAAATATTTTCTACCACGCGCTCTCTGTTCTCTGCGGTGTCTCCTTCTGGCAGCAACAATTGCAGCCATGTCGCAAAATGTCGCCCCTCACTGCAGAACACAGAAGATCCAGTGGGCGGAGACTGGTAGGTTAAGGGATATGTAAGTGGGAGGACTTGGATCCAGCAGGGTGTGGAGATGGGTAGGTTTAGATCCAGGGGGCGGAGACGGGAAGGTTTAGGGATATGTAAAGTGGGATCCCGCCCCCTGGATCTCGTATTCTGCAGTGAGGACCATCTCCAAATACCAGTAAATTGACTAGCTCAAACCTTAGTAAATCACCATGCGTGATTCATTTAAATCTTCTCCTCTCATAAATTTTGCGTCTGAAAGGGAAACTCCTACAAATGCATATGCAATAAGGTCAGCCGCAAAAACAACTCAGTCCACGCCTTTTCAGCGCTAATTTTGCAACTGCGTGTCTTTAGTAAATCCTGACAGTAGTTTCTTTAACGCCAAAAGAGGGTTTGTGCTGGTGCAAGCTATTAGTAAGTCTGGCCCCTTGTGTCCTATTTCCCTTTTTTTGCCAGAAAAAAGTTTTTTGCATAGTCAATAATCTATTTGTTTTTTTTGTTTTTTACCCCTAGTTGCTTAAAGTTTCACTATATGCCAAACCAGCCACGTTTTTTAACTGATTGGTGAGTCAATATATATGCTTTTGAGTGAATTGTAATGAGCGATTTATAATCAAGATATTAATCAATAATCAATATTTATCCTTCTACACATTACATGATTTTAACGACTTCTTCAAGCTTACGAGATTTTACTTAGTTAGAATTATATGTTAAAGGGGTGGTTGGTTATGATTTAACTTGTTTAACTTTAGTTAGTGTGTAATGTTGCTGCTTGAGCATAAACAACATCTGCAAAGTTACGACACTCAAAGATCAATACAAAAGGAGATATTTTCTTTTACAGAAATCGCTTTTTAAGGACTACAACAAACGGCTGGTAGGGATTACAACAAGCTTCCTCCCACATTAGTGACATCGCTAACACCGAAATTTACATAAACTCCGCCCCCGAGAACACGCAACAAAGGGGGCGAGGCCATGTTGGGCTGCTTTAGAGAAGAGGAAGAGTTGTTGTAGTAGAGTGTTGTTGACATGTCGTCATTTTACGTTGGACTGCTTCACAAACGAGGGTCAATTCAACGTTGGATTTGCACAGAAGATTAACATGACAGCACATGTTAGTCGATGAGTTGAATCAACTCCACAGCAACTACATAAATTTATCCACTAACCATTCAGAAACGTCCAGTTTCATTCTAAAAGTTGTAACTTCTTCCTGAGTCTCTCCATCAGTGTCGACTCCGGTTTGAACAATGTAAGGCTGAACACCGTTACTGACAATCCTCATTTTGGCTGCGTGAGATTCTCCTGTTTTGTTGTTGTTGAGCAACCGAAGTGTGAGCTGTTAAATCTCCGCCCTCTTCTGGAAAGGGGGCCGGGAGCAGCAGCTCATTTGCATTTAAAGGGACACACACAAAAATGGCGTGTTTTTGCTCACACCCAAATAGGGGCAAATTTGACAAGCTATAATAAATGATCTGTGGGGTATTTTGAGCTGAAACTTCACAGACACATTCTGGGGACACCAGAGACTTATATTACATCTTGTGAAAATGGGCATTTATTTTCCTTTTCATCTTCAAACACTAGAGAATCATGATGAATACTGTCTGAACCTTTCGCTGAGAGAAAAGTACAACTTTTCTGTATGTTTTGGGAAACTTCAACCTTGAAGTTGCTGTGTATCTGTGCTAGTATTTTTTTTACAGAGCCTGTATTGGAGAGGTGGACAAACTGGCGCACAAAAAAATGCATATCTGTGACCTAGGTCACTTCGTGCCTAAACCATGGTCTTGGTGTCATCGTGATAATCGATGGAGATGTGCTTCTGCCTATCAGTCCATATGTGGACATATTCTAAGTTGATCTATTTCTTAGCCAATCAGAATTCAACCTGAAGTAATGACATAGTTTAGTGACTTGTGTATAAGGTATAATTGCTGTGGAAATGTGAATGTACAGGGTGTGGCTTACAAACTTCCTGTGAGTGTTGAAGCAGACTTCTGCTGATGAAACTGCAAACTATTCTTTAGTAAAATTTTCTTATATATTTTTTTATCTCTGACTCCGGGTCTTCATTCATCATATCTGGTCTTTGGGTCTTAACTGTAAATTCCCCTACAATGGACAAACATCAGTTAATGCTGATGTAGAGGAATTACAGTTGCAACAACTCATTTTGTATGGCAAACTGAGTAAAAACTTGAGAAACGTCCTACTCAAGTTGTTCTTGCGATGGAGGCTCGGGTTGAATAACTAGTTCTTCCAATGTTTCATCATCGGACTCGCGCTTGAATTGATAAACTGTTTTTACAGTTGCTGAGCTTTAGGAAGCCTCTGGAGCTGAAGTTCAGTTATGGTAACTGGTAACCTTTGAAACATGTAAACCTGTTGTAGTAGGAGACTCCCAATGCAGCATGTTTGAACTTCAGCAAGAACCAATGAGGTTCGTTCTCGTGTTACGCAGCACGTTTGAGCTTCTGCAAGAACCAATGAGGTTCATTCTCGTGTTACGCAGCACGTTTGAGCTTCTGCAAGAACCAATGAGGTTCATTCTCATGTTACGCAGCATGTTTGAGCTTCTGCAAGAACCAATGAGGTTCATTCTCGTGTTACGCGGCACATTTGAACTTCTGCAAGAACCAATGAGGTTCGTTCTCGTGTTTCGCGGCACGTTTGAACTTCTGCAAGAACCAGTGAGGTTCGTTCTCGTGTTACGCAGCACGTTTGAGCTTCTGCAAGAACCAGTGAGGTTCGTTCTCGTGTTACGCAGCACGTTTGAGCTTCTGCAAGAACCAGTGAGGTTCGTTCTCGTGTTACGCGGCACGTTTGAACTTCGCAAACTTCGCTGATCAATGTTTTGATCAGATTTACCTCATATTGGCTGCATCCGAAAATTAAAAATGTTGCCTTCGGAGGATGCATTCCAAGGTAGGAAGGCATCAAGGCATGTCCGAATCCAATGCTACCTTCACTTCCTGTCTCGTGAGATACTGTACCTTCATCTGATCGATTTCTGAAGGCAGTATAGATGTACTCTTCACTGTCTTTAAAATCCCACAATCCTGTGTTCCATTCAGTGACAGTTGAGCTAGAAAAGAAAGATGAAGTCTGAAAGGTGCGGTTTCTGGTCAGTTTGTGTGTAAATGTATGTTTTTGATCAATGTTTTCCACTCATTTCTAGCGAGACATGTATGACATGTAGACATTCTAGACATGTATGAATTTGGAAACCAATATTCCAAAAATTCTGTATATAAAAAAAGACATTAAACAATTTAAAACAGGAGTGTATTATTGAAATATACATTACAGATAATTAGACAATAAATCCAGAACATACTCTGACTGACAGACCAGTAAAAAAACTGTACAGAAAATGTACAGCACAAAACACAGCAGAGCCCACACATAAAAACAAAACAAAACACTTAAATACGAAAAGAACACAAACACTGCCATCTTTTCATTAAATAAACACGAGAAGAGCACTAAGATGGCAGTGTTCAATGATTTCATCTTTGCACAAATTATTAAGAGTTGTTTGATCAATAATTGGTTTCCAGCATTGAGATGCTCCCAGCAGCCAGGGAGATGTAAAGATCTTCATTTACGGGCGATGTCATAATTGGCCGCAAGCCAATCACACGTCTCCTTGACGGCTGAAAAAAGAAAACCACCTCTAAAGATTCTTGTTTTGGTTACCACTTTTTTACTACTGTTGAAAAAACATTTAGCAAACGCTGAAGATCTTCAGAGAAGTGAAGATTTGATCACCTGCTTTGAACGGTGTGAACTTGAAGTCTGGCAGGTATTTGCGTAGTTTGGCGTTACTGGCAGTTTTCTTGAGCTGACCGTCTGATTTACTAGTGTCATACTGAGAGCGGTTAGTTAAGGTTTGTGAATGAAAGGGCTAGTTGACACCAAAAGGAAAACTCTGGACATAATGCAAAATTTCTTATTTTACGTTCCAAAATAACTGCAGACTCTGTTTATGTGTGAAAGGATACAATCACTTCACCTTTAAACCCAAACCCTTCAACCACAGCATCCACAGCATCCTTTATGGTCAACTCTTCCTCCTCTCCGACTAGAGAGGAAGTAACAAAGACAAAGAGAAACAAGAGAGACGTGATCTTGATATTTGATCAGCCATTGAGCTCTGATGAAACAGATCCAACATGTGTGATCATGTCAAACACGGCTCGAGTACCTGACGCAATGATAGGCTCCACCTCGTTATACTCCCTCAAAGCCCACACAAACAGACGAGCCAGATCCACAGAATAGATGAACTGCCGCAGGGCGCGACCTGAACCCCATACCTGCAGAGGTTTGCCTTCCTCTACAAAACACACAAACACACACACATTTACCAACACGTGGGACGCTCTGACTGATCCTTCTAGAAAGATAAACACATCTCTCACTCTTTGCCAGGTACGTCTTGTGGATCAACCCCGGCATCACGTGACCGTCCTCAATGTTGAAGTTGTCATGGGGTCCAAAAATGTTGGTGGGGATGACAGCTGTGTATCGCAGACCGTATTGCTGAAAACACGCCCTAATGGACAAACACACACACTTAAAACACTGTATTTGGAAACATTTCAGGTACATATGGGCCTGTCCAAATACCGACAATTGCACTTGTAAGATTTAAAATATCTAAAAGATATTTTAAAATGAACAAACACATTTGCTTTACTGTTTCAACCCCCTCTCTCTTGCTACAAGGGCCATTTGGAAGGCAAAGAGGTGTTGATAGTGATCAAGCCATATAGGCCAAAATGTATATACATTGGGGGTCTACGAATGGTCACACCTTTAGTACAGTGGGGGAAGTTTTAATTTCCTGATTGGTCAGTCTCAGTCACATGGTCAAGGTCAATCTCAGGTAACCTTTTACATACATGCTGGGTATGATTAATGGTATATGATCTCTTTTGTAACTATTTTAAGTGTAACCATAACCAGATATTGTCATTAAACCCTTTCTATTACAAATGATGTGCTAACTAGTTTTGATTTGGTATTAACATTAATGTTAATTGCAGTATAATATCATCACACTATAGCAACGCTCTCCCACATATTTTGCTATTATAACTGCGCTTATTTCCGTCGTTGGTCTAAGTTGCAGTGGGTGGTCATAGACAAGAAATGTACAGTTTTCTACCATCTTGCTGATAACGTTTCCTTAGTCGTTCGGCAACCCCACATTCTGAACCCCTGTAGGAGGTCCACCCTTGGTCACTTGAGAGTGTGTGTACCGTCCCATGTTTTTAAGATGCCCTGAACGCACACTAAACCCACACTATCTCGAATACCACTTCGAGACTAAGCATATCCCATCATGCATTTTGTGCGGGAACACACGTGCCCCAAAATCCCGAGATGTTGAGGAAAACATTCCACTGTAAATTAAATTAATTACAACCCAAATTCTGGAAATGTCGGAACGTTTTTTAAAATTTTAATAAAACAAAAACTAAAAGACTTTCAAATCACATGAGGCAATATTTTATTCACAATAGAACATGGATAGATTGAGTAATTTCACAATTTTATGCACAAAATGAGCTAATTTCAAATTTGATGCCTGCTACAGGTCTCGGGGGCATGTTTACCATTACCATTCCTCTTCTTTTCAAAACAGTTTGAAGACGTCTGGGCATCGAGTTTTTGGAGTTTTGGTGTTGGAATTTTTGTCCCATTCTTGCCTGATACAGGTTTTCAGCTGCTGAAGAGTTCCTGGTCTTTGACGTATTGTTCTCTGTAGGTGAAAGATCTGGACTGCAGGCAGGCCAATTCAGCACCCGGACTCTTCTACGACGAAGCCATGCTGTTGTAATAGCTGCAGTATGTGGTTTTGCATTGTCTTGCTGAAATACACAAGGCCTTCCCTGAAATAGACATCGTCTGGAGGGGAGCATATGTTGCTCTAAAACCTTTATATACCTTTCAGCATTCATAATGCCTTCCAAAACATGCAAGCTGCCCATACCGTATGCACTTACGCACCCCTATACCATCAGAGATGCTGGCTTTTGAACCGAACGCACTGGAAGGTCTCCCTCCTCTTTAGCCCGGAGGACACGGTGTCCGTGATTTCCAACAAGAATGTCAAATTTGGACTCGTCTGACCATAGAACACTTTTCACTTTGAAACAGTCCATTTTAAATGAGCCTCGGCCCACAGGACACGACGGCGCTTCTGGACCATGTTCACATATGGCTTCCTTTTTGCATGATACAGCTTTAGTTGGCATCTGCAGATGGCACGGCGGATTGTGTTTACCGACAGTGGTTTCTGGAAGTGTTCCTGGGCCCATTTAGTAATGTCATTAACATAATCATGCCGATGAGTGATGCAGTGTCGTCTGAGGGCCCGAAGCCAATTTGACGTTAAGGAACATTGTTTTCCACAATCTTTTCACGCACTCTTTCACAGATTTGAGAGACTCTGCCTCTCTAAGACATCCCTTTTTTTTAGCTAATCATGTTACAGACCTGAAATCAATTAACTTAATTAGTTGCTAGATGTTCTCCCAGCTGAATATTTAAAAAATTTCTGGCTTTTTCAGCCATTTGTTGCCAACATTTTTGAGACCTGTAGCTCATTTGAATGAAAATAAGCTCATTTAGTGGATAAAAGTATAAAATTCTCCCTTTAAACATTTGTTATGTTATCTATGTTCTATTGTGAATAAAATATTGGCTCATGTGATTTGAAAGTCTTTTAGTTGTTATTTTATTTAAATGTAAAAAAACGTCGGGTTGTAGATATTACATATAATTTGGTAGTAAAACAAAGTGTTGCGCATTTTATTGGTACAAAGATGAGTAGGATATGTGTATTTTGTACAATTGCAACTGCTTTTTATAACTTAATTAGAAGCACCACAATTACTAAAGTGTGTCTTTATTACATAGGGAATACTGAACAGACTAAATTGCAAAGTATTGAAAATCAAAATAAAGCTCTGTAAACACTTGCTTTTTTGCAACACTATAAGTGTCTCTTATCAGGTAATCAAATGTTCTTCACACACATAATACAGGAAATACATCATGTAAGTAGATAAGTGGTCAAATACCCGCAAGTGTGGGTATTTGGACAGGCCCTATCATTATTTTTAATCTATTCACTTGAATTACTAGCTGAAAACAACACTATTTATGTTCAACTTAGTGATCCTTACTGAAATGGTTAAATTCAGTCCACATTAGTTGAACTTTAAGTTTTACACGTATGAGCATGTTTTTACTGAGACAAGATTCATGTATTATGTACTGTTCATTATTAAGGTTATATGTACCTTTTGTTGCTAGGAAGACAACTGAGATCACTGGAAACGTCAGGATTGCCTGACAATATCTAGTGATGGGTGATTTCAAAACACTGCTTCATGAAGCTTCGAAGCTTTATGAATCTTTTGTTTCGAACCAGTGGTTCGGAGCGTGTATCAAAAACTGCCAAAGTCACGTGATTTCAGTAAACGAGGCTTCATTACATCATAAGTGTTTCGAAATTTTGTTTGATACAGTTGAATAAAGTTGTTATTTGTTTTTTTACCGCACAAAAAGTATCCTCGTCGCTTCATAACATTAAGGTTGAACCACTGTAGTCACATGATCGGTTTTAAATGGATCTTTAGCAGCTTTCTGGGCATCTGAAAGTGTTAATTATCTTGCTGGCAATGCAGGTCTCACTGAGCCATCGGATTTTATGAAAAATAACTTAATTTGTGTTCTGAAGATGAACGAAGGTCTTACGGGCGTGGAACGACATGAGGGTGAGTAATTAATTTTTGGGTGAAATAACCCTGAGGCGCTACTGTCACGCCACATTAACAATATTTTTTAAAGCCAAAACTACATTTATTGTTTGAGTTTCAAAAATTTAAACACAACTTTGCTTCTTTTTTTTTTTTTTTTGCTTTTTATTTTTTATCCCCGTTTCCACCAAAGTCATCTGGTGGGTTCGCTGCCAATAAAGCTCTTTTTTTTTTAGTTTCATCTGACCATAGAAACCGACAAAAGTTTTTAGAAGACATTTAGAAGTTTATTTTAAAATGCAAAGGATTAGGATTAGGATGGTCACACGTCCTCTTCCAGGCAGATTTGTAACATCTTTAGTTGATTGGAACTTCTTAATTATTGCCCTGATGGTGGAAATGGGGATTTTCAATGCTTCAGCTGTTTTCTTACAGACACTTTCTATTTTGTGAAGCTCAGCAATCTTTTGCTGCACTATATTCTTTGGTTTTACTCGTCATGGTGAATTATTAAGTCAATTTGGCCTTTGTGTTTCCTCATATTTGTACTCCTGTGAAACAGGAAGTCATGGCTGGACAGTTTCATGTTTCTAGTCACCTTGGTGTGCTAAAAAAAATTAACAAATGAATGAGAATATACTTAAGAGAATTTCTAGGGGTGCCAATAATTGTGGCCAATGTGCACTGAAGAAAAACATTTATTTCATAATGTGAGTTACCTCCCACTTTCAATTGCTTTTACTTTGATGAAAGGTTATAATTTTGTGATTTTTTTTTTTTTAATGAAAGATCAAAAGGATAAACAATGCAGATTTATTTTCACAGCCGCCTTTGCTCATATTTACCAAGGGTGCCAATATTAGTGGAAGGGCACTGTACATATATATAGTGCATCTTTAAACACGTCGCCTGAATGTACAATGTGAAACCAGAAACCTGAATAACCAGTATAACGGTCTTGCCCACCAGTCCAGATGTCAAGCTACGCCCCTGACAATGCAGACAAAACCATAATGGGTCTAAACGTAGGCTTCATTCTCACTAAGCAATTCCGTAATAGAAATGTGATCTGGACATGAGACACACCGATTCAAGAACCAATGAACTTTGAAACCGAGAGAGCAAAACTCACCTGTTGTGGACATCAATCATGCGTTTGGCGTAGGCGTATCCGTAATTAGACTCATGTGGAGGACCGTTGTGCATCTGACACGGAGACAGAAAGAGAGAAACACATCTGTAAAAGCTTAAACACAATCCATGCAAACAGACTCATGAAACAATCAGACATCCACTGGCTTAAATCGCCCACATTCATGCATTTTTAATCAGTATTTCTCACCAGGACGGGACGGGACAAGTTTCTAAACACCAAACAGGTATATAAATGTTGGCGGTCATGTACATCAAAAATCCATGGGTTAACAGTCTTTATTCACTGTGAAGGGAATTTGAGTCGAATGAACGAAAATAATGTCAATATTCCCAACATCTGCCTATTAAAGTGTTGTCACAGTTGAGTGATTGTAATGAAAGCGCACAACGAAGGAGTAAACAACAAAAGGTGCAGTATGTAATATTGACAGCTAGTGGTTGAAATGGGTACTGCAGTCAAAATATTGGAGAGAATTGTTTACCCTGCCCCCTAATCCTCCGAATTTCGAATTTCGATTAGAATTTCACGCGGGTTGCCAGATTGAGGACGTGCAAAAGGAACGACCGCAATTGACAATGGAAAGCGAGAAGACTTACACACTGTGAGTTGAATTATCCGTGTTTTAATATGCTTATAATGGATGCCGGCTTTTTAGGTTGGGTAGAATCTGCGATCTCTGACCCAGTTCACTGATGCTGTATTTTCTGCCAACTGGCAACCCAGGGTGTCGAAACCCTATTGGGTAAATTGGCAGTGGGCGGAGTCACACAGACAAAAACAAAAACATTCCGACACGGAACGCACATTTCAAAGTCAAATAACTGGTTGCGCCATTGTTTTTCAGAGAAACAAGTATGTGAAAATCTGAGCAATTTCAGTCCCTCCATTGACAGCTACGCAACTACCACTTTGTCACGTGTGTCTGAGTTTACCATGGTCTCATCTATAGGGTATGTAGTTTTATCAGGAAAAACACATGTAGACAGACAGGAAACGACCTTCACCACCCCGAACTCCTGAGACATGTGCAGCACGTTGTCATTGATGTGCACATTGTCTCTCTGGAAACAAAAAACACAATACGGTCAATGTACAGTTCAATCATTCAACAGAGATATTTCCAACCTTAAGTTACTGTTAATAATTACCCAGAAGTCCAGGTTCTGTCTCATGTTTCTGTAGAGCCCGCCTACCATGGCGGCCAAATGAATGATGTGTGTCGGACGATGTTTCTGGAAGACTGCTCTCGTCTCTTCAGCGCTCCTGAAGCAGTACGTGTAAATCATGCATTTGACAGAAATGAAAACTCTTTTAGTTGAGCTTATTCTTTGTACAGATTCCATTCATCAGCCAACTTCATTAGATGCATCCTGGGATGCTTGTAAACACTAGTGAAGAAAGAACTAAATAAAGTAGAAGCTAATTCTATAACACGTGCTTATTATAAAGTACATGATATGTTGTCATAACCCTCCAATGAGGGTTTTCTTACACAAGATTGGCCTCTTTGGATGACAGGAATATCCATTCTTCTTCTTCTCTCCCTTCGCCCTCTTTCACCACCCGCTCTATGGCTCGCCCCACCAGCCCGCTGCCGCCCGTCACCAACACACGCATTGGCCCGTCCATCTGACAGAGAGAAAGAGATGAGGCTTTATATAGGTTTCTGAAATGTCTTAGGTTAGGGTGTTGAATCAGAACTAGCCAGAGCCAAAAAGCATGTCAACACCTAAAGCACATCCAATGTACTTGTACAGTGGCTCTGTTCGCTGAAGTCAGTGTCCCAAGAAGAACATATTCTAGCCTGAGAGGCTCAATGGGAGCAGTAACTTCTTCACTTCAGTGGTTAGTGAGAAGGACAGGCTACAACCTTTAGAAATGCCACCAACCAGAGGGAAACGCGTGTGTAAACGTGCTCAGATATTGGTCATTCCAGGGGACATTCCCCACTGCTTCGAAACCAAGACTTTTTTTTATTGAACATGCTGGAAGTCCAGCCAGAAGAGCATTGCAATAGACTAGTCTGGAAATGGCAACTGCATTCCCATTTGGGAAGGGCCTGAACTTCCTGTCATTGTCATCAAAGATTACCCCAAGATTTCTGGCTGAACTCGATGTGATTATTGTTTATTGATCTAGCTAATGAGACCATGCAATCAACAGCGGCTCTAAACAGTGTCTAAAACGAGCAAAACCATGGATGAATTATCGCATTTTTAGTCCTGTTACAATTTGTACGAAACCCTTACCTTCTCTCTGGTGTCTGTACAATGCGAGGTCTATGCAGAACGCAAGAAGTGATGATATGCATCAAAAAACTACATAAAGTCGAAACAAGCTGTAACTGCATGACAGAGGTTGGAAAGCAGCGGTTATAGTCAATTATATAGGAAACCCAGTCTCTTATTTTGTGCTATCATCAGTTAACTTTGCAATAGTGTCAGTTAAAGTTCTGAATACAAGATGTGAGGTGTATCATCTAAAATAATCGACGACTTCCTAAGGACTTTTTTTTTTTTTTTTCCACACAGGTAGAGCCTATAATCTTGCTGAACAACTTTCTACAGCTGCGATCTGCTTTTAACATTTAAATCATAGAAAAAGTTCAAACAGATTCAATGAAAAGTTTATCAAACATTATCAAACACGCATATAAACCAGATTTGTATTTTCCCACCCAGTTTAACTTATCTATTACTGTACTTATATAGCAAGGTGCTCATGTGAGCTAACTTTCTCAACTTCTTTCCCAGCAATAACTTAATTTAGCTGAGATGTCAACTGTTTTATAAAAATCTGTTGTCACATCTTTGTCACGCAGTATTGATCACACGAAGACGAACGAGTACAGAATATACAGTCCTTTAATAATAATTAAAAGAAGATACACGTAAGAGAACAGAATAACACAACCACGTTATTCTCCATTTACTCTTCGAGATCTTCTGTTCAGAGAATCTAAAATCCAACCCACAAAGCTCTAAACAACAACTGTTCAGCCAAAAGAAGTGGTTGAATTAAATAAATAAAGATTATGTATGAAGTTTAATACCTTTTACTGTGTGCACTGTTTGGATTCAGTGTCTTTCAGCTGGATTTTGACACATGACTTCCCAAATGTGCATAAAATCTTATTAAAAAGTTGTTATTAAACGTAACATTGAAAGAGCTCTTCTCCATACATTTATTGTACAAGCTGCTTATTATTATGCCTTAATTTGGTGCATCTAAAAATCAGGGATGCAAACAGGTAAGGGGGAAAAAAGGTGAGAACATTGTGTGGGGTGGGAGCACAGAATTATATATATATATATATATATATCCAAAAAAAATGCTGACATATTGTTGCAACATTTTACCAAAATCAACATTTGGTCAAAATCCCATGCTATAATAGATGAAGTGCTATTAAAACAGACTGTGTCTGTACCCCGAATCAGTAAAAACAAAAAACTTCCAAACCCATTTAATGGTAAAAATTTAATTGATGTTCAACAAATAAAAAATAGAGATAGTAATGATAAACAAATGATAAAGCTTGGGTTGTTAAATATTAGATCCCTTTCATCACTTATTGTAAATGATATTATCACAGACAATAATCTAGATATGCTGTGTTTGACAGAAACTTGGCTAAAACCGGACGATTACATTACTTTAAATGAGTCTAGCCCTCAAGGTTATGATTATCGACACAATCCTCGTCAGAAAGGCAAAGGAGGAGGTGTTGCTGTAATTTATAGTAATATTTATAGTATTAGTCAAAAGTCTCTCAAATATAATTCCTTCGAAGTGATGGTACTTTACGTAACATTATGTAAGTTGACATTTGTGTTGGCTACTGTATACAGGCCACCAGGACACCATACAGACTTTATCAAAGAATTTGCTGATTTTCTATCGGAGTTAGTACTAGCAGCAGATAAAGTACTTGTTGGTCTTGGAGTTTGGGTTCCTTGCCGCTGTCGCCTTTGGCTTGCTTAGTTGGGGACACTTGACAATTGACATTTGATATTCAACACTGCTTTGATCTGCCTGCATTGACACTATTCCTTACGAGCTGCTGTGCAGCCAAAATAATGTACCAGTTATCACTGTAAAGCTGCTTTGACACAATCTACATTGTAAAAAGCGCTATATAAATAATGGTGACTTGACTTGACTATTATAGGACAATTTAAGACAATATTGGCTGATTAGACAGCAATACTGAGCTCTCTTCACCGTCCACACATCTCACGACCTAAAATATTACCCTTTATAGACAGGTTTTGAAGTATACACTGTACAGAACTTATTGAAACAACCAGTTCATTATTTACTTTTGTAAGTAACCTTGTATAATGTGTGTACAGATCCTTGAAAAAAATTGACTCTTTGCATAAAACATGCACTTGTAATTTGTTGTAAATTAAGAAAACTTTATGCATCACAAGATCAAATAAAGTTGTAGTAAATTACTACTGATGCTTATTAATTTCTCTCATGTTCTACCATTTAAAAAAAAAAAAATGTGGTAATCGTGGTCAACTACTTTGACCAGAAAGACCAGTTTGACCAGCCTGGACCAATATATAATTCATACTGGATCTATCTAAACTTTACAGTTTTCTACAGTATGTTTATTAGTGATCAAGCTGTACTTGTTAGTGTAAGTTATTCCCATGACGAGAAACCATGGCAATACCATGTTTGTTTTGAACCCGTATCATGGTGATTATTAAGTAGCCTACAATGGGACTGTCATCTGATACATTATATTTACAATAGAAGCACAACAGAATTTTTGTAAGGGTTTATTTTATCTTCGTAAAAGCAGCTCTTCTTTCTCCCTACAGCTCACAATGGACTACTAGACAGATGAAACTGGTAAAGCAAGTTTATCCACTGACACTCCCATGTAAAATCAAGCCATCACGGTTGAGGTATTATTATGAACCCAAAACACAATCATATACACAGAGAAAAAATCTTAATACTTTTCAAATCTGAAAACCATCGTGCATAAAATTATAATACAGACTTTAACGCTTAATGAATTTTATAAACTCTTTTGAGCTCAAATTAAAATAAATAAAATCGTCAGATCTGATGAATCGTGTATTAAATCGCATATTCCCTTAATAAGTGCCAACGCGTTACCTACTCTCTCGCTCGATGGATCCTGCTCTGTGAATCCTGAGGTAATGAGAAAACTTTTACAGCTTACTACTGGTTTATGTACACACACCTACATTTAAGGACGGTAGATTTGCATACATTTACCCAGCAGCCGGGCAACTTAGCGAATAAACATCCGGGTTATATTTCACCTCAAGTATGTGATAAAAGAACGAAAGAAAATAATAATCTCATTACTACACAATTTATTAAAATCTGCAAAAATGTAATTCAGTACAACAAATACTACCATTGAGTATTTTTTAGAATAAACACGTTTTGCACTTTTCTGTTTGCAAATCTCACCTCATGACCTGGTTAAACAAGAACTTAAAACTCTCCACAAGAGCTTATTATAATACTGAAAATGAATTAAAACCGCTGATTTTCTAGACACGTAGCATGATTTAAAACATTACAAAAATCCTTCATATTGACAAGCACATAATACACATCATCATTTAGTAGCCTATTATTAAAACAAAATAAACACAGAACATACCCAGTAAAAACAGAGGAAAATGTACAGCACCAAACACGTACAGAGCACAAATAAAACCATGTGATCATCCAAGGAGAAAAAACAAAACAAAAAAAAAAAAACACACCCCCCAACGGAAAACCTGAACCGCCCCTCCATGTTTGCTATGATTGAATGCAGAGCTGCACGATTAGTCCAAAAACATATTTCGACTATTTTATCATATTATTATTATTATCATCATTATTTAATAAACAACTCTCTTTGCTGTAGTTGTCATTTTCCAAGTTTGGCCGAGCATTTGCTAAAATGTGAAAGGATTCCCGAGTAATCTCCATTTATTAAAATAAGATTGGATGGGGGAAATTAAACAACCGGTATCTTAAATATTTTATATTCATATTAAAATATTTAAATTATTTAATTTTAGTCATTTAAATTACACCCGAGCTTACCAACAAAGCACTGCAACATGATCGCGAGTCAAGAAATCCAATACCAAAAAAAAAAAAAAAAAGAAAGAACTTTTCGTCAATTTTTCCCTGACTAGCCGCCTCTCTACCCGCCCCTAAACATGACGTAACGACGACTTCTTGAATAAGTAGGCGGTCCTATAGAGCCCAGACCTGTCAGTCAAAAGTCTGGCTCGTGATTGGAGAAACGAAGCTTGCTGGTTAAACGTGTGTAAATACAACGGAAACTTAGCCCAAACATGTAATGACACCTTTGCATGGAAGTTTAATCTACGAAATGTGATCTAATTAGCATTAAATAGGGAGGTTCTGTAAAAATGTGTCATTTGGCAAATTAGATACATTAGAAGTATACTTTTACTTTTGTTTCGTATTGTAAATTAAGTAAAAAAAAAAATCATTAAATTAATTAAAAATCAACCATCAATATAAAACAGCCGAGATCAGTTAGATACTCGTTCATCGGTTCACCAGATCACGAAGCCTAGTTTGCTGAAATCACGTGACTTGGCGAGTGCGATACCAATCTGAGCTACTGATTCAAAACAAAAGATTCGTAAATGTTCATGAAGCAGTTTCGAAAGCGCCCATCACTGGATCGAGCTACGCAAGACTGGGAGACCTTTTGTTGACAACAGATTTATAAAACTGTCTTTACAAATTCTCATTACAATAGTTGGCGCCTGTTGCAGAGTTCGTGTGGAGCCGAGACACTGAAAACTGCTTCACATACCACGGTTACGCGCCTGGCCCGAAGTTAACTTCCGGTGTGTGTAGTAGCTTTGTCGCATTTAAGTTTGGCCAAGTAACGGTTCTTTTCCTCTACTGGTAACCCAAAATAATACTGGCTAGCTAATGTAATTTACTTGCTATTTATTTTATCAGAAATAATCTAGTCTAGATAGGAGTTTGGGCCACTTATGTTGTTGCCGTTGAAACCATCCTATAGACGGTTTATATAAATACATCGCAGCCTTGCAGTGTGATACCCGCATGCGTTGTTAGAATGAATGAAAATTAGTTAATAGTAAAGATATATATATACACATCTCTATTCTGGACAAAGCTAATTTTTCACTCGCATTTATCGCCTGGTGGGTGTTAATTTAAGTTTGGACCTTGGCTGAGATACAAAGCGTTTCCCGCGAATAGCCGCAAGATGGCGCCGCTAGCTCGTGCACAATGCTGTGGGAAGGGAGCAGTCCATGCATTTATATAAATGTATTGGAAAACGCAGCATTTGCAGTTTTAGTAATTGCACACCAGTAAAGTGTGTGCGTGTGTGTGTGTATATATATATAAACTTTAAATAAACATGAAAAGAGAGCTAAGACAGCAGTGTTCAATGATTTTGCATTCATAAAAATTATTAAAAGGGTCTGATCAGTCATTGGTTTCAAGCATTTAACAGTTCAGAACGTTGTCTGAACGTCTGATGCATATGGCACAGAATTGGAAACAGTTTCGAAGTCATCATCTGATTGGTTGAATTCTACAGGAAAGCCATCATGTTTACAACTGTGACAACCAGCGCTTATCATGACCAACTAAACGCTGGGTTTTCAAAAGTATGAGAAGTTGCAGAACAAAAACTGTGATTGGTTGTTTTACATGTCAGTCAGACGGCCTCTGGGCGGTCCTTGGCCAATGAAAGCTACTATGGAATCCAGACCTGCCGTCGGTCTGAAGGTTACTTGAAACTACCCCACAGCCAATGAGATGTGAAGATCTTCATTTACGGGCGATGTCATTATTGGCCACAAACCAATCACACGTCTCCTTGATAGCTGGAAAAAAGAAAACACCTATAATAACGGTTCTTTTGACTACTATTGAAAAACATTTAGCAAATGCTGAAGCTCTTCAGAGAAGTGAAGATTTGATCACCTGCTTTGAACGGTGTGAACTTGAAGTCTGGCAGGTATTTGCGTAGTTTGGCGTTACTGGCAGTTTTCTTGAATTGACCGTCTGCTTTACTAGTGTCATACTGGGAGCGGTTAGTTAAGGTTTGTGAATGAAAGGGATTTTTTTGAAGGGTTTTTTGAAGCTCAAGAACAACAGATTTTCACCATGACCATTGAGAAGTTAATTGTGTGAAAGGATACAATCACGTCACCTTTGAACCCCAATGCTTCAACCACAGCGTCCACAGCGCCCTTTATGGACAACTCATCCTCCTCTCCAACTAAAGAGAGAAAAAAAACGACAAAGATAAACAAATTAGTCATCTCAGATTCTTTTACTTAATTAAAAAGGCTGACGTGCCCATTCAAATGTACAACAAGGTAACAGAAAGTTTAAAAGATCCTAAAGATATGTTTTATTATACATATTGAAATTGGTTTATGTACCAACATAGTAAGGTCAGGTCGAGTACCTGACAGAATGATGGGCTCCACCTCATTATACTCCCTCAAAACCCACAGAAACAGACGAGCCAGATCCAGAGAATAGATGAACTGACGCAGAGGGCGACCTGAACCCCAGACCTGCAGAGGTTTGCCTTCCTCTACAAAACACACAAACACATGAAATGTTTTCCATGTGAACAGAACTTTGCTTGAATGAGGCTCTAGATCAGGGGTGTCAAACTCATTTTAGGTTGAAAAAAATGATTGGTAACACTTTACAATAAGGTTCATTAGTTAACATTAACTAATAATGGACTGCACTTCTACAGCATTTATTAATAACTTTGTTGATGTTAATTTCAACATTTACTAATACATTATTAAAATCTTGTTAACATTAGTTAATGCGAACAACTGTATTTTCATTAACTGATGTTAACAAAGATTAGTAAATACAGTAACAGATGTATTGCTCAAGGTTAGGTCATGTTAGTTAATACATTAATGTTTAACTAATGAACCTTACTGTAAAGTGTTACCATTTGATTTAATGATTTTATTAGTGATTTAGTGCATTTCGAGCACGAGCAGTTGTTTTTTTATTTAAATTACACTGTATAATTTAAAGATTTACAGCAAAAACAGCATGTTCTGACTTAATAGCTTTGTGAAATTATGCTACATAAGACACCTGCACGAAACAACTACAGCAGACGGACTGAATGAAAATGCAAATTCACTCTCTAACAGTAGGTGGCGCTTGTGGAACAGCAGCGATATAGCGTTCTTCTCTTTGCGTCCGTATTCAGCATGTGGCTGTGTTAACATCCTTTTTACAGACGTAATATTTTCAAAAGCAGTTTGTTTGCAAGTCCAGAATAGATATTGGCCAAAATAAAACTAATAACCGTTCGGATTTATAGCCGGTGGACCATGCATAATATTCAAATCATCACCCGGGCCGGATTTGACACCTTTGTGGGCCGTATTCGGGTCGTATGTTTCACACCCCTGCTCTAGATCAAGTGTGCCGCACACTGAAAAAATTGAAGCAAAATAATCTTGATCACCCCCTGGTGGCTGGCTGCAGTATAGGTTATAAACCCCATCTTTTCCATGTAATCGACTGGGACGTGAGCCAAACTAAAAAAAAATCCAATTAAACCTTTTTAAATCATTTTAGGTAGCTTTCATCACGTTGACATATGCTCAAGTGTTTGGGTTTTAGTTTGTTATTTGATGCTATAAATATGGGGTGTACTGTCATGATTGACAGCTGTGCTTGCGAATGAGTCTGCAGGAGTGGGCGTGTGATACCGCGGCACTGCCTCAGGATCACTACTGCGCAGACTCATGCTTCAAGGCACAATGTCAACTGCCATTTTGGCTTCATTTTTCTATGCTCTAGATCCTTCCAGAAAATTAAACACATCTCTCACTCTTTGCTAGGTAAGTCTTGTGGATCAACCCCGGCAGAACGTGACCGTCCTCAATGTTGAAGTTGTCATGGGGTCCAAAAACATTGGTGGGGATGACGGCGGTGTATCGCCGACCATACTGCTGAAAACATGCCCTAATGGACAGAAACAAATGAATTGTTTGTTAAATTTATGAAAGCTATAAACAAAACTTCACCCCAAAATCTCTAAAGAAATATATCTTGACATTATTTTAATGACAATTATACACATTTCTCACAAATTCTCATAAAAATAATAGTTCATTATATACATTAAAATTTTTTATTTCTAAATATTTATTGCACATGTTGTGCTGCATTTCATTTATGGTGATTTAAATGTTATTGTATCAGTAATTTAATGAAATTCACTAATGAGAATGACACACAAAATAAAAAAAAATGTCTGGATGAACACACAAAAATGTGTTTAAATCTCATTATGATTTGATGATAATATGACAATGTAGAAAAAAAAAGAAGCTCCCAATCAAAATGTGACCTAGACATGTGATACACCCCCTCATGACCAATGAACTTTGACACGGACCTGTTGTGGACATCAATCATGCGTTTGGCGTAGGCATAACCGAAATTAGACTCATGTGGAGGACCGTTGTGGATCTGAAACAGAGCGAGAGAGAAACACGTCTGTATAGATGACAAAAATGTCTAGTCATCATCTCCCTCAAATCATAAAACAATTGGAGCTGATGATTTAGTTGAAAATAAAATTGATCCACTGGATTCTAATGATTCTGCAGAGGAAGTTTACAGTATGTTTTCATAGGACAATGAATCGTAGACAATCAAGGAAAATGTATCATGGTATAAGCCCTTTAAAAGAATGCCAAATACAAACAACATCTGTTTTTTAAAGTGTGTGTGTGTAAGATTACCATGGTCTCATCTATGGGGTAGGTGGTTTTATCTGGGAATATACACGTGGACAGGCAAGAAACGACCTTCACCACCCCAAACTCATGAGCCGTCTGGAGCACGTTGTCATTGATAAATACATTATTCCTCTGAAAACAAGTCAATGTACAGTTCAATAATTCAACAGTGATATTTTCAGGCTTTCTTACATATTTCCAATGTTATATAATAATAATTGTTAATAATTACCCAGAAGTCCAGGTTCTGTCTCATGTTTCTGAAGAGCCCGCCTACCATGGCGGCCAAATGAATGACGTGTGTCGGACGATGTTTCTGGAAAACTGATCTCGTCTCCTCAGCGCTCCTGAAGCAGCACATGTAAATATATGTCATGTCCTGAGAAACATTAATTAATTTAGATATTGGCAGTATGGCGATATATATCGTTGCGATTTACCATTAGTGGCAAAATTTTCTATTTCATGAATAACGCAAAATAACTATGGGCGTGGCTTCGCGTGCAGGTAGGCCGGAGCTATATGACGATATAAAGTTATCGATAAAGATTTAAATGAATCGCAATATGTAAGTATGCAAGTTGACATGTTAGAGTGATCAAGAAATGATTACATGAATGAGAAAATAAAGCGTGTGACTAACTGTCACACACCCAAAGCGCGCGAAAAAAGTCAGAACGGTAGAGCACCGAATTAAGTTATCTTTCGCGATGTACTGAGCTTGAATGATCAAAAACACGGCCGTCTTGGTGAGTATAATCACATAAACACTATCGGTTATGTCTTCAGTAAACAGCGGGAAAGAAAGAATCTAATGAGTCAATATATTGGATTCTTGCATTAGGTCTTGAAGTGACAGCAGCCTTAAACACGCTGCAGTCTACTATCCTTAATGTTAATAATAATAATAAATAAAAAAAATCACCGACTGCACTTGACTGAATAACTTTAATATCAGTCAGTGTATTATTCATTCATGCAGTGTTTTATTTTTTTTAAATTAATGAATTAATTAATGAAATCCTGTTCACACCAGGGACAAGTTCTAATAATCATTTTATCGGTTTAGACTTAGAACATGGAAGTCCACACCACAGCTATAAAAATGATGACAGCCAATCAGAATCCATCCGAGCATTTAAAGCGACAGACACCATAAAGGCAGTGCGCTTAGAATAAACACAATGTTTGTGGTGGTTATTCTTGGAGTGAATGAGCAAAGACTTTCCACCTTCTTCCTGACTAGCCTACTGCGTTTCGAATTATGGGTTGCACTTCCGGTTTGGGGAACTTCCATTTAAAAAGACTGAAACGAAGCGTTTCAAATCATAAGCTTTATTTGTAGGGCAACCTTATCTGTCAGTTTGACTGAATTAACATAACGTTATAACAAGAATATCTATGGCAAGAGCTCTTTTCAGTCGCTGCTTTCTATCCTCGTGACTATTTTCTTTTGTCCCTTTGCATACTGCTGTAGTAGTATGAAAAAGGACAACATATACTGCACATTTGTGGTCTGTTCTCCCGATATGATTTACGATATATCCCATTAATAATTCACTGGAATGCACGAAGAATCTCGTATCTTTCCAGGTTTGTTTTTACAGGTTAATACAATTTATTATCTGTAAAAATGATGGAAATCACTTTGAAATAGTATCACGCAATGCTGAAGTTCATGAACATTTTTTATTAAGGCAACATATTACATAATACAGATGTATATCACTTTAGTTATGTTTAACCCGTCCGTTATTGCTGTGGAAAGAATCGCGCTTTTTCATGGTCTGTTGAAAGTACCTTGTTGATGCTTTTACACTTTTAAATGTCCTTTTAATGTTCGATGGTTGAAGGGGGAGTAGAATAATGTCATCTCATTGTACCCAGTTTAAAAAACAAAACAGAAACGTATTATTGCGTTCATAGAGTGAGCCTTTCACTGACTGCAAAGCGTCATGGGGCGTAGGAATAAGGTGGATAGAACAACACGCGTCACTCGTGTTGTTTTAAATGGGAGAAAGTGCAACGCACAATATGGCAGAATAAGTCCCGCCTTCTATATAGGAGTCAGTCGCCGATTGGTAAAGTCATCGTGTCACTGTAGCGGTCATTAGAAGCTCCGGTTCCTATAGAAACAGTCAGACGTGCGCTTCCGAAATGAGAAACAAGAGACGCGCATTTAGGACTGCGCATGCGCGTTAGCCTGATCCAGCCTGAAAAATACAGTTTTTTGTCATGATTCGAGCATTTAGAAACAAAGTTTATGAAACAGTTGTGGTCAGATTTCATTGGTGATTACAAATATGAAATTGAATCGAAAGCTTGGCTAACAGCTTTGGGGAATTGGATGTTTCCCCATTCAAAGAGATAGGAGCTGCACTTGAATGCCTGAGAGGCGTTTTAAAGATGGCCGCCAAGTAAAATGACTTGTCTTAAAGGGACTTTGCTATTAGTACTTCTAACACCATGATTTGTATAACATGCACTTATAGAATATAAAGTAAATGTTAAAATATTTTAATGATTGTGTTGTCTAACGGGTGTGACGTCTGATGAGTGTTTGTTCAGGAGCCCTTACATGAGATTAGCATCTTTGGATGACAGGAATATCCATTCTTCTCCTTCTCTCCCTCCCTCCTCCTCCTCTCTCACCACCCGCTCTATCGCTCGCCCCACCAGCCCACTGCCGCCCGTCACCAACACACGCATCACCCCGACCGGCCCGTCTGTCTGAGAGAGAAAGATAGAGATGAGTTTTGATGAACACTTTAAATTACTTTCCCCCCCTCCCCACATCAATCTACACTCCATAATGACAAATCAAAAAACAAACAAACAAAAAAAAACAAAAAAACATATTTTTGACAACTTTGCAAATTTATTAAAAAGGGAAAGTACAATGCATAAATACGTGTACCCTTAACTTTGTACTTAGTTGAAACACCTTTACAGCCTCATGTCTTTTTAGGTATGATGAGACAAGTTTTGCACATCTGCATTTGGTGATTTGTTTACCATTCTTCTCCTCAGATCCTCTCGCGCTCAGTCAGGTTGGATGGGGACCGTTGACAGACAGACATTTTCAGGTTTTTCCCCCCCGAGATGTTCAATTGGGTTCAAGCTCAGGCTCTGGCTGGTAGGGTTGGGTACCGAAACCCAGTGCCAATATGACACTGGTACCTATATGACCGGTAAATAGAACGCAGATTTCGGTGCCACTTAAATGCCTGAACTGTCGATTGAAATTTTCAGTGCATCACATGACCAGCTGCTAAATTCAAATATGTGTTCGCGCTTTGGCTGGCGCTGAGCCAGAGACGGACACGTTCAGCGCTTTTATTCAGTGTTCTCAACCACATAATGTTTATTTTAGGTTTCAGACACACAAAAAAAAAAAAGTCTATGGAAGCGGCAATAAAAATCCTTTTAATTATAATTTGACTATGTTTTATTCATGTCAGATACACATTGTGTAGGCAACTATATAGTTTACTTTATTCTTCTCCCAGTTCACCGGTCACTTACTTCCACGGAAGAAGTGGATGAATTTACATTTACATGTGATGCAAACTAACATGGCGGCACCCATCGCACATTATAGAACAACTAACATGATTATTATAAAGGGTTTTATACATATTCACTTACACATACAAGGACGCACTCAAGGACATTCACAGAGTTGTCCATAAGCCACTCTTGCATTGCATTAGCTGTGTGCTCAGGGACATAGTCCTGTTGGAAGGTGAACCTTCTGCCCAGTCTGAGGTTCCAGACTAGGTTTTCATTAAGGCCATCTCAATATTTTGCTGTGTTGAGCTTTACTTTTACCCTGACGAATCCCCCAGTCTCTGCCACTAACAAAAATCCCCACAGCATGATGCTCCCACCACCATGCTTTATTATTTGGATGGTATTGTGCAGGTGACGAGCAGTGCCTGGTTTCCTCCAGACGTGATGCTTGGAACTGAGGTTCATCAGACCAGAGAATATAGAGGGTATGCACTGATGTCACTTTCCCGCTGGAACACGCGCCCTCAGCTGGACTGAGTGGCAAAAGAGCCTGCTGCATGACTGGATTTAATAGGGGAAAACAAACAATTATCAGTTTAAACGAAAGGTTGGACTTGATATAGTGTTCCTTACAACTTACCAAAGATCCAGTAATCTATGGATATTGACATGCAGCCAGGAATCGTGTTTCCAGACATTTATATGTCCCTGATTTTGATGCCGGGAAATACATAAAGCAAATCTGCCTGTGAACGCTTTGTATAAATACAATATATGTCGGTCTAAATCTGGGTGATCACATATATATCAATGTTATATATATCATCCAGCCTTAAAACTTGTATAGTTCCACATACTGTATGTCCTGTGTTCCCTTTAATCATAAAACACTCAATTTATCATTTGTCTAGTTTTAAACACGATGCGTAATTGGTGTCAAACCCTATAAAAGACAGCTGGGAAAAATGTTTGTGCAATGGCTTATCTTGTGATATTGGAAGACTTGGCAAACAATGTGCTCTCTTTGCCATTATTGCGGTAAGGAAAAAAACACAATCACGTGATTTTTAAAGGGAAGTGTTGCCACCATATATGGTTAATTGGAGGCGTTTCCGAATGCTAATGACCGTGAACGAGCATGGTACTCATGCACATGTGGGATTTATCAACAATTATTTCTTACTCATGTGCGCACGCTTGATATTCTTGTACTTAGGCACATTCTAAATTTCATTCGTAGGACAAAATATAGAAACTTTTCTATGCATTCAAACGGTCTTTCTAGTCCACTAGAGAGGAGGTATATATACACAGACGAGAGCCGACTTGCCTATAGTTACTTTGACAGTTTTCTGCATCCCTCACTCTCGGCTGGGGATACGGGGAGATCTTTGATTCCAAGCTCGGAGCCCTC
Source organism: Elopichthys bambusa (assembly GCA_037101425.1). NCBI lineage: Eukaryota > Metazoa > Chordata > Actinopteri > Cypriniformes > Xenocyprididae > Elopichthys > Elopichthys bambusa. The sequence goes on along the minus strand of CM074445.1, from coordinate 30,522,494 downwards.
GATCCCCTTGGACAGCACACCAAATTCGCTTATTATATATATTTTTTACTCTATTCAATCATTTGTAAGTGTGAACTCATGAAAACCACTGCCACAGGTTATCGGACAACATTTATTTATTTGTTAAAGATTTATTTTTGGCGTCTCATCGCTGATTCAAATCTATAAATCAAAATGTATTGCATTTATGAAGAAAAGGTTCGGCACCCAAGGCTCGGTCGCTATTGCCTCAGTGGTGTACAGTGTCTTTGAGTGGATTAGGACTGTTTGTGATTTGGTCTTAGTGATTTAGGAGTCCTCTTGACTACTCCTGACGTTTCACAGATTTAGGAGCTAGCTAAAATGCTTTGTGAAATACTCTTAGAGCAAAAATTTAGGACTCCTAAAATTAGGAATGACCATTTAGGAGCTACTTTTAGCCTTAAGATGTTTTGTGAATACGGCCCCAGATTTCCTGTCAAATCTATTTGTACAGTCAACCACAAAGCTCTTTCCCATTTCGGATGTTTTATGTGTTTTTCGCGGCATTCACACTTAAAAACCAATGCTGCCACTCAGTCTTTTTGCCAATAACATGGAGACTGCAATCTTTGTTGGCATTTTTAGCAGCCATTGTGCATTTTTTAATACTGCAGCTATCTAAATATGCGGCAACGGTTTACACTTGTACATGCATGCTCAGTATGCATCATTTAACGGTCATGTGACGTGTTTTCGGTCATGTAGTGCAGACGGAGATTGTTGTGGAAATGCCAGTGCCGTTTTAAAACAACGCACTAGTGTACGAGTCCTGGTTGTTCCAAACTTCTTCCATTAAGGATTATGGAGGCCTTCCCCAGATCGGTGTCTCGACACGATCCGGTCTCTGAGCAGTTCCTTTGACCTCATGGCTTGGTTTTTGCTCTGACAAGCATTTTCAGCTGTTAGACCTGGTGTGTGCCTTTCCCAATCATACCCATTCAACTGAATTTGCCACACCTTAACTCTCAAAGGATAGTAACCTCTAGTAAGATTGGAATGCTCCTGAGCTAAATTTCAAGTGTCCCAGTTTTTAATCTATCTATGTATACTTCAACAGTTCATATACAATAAGCACATATTCACAAAATGTACTATATCAAGGCAGAGTCAAAAATGACCATGGTTACCAATAGAGCGGTACTTCTTTGTTAGACTATTCAAAAAAGCATCATGGTATTGTCATCTGATACATCAGATTCCCATTGATGTACTATAACAGCACTTTTGTAGGGGTATATATGATTTCTGTTCCTCCCTACTGCTCACAATGAACTACATACAGCTGACTCTGTCTGACAGATATCAAGTTAAAGGGATAGTTCACCCAAAAATGAAAATTCTGTCATCATTTAATGAAAATTCACGTCATCGTCAAGTTGTTCCAAAAAAGATATTTTGAAGAATGTTGGTAGTATTTTTCCCCATACTGTGGAAGTCATTGGTCAACTGTTTGGTTACCAACATTATTTTGACGATGACAGAAATTGACCCTTTAACCACTGATGCGCCCTTTATTTCAATATGACAACAACTTTTTCAATAAAGCATGACCACAAAACATGCTGAATTTATACATCTCACAAATGCTTTACGAAGATTATGCATGACCAAAATCACACTTTAACACTCAATGAATGAACTTTATAAACTCTCAAATAAGATTAGTACGCAAACCGCAAAGTGTCTAAAACGAGCAGACATCAAATGAATGACTGTTTTATCGAGTATTATTCCTGTTAATAATTGACGAAATCAATGATTTACCTGCTCGCTGGCGTCACTGTAGTCAAAGTCCTTTTCGAGGAAAGTCAGTTCACTCGCTGGCCATATTTCCATGGCCTCTGGGCAGCTGTTTTGGTCATTCAAAATCAATTCCTACTTTCTGGAATGTGGAAAAACCTGAATGAACAGTAAAATCTGACGCGCACCGTCCCATAAATGTTGCTTAAGCTCAAATAGCGGTAAAAGCGTTTCCGGTTGGCCCAGCCAGTGCGCATGTGCAGCTCTTAAAGTGATTCACGGGACACTGGTGTACACTATGGGAACAGGAGCTTCTAACTGCGATTACTTACGAAATGGCGACTGGCTCTTTTATTCCGCGTTGACGTTTTTCCCATTCATATTAATCCGACTGAGCCGTCTTGATATATATGTGAAAAGATACCATCCTCTGCGGATCTACCATTGGAGAATGCGTAACGGTCCGCGTGGATCACATGTGCCTTATAAACCAATCACAACACAGCCTTGACGTCATTGAAACTCTTTCAGAGTTTTACGACTGTAATTCAAGAACGAAATGCAGCTTTATTACAAGGAGTTTCGTCTACAATATCTTAAATTCCTTCTTTTCATTTGTGTATTGTAATGTATAATTTCTTTATACTGTAACATGAAAAAATATGATAGTAAATACTATAGTGTTTTTGAACCATACTATGGTAAAGTACTTAAATTAATTTGCTGTGGTAATATAACGACTATAGTAATATAAACAAATTACCCAATACTGTACTAAGTTTTCTACAACAATACACTACAGTTTACTGTAGTAAAAACTAAAGTATGCTACAGTATTTATTACAGTTTATCAGTTCATTATAGTTAATACTTCAATATGATGTAGCATTCAAGTGTTGTAAATACTATAATTTACAATTTACTATAGTATGGTTAAAAACACTAGTATTTTTCATGTGGGTTTTCATTGCCTTTATTTATGTATTTTTATTGTTTATTATTTTATTGTACTTCAGTTGTTTCTGTGTATATATATATATATATATATATATATATATATACAGTCAAACCAAAATTTATTCAGACACCTTGAACATTTCATTCATTAATACAGTTTATTCACTATAGTTTATGTCAGATAACACTTTAGCAAAACATGGTCAGGTCAAAGTGTCTGAATAATTTTTGGTCCCAATTTTTTTAATTTTTTTTACCAATTTTACTGTATGAAGAATTTTTGGGTATAATATGTCACAGTTTACTTTATTTTGCTATCCTCACTTACATAAATGAACTATAGTGTCCTGCACCCACTAGTAAAAATATATCAAAAATTATATCTAGTGTCTGAATGTTTGGTATATATATATATATAATTGTTTAATGTTATTAATGAAGGTAAAAGTATTATTCACCATAGTTGTACGATTCTAAATTAAAGTACTTTATTTCCTGCAACCAATCTTCATAGTTGCGTTACACATAAATTTGTAGCTACTGTATATTTTATTTGAATATAGTAATTATATTGCTTTGTACATTGCGATTCTGATTCATAATGTAGCAGAAACAGTGGTTAATAAAACAAATAAATCTAAATCAATCTTATATAAATGTAAATGTCCAGTGATCATTCTTTAATACTACACTGAATGTTAATTTGCAGTATATATTACTATTCAATACCAATATGAAAGTAAATCTTAGAAATCAATTCTAATTTATTAAACCTGTGTTATGTTTTTGTATTCATCAGGAAGGTCTTCTGCTACAAGTAGATAAACAATGTGTGTGTAAACAGCATTACAGAAATGATCACACCAGTCAATGAATCCTTCGAACTGTTTAATAAACAACGTTCAGCTCGGCCGTAATGTCCAGAGTAACCTTTGACCTCAGAACAAAAGGAGGGAGAGGGGGTTTATTAACATGACTCCATAAATACAGTAACACCATGAGCGTAAACCTGTGACGAGAAACATCTCTGCATACAGCACAATCTCCCATAATCCTGTGTGTTTGTGTGTGCTGGTCTCAGGGCGCAGGTCAAAGTGGTCCGCTCACGGATTTTCTTCCCTTCAACATCTTATGTCAGACATATAATCATATTTCATACCATATCTGCATTATTTTATTTTTTTTTAAATCTAAGTTTTTGCTAATGGATGAGTTTTGAGATCCAAACCTAAACGTGAATATTAAACGCTCCTGCTGTCAAATACTGTAGTAGTTACTATTTTGTTATCTTTTCTTTCATTTTAGCTTTTTATTTGTATTTTTACACATTGTTCTGTACAGATGAGGACGTGAGCATGTGACCATGACAGATCAGGGTGTGCAGAAATGTGGAGAAGCCAAACATACGAACATCTTTGTCTGTCGAAGGTTCATATTTCACCTCAAAACTATTTGAAATCATATTTTGCCTTTTTTAATATATTCTGACATAAATGTTCTCATTTAATTTCTCGATTTTGTGGTGAAATATGACCTGGAAATTTCTTCACTCCTGCTTATCTCTCCCTCCATTATTGTCTGTCTCTCTTTTGTCTCACTTGTTTCTCACCAATAGCCTCCTGGAGGCAGGAATGGGCATCAATATCAATATTGTGTGTTTGGCAGTGTGATATAGATCAATACAAGCACCAAACCAGATCAGTGTGTGTGTGTAAATGATGGTGTTTGGATGCTTGTTTGTATATGTGAGAATTTAAAGGTGAAGGATGTAATATTCTGGATGTTAAACACTTTCTGATTTCTTCAGAAAGTGTGTAAATCATGTCATTTCACCTTTACCGAAGGTAGTTCGCTATGAGGGGCACTTGTGTTGCACCATTTCAGTGAGACGTACACAATAGTGTATAAAACAATTAGCGCTGAATGTGATAAATGAACTCATACGCGCACACTTGCTCGCTGTCTCTCTCTCTCTCTCTCACACACACACAGATCAATGCATGTGATCATCAGTGAGGACAGATGTTTTCTATTTCAAAAGGCAGTACAATACTTACAAACCCTTGTTCAAATAAATAAATAAATTAATCATATAAAATCAGACAGACTGTTCTACAAGTCAGTCGAGTTAAAAAACAGAAACGGACACTTTCGGTACATACATGCACGCTAGAAACCAAAGCAGGACAGTCACTATCATGTGAGGACGGATGGTTTATCTATTCAGAAACATTCAGAAATCATCGGGGATGGTGTTGATCTAAACGTTGCAGTGGGTTTGGAAAGGTGACCGTGTATTATGCGAGTACGTGTAAATGATGGGAGCTTGCTGGGTGATTCATGTGTGGGCGAACGGTTCTTTTCACCCGCAAAACTTGTTAGGTGTGAATGTTAATGTGTGTGTTTGAAGTGTTTGTGCTATAGCACCCCGTCCATGAAGCTCGTATCGAGGTGCTGGATCAACACGCGTATGAAGCTCATTTCTTTCCGCGTGTTCTCGAAGATGACGCGCGGGTCGTCGGACTGGCAGCGCAGGCAGTTGGGGGCCATAACCATCGCCAGATTACTGACGTCCATCTTAGTCATGGACACACTGGCGGCTTGAGCAAACACCTTTAATGGAAACAGACAGATCTCTTAATGTCTTTACCGTTCTGAGATGAACAGATGACAGACTTGACTAATCAATAACTGACTGAAAAGAGCAACATTTATTGTGTTTTGGATACTGATTGTGTGCTAGTGTCTCTAAAATGCTTCTTAATTAGTTTTCGACTACTAGTAAAAGCAGCCTCACCATCTAAGTTTTGTTTTTGGTTTCATAAACCAGCCCGGACCAGTTTTTTCTGTGCCGGTCCAGGTTTGTTTATGCCGGTCTGCTAACAAAACTTAGACGGTGATACTGGTTGACAAATTTAGTTCTGGTGCTGACTAGCTGATGTTGGTTTAAGCAGCATAAACTAGCTTAAACCAGCATGGAGGTTAACCAGAAGAAATACTAAGCTTAAAAGCTATATTTGGTACTGGTCTAGAATGGTGTTTGCTTGTTAGTGTTGGGTTAACTACTGTAGTTTCATCTGAAAGTCCATGCTGTTCACCAGCAAAACAAAGCTGGATAACTAGTATGCGCTTTCTGGTGAAACATGTAGACCAAAGTAGCATTGCTGGTTGGATACTTAAACAGCCACACAAGCATGTAAAGGACGTGATATACGAGTGACCCACTATATAGACAGACAGACAGTCAGACAGATAGATAGATTAATGGACAGACAGATTGACAAATCAATAGATAAACAGACAGGCAAGGCAAGACTGATAGATAGACAAGCAGATAGACAGATTGATAGACAGATAGTCAGTTAGATCTATAGACAGAGAGATTGATAGACAGACTGATAGATAGACAGATTGAATGACAGAGAGATAGACAGTCAGATAGATAGACAGATTGATAGACAGTCAGATAGACAGACAGACAGATAGATAGACAGTCAGATAGATAGACAGATTGATAGACAGTCAGATAGATAGAAAGATCGATAGACAGATAGATAGACAGTCAGTTAGATAGATAGTTAGACAGATCGATAGACAATCAGATAGATAGACAGACAGACAGACAGATAGACGGACAGACATAGATAGATAGATAGACAGGTAGATAGATAGATAGATAGATAGATAGATAGATAGATAGATACACAGATAGATAGACAGACAGATAGACAGACAGTCAGACAGATAGACAGTCAGATAGATAGATAGATAGATAGATAGATAGACAGACAGACAGATAGATAGATAGATAGATAGATAGATAGATAGACAGATAGACGGACAGATAGATAGATAGACAGGTAGATAGACAGACAGACAGACAGATAGATGGATGGATGGATAGATAGATAGATAGACAGATAGATAGACAGACAGACAGACAGACAGACAGACAGACAGATAGATAGATAGATAGACAGACAGACAGACAGACAGATAGATAGACGGACAGATAGACAGACAGACAGATAGATAGATAGACAGGTAGATAGACAGACAGACAGATAGATGGATAGATAAACAGATAGATAGACAGACAGACAGACAGACAGATAGATAGACAGACAGACAGACAGATAGATAGATAGATAGATAGATAGATAGATAGACAGACAGATAGATAGATAGATAGATAGACAGACAGATAGACAGATAAATAGACAGACAGACAGATAAATAGACAGACAGACAGATAGATAGATAGATAGATAGATAGATAGATAGATAGATAGATAGATAGATAGATAGATAGATAGATAGATAGATAGATAGATAGATAGATAGACAGATAGATAGATAGATAGACGGACAGACAGATAGATAGACAGAGACGGACAGACAGACAGACAGACAGACAGACAGACAGACAGATAGATAGATAGATAGATAGATAGATAGATAGACGGACAGACAGACAGTCAGATAGACAGATAGACAGGTAGATAGATAGATAGATAGATAGATAGATAGATAGATAGATAGATAGATAGATAGATAGATAGATAGATAGATAGATAGACAGTCAGACAGACAGACAGACAGATAGATAGATAGATAGACGGACAGACAGATAAATAGACAGACAGACAGACAGTCAGATAGACAGATAGATAGATAGATAGATAGATAGATAGATAGATAGATAGATAGATAGACAGACAGACAGACAGACAGACAGATAGACAGACAGTCAGGTAGATAGATAGACAGACCTGTAGGAATCGGATGAGGTAGCAGAGCACCAGTTTGTTGATGTGAGGGAGGTTGAGAACGACGTTGACAGCAGCTGCAGGACTGTCGTAGTTCATGACACACTGCTCATAATACTCGTGAGGAATCACCGGCTCCTCCAGCTCTCTGTACCAGAGCTTCAGCAGGGACGCTACACATGAGAGACAGATCTGAGGTCAGACAGATCACAGGATATCAGCAGACACAACCATACAGAAACACAACTCCTGATCGCCTGTGTTTGTGTGTGCAATCAGTCTCAACCTCAACGCTCTGATTGGCTGGTGTTCACCAATGAACTAGTTGCTCAAATAAAATCATTCAAAGACAAGCTGTTTTCATTAAAGGGGTCCTATTATTAATTAATTTTTTTTTTTTTTTAACATGTTCAACTGTTTTCTATGTGAATATATAGTAAAGTGTAATTTATTCCTGTGATCAAAGCTGAATTTTCAGTGTCACATGATCCTTCAGAAATCATTCTAATATGATAATTTGCTGATCAAGAAACATTCATGATTATTATCAGTGTTGAAAACAGTTGTGCCGCTTCACATGTTTGTGGAAATCTTTTTTTTTTTTTTTTTTTTTTTTGATGAACAAAGTAAAATAGTGATGCTACATTGAGGTCGCGGGTTAGTAGTATAATCTGTGAAATCCTGATATTCTTATGCCAGTTTAAGAGTAGCGTGTCAGAAGTGTGTTAGTAGCTAATGGCTTCATCGCTTCTCACGCTTCTAGATTTCCAGAAATGGTTCCGATGGGAGACACTTTATGAATATAGGTCAATGAATAAAAGCAGTTTTGTAAATGATAGGTACCCGTTTCAAGGGAACAGCAACAACCTGGGAAATCACAGATATAATCAGGATCAGCCAGGGTCGCACAGAGGAGTCCAAACATCTGAGACCACTAGAGAAAATGCAATTTTATTTACATACAAATGGTGCACAAAAGATTCTTCCAAACCATCTAACTGAAGATTATCGCTGTGGTCGCGTACGTTTGGATCCCACTGTACTGCAATAGAAGAAAGCATAGAAAGAGATATTCTGTTGAGGAAAATGCTTGTAAGAGTTGTTGATCCTCCCACTGTGTGTGGGAAGTTTGAGCTATTTATATTCAGAGAGAAATGGGGCATTGCAGAACGCCTGAGGCTACAGGTGTGTGTGTGTGTGTGTTACACGATAAAGAGCTGGACTAATCCCAACTACAATAACTACAGTTGAAAGATTACTGTTAAGTCATGAACGGATGAGAAAATGTTTTTATTCTACGTACTTGAACTTAAATGGCTGTAATTCCTGAATGCTTTGAAATACAGACCTAAGGTTGGTCTCCTTTTTAAAGAAGACACTCAGGAGATTATTGAAGTGAAAGCAGCTTCAAAAAATGAAAGTGTAAAAAGTTATAGAAGTTTAAAGGGGTCATGAACTGCATTGTTTTGTTGTTTTATAATGTTTCCTGGGGTGCGCTTATAATGTTAGTATGATTTTTACATCAAAAATTGTCATAATTTAGAAATAAAAGGCATTTTTTCTACTCTGATTTTATCCTCTGATTTGAACGCTCTGTTTGAAGGGGCGTGTCTTTGTGAGACTTCAGTGTAAACGCCCACTGCTGTGATTGGCTGACATCTTTGCATTATGAAATAGCTACGTATTACTCTCTCGAAAACTTTTAGCACGTTTTTACTATTACAGCTGTCAAGATTAACCATTAAATCTATGGCATTATATTTAGATCGTGGCATGAAAGGTTGCAGTGATGAACATGAGCGTTTAGTCACTGGTTTGATTTACTGACAGACAAAGATCATCTGACTGTACATGAATCATTACATATCAATACAAATAAATAACGCTCAACTGAGACATTCACATTGTTGAAAATAAATAGCATTAGGATCCTTTGAAAGGTAATGTTATTTTAGTCCTGTATCGCTCTTCTCTCTTCCTCATCTCACTAACACACCAGTGGGCGGGGCTAACGTTGCAATGATGAAGTAGGCGTTGATTTCTTCTGCGGAGGCGGAGTTTCACCAGGACGAGTCGTTCGCTGGGTCTGGTGTCAATAAAAGCTTTTATTGGACTAACAAGGACGTTTTCAGTTCTGAAACTTACAGGGTATTTTTATAATACGACGACCTCATATATAAAAACGCTCAAGGAAAAGTTGATCTCTCAGTTCATGACCCCTTTAAGTTTAGTGTAAAGGAAATGGACTGAGCTAAACATTCTTGATTTTATATAAAATACATATATTTACATGATGTCTATAATTTGATATCACAAAAATTGAGCCGCTAAAAGGTTTTAAAGTCCATTTTCATGGAGATGCAGTTCTAATTTCAGTGTTTAAGCCTTTGAAATGTTGCACTGATGTAACTCAACTTCAGTAATTTTGTAAAATGTAAAGATACTTTGTACTTGCTTGTTCCATTTACAAACATCTGTCTGCATGCAGAAACAGCTACAGAGGATCTTTATCAATAATGTATCATGAAATACCCGCTCAAAACAACCAACACAAATAATCAGAGAACGAATTAGACACGGTTCATTTCTCAGCCACAGGCCAACATGAATGCTATTTTTACTATATAATCTGTAAAAAAATTATTTTTCGAAATACTATTTGTCTGTCTACATACAAATGTAAAGTTTAATTCAATGTGTTACTTGCCATTTCTTTCATTATTTTTGAAATTTACTAGCAATTTCTGAGTGAAAACTGTATCAATGTATTATAGCATAAGTATAAGAGTCTGAATACCAATAATTATTTGAAAAAAGTTGAAATTTCTATGTATGGTCGCGGGGTGGGCGGGGCCACTTTTAATAAAATGATATAACTCTTTAATGGAATGAGATATTTTCACCAAACTTGGTACACATATGTAAGAGCTCAATCTGAAGTCACAGTAAAAAAAAAGTGTGATTTTACCACTTTGGGGTGCTATAACATGAAAAAAGCTATAACTACGCAACTGTTTGTCCGATTGACTTGAAAATTGGCATGCAGTGTCTTTTTCCAATGTGCCATGAGTGTCTTTGAGGACATTTGCGTATCTTGAAAAACATGGCCACCATCGGCCAATGAAGTTTGAGCTATTAGACGAAATCAGAACGAAACTCGTGGGCTTGTTTGACTTGTGGCCCTAGAGGTCTGTGAGAAACTTGCTATACCATGTATATTACTTTGGCAAATATTACCCAGAATATATTAGATTAGACAAAGGAATTGTGGGATACCTGGAATATGTGGGTCCTCCAGGCCGGTCGGCACCTTCCATTGGTCCACCTGTAATTTCAGCGCGTTTACTTCATCAATGTCTCCAGGCACCCTGAGACACACAAACACACATTACACTTCAATATCAAAATATCTCAATTGACCGTTCGCAAAGACCCGCCCCCTTTAGTTACTGTTGCTATGTCTGACAAGCCATGCCGATCTCTCGCCACACAACATGTTCTCACGCAGCGAAAAATACATTGCGGAGCAAAGAGGATACTGAAAACACGTCGAAATTCAACTCAAATTTCATATTTTGTCATTTTTAAAGAAATGTAAACAATAAAGAACCGTTTTGTGGCTCTTGTGGCCAAAATGGCGGATTCAGCGTTATGATTGGTTAGATCACCTGTCAATCAAACTACTGGTGAAGGGTCAATTGAGCTGTTTGGACATAGTGACTGAAAACTACAGAAACTGATGGTATTTACTTCTGCTGAAGCTGTCAGCCTGCACCGGAATTTGCGGTGAACAACTACATTTCCCATGACGCTGTACAGAAAATACCACCAATCTGAGAGTCGAAACAAGCAAAACGAAGCACAGCAAATGATGTAATCGAGTCGATCTCTCTACGCTCTCAAAATACTTAAATATTTGAATATATATGCATATGTTTTCTCAATCCATAAAATTTTGCCATCATTATGCTGTTCTTAATGCTTCATGGGATTGTAGTTCTTTCTATCACTAAAGCCGTTAAGTTCACAGTCTTGTACCTTTGTCTTTTTGTTCGATTTTCAAACACTTTTTTGCTTCCAATCAAAGTTTGTTGCCAAACTGATGCCAAAGCTCAGTCCTGACGAAACCTGCCGACCACGAAAAACCTTCAAAGATAGTCAGGAGTAAACACGCTAACACTGAATGATCCAGGTCTGGTTAGAACTCAAAGACTGATTTATTAATTACAACCACCACCACAGTTTTACATTATCTCACGAGTAACTACTGTGTGGGTTAATGGCCTTCATGTGGTGATGTCCGCAGGTCAATGTGGGTTAATTAGGGCTGAAAATTCACAATACCTTTGCAATGATTTTGCACCGTGAACACTGCAGTTATTTTAATGCACTTTTTATTTGGTAATTAAATTTCCTAGAGTGTCATTAGGTTAATTTCGCACATATAAGAGCATTAAGAATGAGATGTTTAATAGAGTTCAGTAGCAAAAATGCAGTTTTGAAAAATGTGAATCAGTTCAAATTGTCTGTTTGAATAAATCGATTCAAAAGTCTGATTCTACTATTTGTGTGCATCATCGCTCAAAAATATTCATGGTCTCCACATGGCATTTTGTGTCCTTGCTGAATAGAAGTATTCATTTCTTTCAAAAAAAAGAGAAAAATTCTTACTGAGCAACTTTTGAATGGTAGTTTATGTAAATCAATTTTGCACAATATTAATAACAATGGTGCATATGATGAAATATATTTTTTCCTGTGCATGGAAACGTCTTCTTTATACTTTTTAACTAGATATTTATTGTTTTTTACTTTTTATATGAAACCATTTGAATCTACTTCACAACAAATGACTCTTTGATTCAAAATGATGCTTCCTGCACATGATAAAAAGCTAATATTTTGATCACTCAGCCACTGCATGGAATCAATTAAATATAGCAATTAAATCTTTAATAACGGAGCATATCTGACCTGAAGATGCCCTCAGTCTGGTCTCCGTTCAAGCCGAGCACTTCCTCTGAGAGACGCGTCTGAACCCACGGCAGCTGTCGATCAGGGTAACGGTCCTTCTGCATCGCCATCACTTCCTCCAGAGACGAACCGAACATGGAGGGCCTAAAGATGGCGTTGCGAGCGTGAGCGATCTCCTCTATTGAAGGCTTGTTCAAACCCTGCAGACAGAGAGATAATAAAGATGTAAACATTTGCTTTAGAAAAAATGTGCATGGGGCTCTGTAGCAAAATCTAGTGAGTTAATCACAATGCATCCTGGGATTCCTGTCTCTGCAAAGGATGCACGTGACACATTTTCCATTTCAAAGCTCCATACTTTTCCAGACTCAAATTTTCAGACCATATTTAAAGGGTTAGTTTCATCCAAAAATGAAATTTCTGTCACTAATTACTCATTCTCATGTCGTTCCACACCCGTAAGACCTTCGTTCATATTCAGAACACAAATTAAGATATTTTTGATGAAATCCGATGGCTCAGCAAGGCCTGCATTGCCAGCAATAACACTCCCTTTTTCATTGCCCAGAAAGCTACTAAAAACATATTTAAAACAGTTTATGTGACTACAGTGGTTCAACCTTAATATTATAAAGCGACGAGAATACTTTTTGTGCGCCAAAAATAACAAAATAGCAACTTTATTCCACAATGTCTAGTGATGAGCGATTTCAAAACACTGCTTCATGAAGCTTTACGAATCTTTTGTTTCGAATCAGTGGTTCGGAGTGTGTATCAAGTCACATGAACTATTGAAGTTTCAAAACACTTATGACGTAACGAAGCCTTGTTTACTGAAATTGTGTGATTCTGGCGCTCTGAACCACTGATTTGAAACAAATGATTCGTAAAGCTTCATGAAGCAGTGTTTTGAAATCGCTCATTACTAGATATTGTTGAATATCTAGTGATGCCGCACAAAAAGTATTCTCGTCGCTTTATTATATTAAGGTTGAACAACTGAACTGTTTTAAATGTGTTTTTAGTAGCTTTCTGGGCATTGAAAAGGGGAGTGTTATTGCTGGCGATGCACCGGATTTCATCAAAAATATCTTAATTTGTGTCTTGAAGATGAACGAACGTCTTACGGGTGTAGAATGACATGAGGGTGAGGAATTAATGCTTATACATGTACTTATACATGTTAACATGTATGTTACATTCTCAATATGTATGGTACTATGTTGCCAAATAATTGGCAGAATATTGTACCACAAGTAACAAAACCTGCAATGCTAAAAATACGCTGTGATACGCTTTCAAACTTCCTGCATACATTTTAAATTCATATTATACATTTTAAAATAATAATGTCAAAATGATAAAATATTGATGAACTGCATACATTTTAAATATTTAAAATGTATTCATTATAAATTTTAAAATAATATTGTCACTGATTGTTTATTAAGAAAAATATTTAAAATTCATATTAAGTTTTAAAATAATATTGTCAATATATTAATGAAATATTGATTACATTCACTATTTTCACTGACTGTATACATAAATAAATACTTAAATATTTATTTACAAAACAAATATTTATTTACTTAAATACAAAATAATTAAATATTTTAAATTCATTAAATTCATTCATTATAAGTTTTAAAATATTATATAAATTTAAATATATAAATATAAATATAAAAAAAATACAAATATTTCAAAATTATTTTATACATTTAAAAAAAAATCTGATTACCGATTACATTTATTTAGTAAAAAAAATACTTAAAATTTATAAAATAATATTGTCAAAATAATAAAATAAATATAAATAGTGATTACATTCAAATTTTCACAATAAATGTATTCATTTCTACTTTTAAAATAATATTGTCACTGATTACATTTATTTAGATTATTATTTTCAAAATAATAACAGGATATTCCAGTATATAATAATGTTTGCTCTACTATACATTTACAGAGGAGATCATTTGTCATAATTTATTTGCATAATAAACAAATACACATCTTGTATTCACTCAGTCGTGTTGAAACGGTCACTAAACTTTTGCCGCCTGCTTTAAACGCCATAAAAATTCTCGATTTTAGACAGATTAGGGGACAACAGTCTGAAAACACAAATATTTTTCCATACCTATCTAGACCTGGAAATTACTCAAATCAAATTCCATATTTTTCCATACTGGATATGAACCCTGCCTTAGTATCTGGCCAAAAGAAGGTAAAATATGCTGCTGTCTTTATGAGCATGCAAATGATGCCTATGTAGGAAGCACACTAGGTTTTGGAACAGAGCCATCAATTCAAGCTTTACCCTGCTGGGCGTCTGGCAAACACACACTTTTCCCTTTTACTGGCCGTTTTCACTGACTGGAATCTCCACAGGCTACTGGCATCACGCAATTAAAACTTTCACACATACGCACACGAGTGTCTTTCACACGCAGGAACATAAACCCAAGAACGCATCAGGAAGATCCCGTCACGCAGGTGCGATGACACTCCATCATGCAACAATGCGGTCAACGTGTAAATCATCACTTGAGACACGCCGCCCGACGTCTCCAGGGCAATAAGCATATTCCGGAAACTGAATGTTAATTAAAAAACGTTATATGCCAAGCTGAACCAGGCCCTCCCACCACTTTACGGCCAATTAGCACATACGGTGCAAAACCGTCTGAGACAATTACAGCCGAAACACAGTGAATATGATTCAGACCGAGAGGCAGAACACCATCATAAACAATTCATTAAATATATAAAATTGAAAATACACTGTAAAAAATTATTTTTCCGAAGTTGTAAATAAAACAAAGATTATTGGAGTGTAGAAAATAGTATTTCGGTCTTTCTACTACAAAATGGCACATTCAATTTAATGTTACTTGCAGTTTCTTTGAAAGTATTTGTGAAATTTACTAGCAATTTCTGATGGAAATTTGTTCAGCATTTACAAGAAAATACTATTTCAGATGTACTTCTACCTCAAAACTTCATGTTTAATTAAATGCTGTTTCTTTGTAATTGTTTGTGAAATTGAGCAATTTCTGAGTGATTTCTACACCAACATGTTTTGAGTGTACTTGCCTAATTTTGTCAAATTGCACATAAAAAATATGTATTTTAATGAATAAGATTTATCTCTTTTGTATGTGCGGTGCAAGAAATCACAGGGAAAGCGGTACAAACCTTGACTCATTCGTGTTTCCAGATCTTGTAAGCAAATCAGCAAACAAGCCCATAAAAACGAAGTAAATGAAAATGCTTAAAGCTAAAAATAAGACCGAAATATTGCGACCCCCACCTGCTCACTTAAACTCGATCGCTGTATAAGCTTAAAGGATGAGTTCAGAATGAAAATTTCCTGATAAAGTCATCCAAGATGTTTATGTCTTTGAAGGTTTTTCTCCATATAGTGGACTTCACTGGGGTTCAACGGGTTGAAGGTCCAAATGTCAGTTTCAAAGAGCTCTACACGATCCCAGTTGAGGAATAAGAGTCTTATCTAGAGAAACCATCGCTCATTTTCAAAAAAAAATTAAAATAATATACTTTTTAACCACAAATGCATTGCACTGCTCTGCGATGCGCCACGCATTACGTAATCACGTTGGAAAGGTCATGGAAGTACCGCGGTAGGGCGAAAATCTCATTTTCTCCTCCATCTTCAAAATGTCTGACATTGTTCTTTTACCTTTTTTTGACTTAGTCTTTGCACGTTCACTTAGTAGACACTGGATCGGTACTTCCGCGTGACCTTTCCAACATGATTACGTAATGCGTGGCGCATCGCAGAGCAAGATGAGCATTTGTGGTTAAAAAGTAGAAAATGGCCGATGGTTTCTCTAGATAATTCCTCGTCGGGGATCGTGTAGAGCTCTTTGAAACTGACATTTGGACCTTCAACCCGTTGAACCCCAGTGAAGTCCACTATATGGAGAAATGTTTTCCTTAATTTCTTTTCCACTGAAGAAGGAAAGACATGAACATCTTGGAGGACATGGGGGCGAGTAAATTATCAAGAAATTTTAATTCTGAAGTGAACTAATCCTTTAAAAAAAAAGCCCAAAAATGCTTATAATTAGTGGACATGGCAACACTTCAAGCGCACATCTCATAAGACACAAACCTTCTTGGCTCCGGTGAGCGCAGCTTTCTGGAGTTTACGGTAACAGTATTTAGCATAGCTGCTAATCGCCACTCCTGCAACAGAGAAACACAAGCAGACGTCAGTAACTGCAAATCAAATATAATGCACAATAATGTATCAACTGTATTAGGATATTCAGTATCTTAATAGCTTAATGAGGACAGTCTAGACCGTACAGCATAAAATTGCAGCTCATACTTTAACATGTAGCTATTGACTTCCATAGTAGGGAAAAAAATACTATGGAAGTCAATGGCTACCGTCAACTGTCTGGTTACCAACATTCTTCAAAATATCTTCTTTTGTGTTCAACAGAAGAAAGAAAGTAATACGGGTTTGGGGTGAGTAAGTGATGACAACAAGCCCAGATTTATCATGTGATGTGAAGCTCACCCTTGGTGTCATTCAGCGGGTCCATGTGTCTGTAGATGTAGCCCTCCAGGTAGTTGTGGAAGCGAGGCGTCGGGGGGAAGAAGGCCAGACAGATGGCCATGAGCTCCCAGCCTCTTTGGAGGCTGTCGTAGCGGAAGTTCTCCGTGGTTTGTCTGCACAGCTGGATGTAAAGCTCGTCCCTCAGGCCCTGACAGCTCCAGCCCCTCACGGCCACCTCCAGAGCCACCGACAGAGGGTCTCCTTTGCCCCGCCGGTCGCCCATGAAGGTCTGGATCAGTTTAAAGAGCTCCACGGCCTCACGCTTGACGGTTCGGTCAGAAGTCACGATCATGGGCTTCTTGATGGGTTCGCTGCTCCAGGCCAGCATGTTGGCGATGGAGACTTTCCTCCTGAACAGACCCTGGAAGACAAGAGGAGGGGCGTCATCTTGGATAAACTCCATGAAGTCAAAATTGTCAATTGTTATGGAATATTGCAGTGTGTACTTTTTCCATGCACATCATTATTTTTGTTAAATTCATGTTCCTCGTAATCTTGAATCAGAATATCTTCCCCTCCCTCTTGCAATGACTTCTCTTTGCTGATGACAAGGGCGGGGCAACCTGTCACTCACATGAGACCAACCAATAGCAAACCACAACCATCCCCCCAAATCAATTCCCATTGGACAAAATCAAGCACCGCCCTTCATGGGAGGTGGCTGTCCCGAACCCTAACGCCTAAATGTCAACTTGTCAAAATGATATTGAAAATTTTTCCATTGTTGTTTTTAAAACTATATTTTTTATTATTATTATTTTTTTTTTTTTTTAAAAAGTGAAGTTTAAAAAAATATTTATTTTATATATTATTTTTAAATCATAAAACTTTATGTAAAAAAAAAGAAAAAGTGACCCGCATTTTCATGTCCGTTGGCCGAGACTGATTTTAACACACTTCTACATTTTTGATCAGGAAATATTTCTGTGTGTCTCTCTTTCATAGTAGATAGGTCCATCATTTTGAGTTAAATGTGTTCAAAAGTCTGAAAATCTGTGTGTAATTTTAAGGAACGACACTACCAAACACCTTTTTATGCAATTAAGCACACTTTTTTGGGTGTAATTCCATAAAATTTAGTTATGTGTGTACAGCTGTTCAGAACTGTGCTAGCTAACCATGTGCCGATTATCATCTTTGAGCTAGACTCAAAAGTATCTAAAAATTGTCACTACCGGATAAAACACTGGTGATTATGAGTGTGTACCTGGGTGTGCTTGTTGAAGTGTTTGGATGCCCAGTTCTCGATGTCCGTCTCTGAGGACGGTTTGCGGAGCGTGAACTCTGGGAAGACGCCGCAGCTCGCACTGGGCATCATGTTCCGGGCGTTCCGGCTGGCCTCGAACTGAGAACAGGCTCCGAGATCTTCCGACTTGGGAAGAAAGAAAACATTGTATGTTGATGTTGAAGAGCAGCATTCAGAGAAGAGGAAGCACAGATATTAAACTGGCATCTCAGCCTCGGGGTCAGGTCAAGAGGAGCACGGAGAGGAAATGAGTCAATCCCCAAAATAATGAGAACAACAAAATAGCAACAATACCTCCTTCAGGCAATCGCACAATTGTGAAATTTCAAATGATTCAACCGGTTTCCTCCTGTGACCTTCAGTGGTTATGAAACGCCTCATGCAAAGTTAAACAAGCAGGTACATGAAACAAAACAACACAAACACCTCACAAAATATTAATAACAAAGATTTTTTCTTTTTCTGTGATGATAGGGGGATATGGATTGTTGCTAGGGCGTTGTTAAGATGTTGTTAGAAAGTGAATTGAAAACTGTCGCATCTCAAACTACAAGCTACTCCTAATTTAAACTAGTTCTAGTTAACTTCTACTACAGACAAGACACCCTAGTAAGCTATAGTTTACAAATGGGTCAATGACGTGACGGGTCATTTTTTTGTCCAAAGGCCTTAATAATAATAAAAAACAAAGATATGACATCCAAAGTATGTAAGCTAGTACAACTAGATCTTTTTTATTGAATCCAAAAGGTTTAAATTATATTTTGCTTCATATAAAGATGTCAAAAGGTCATTCGGTTTAACCGTCCAAAGGCCAATACAGCCATTTCATTTGTGATTAAAATATCTTAAAATGTAATAAATGTATATGTTTTTTAGTGCAAAATGATATTAAAATTATGTGTAGAATGAGAAAGAATGTCCGGAAAAAAAGACAATCGTTGATGTCATTCAGAGTAACCAATATAAAGGGACCATTTTGGATCAAGTCATGCGGTCAATGTCATGTGACAGGATGTGACATCATTCAGACACCTGCAAAGGACCACATGGTCATGAAGCAAAGTAACTAACTCTCTCTTAACTGTTTCATAAATTAATGTTTTCACTTGATCATACGCATGTCCCGAAACATCAGGTCATTCGGTACAACCGCTATAAAACAAGGAAAATGTTGTAATATTTTAGAAACTTGTACTAAATATAAAATGTTTGATTGTCCTTTTGCTAGCTAGCTAGATATCAGCCTGTTAGCACTGTTTGAAAATATCGTCATTCAGTATAACCAAAAGTGTCATTTGGTAAAACCGAAATTTTGGTGACAAATTTTGTCCATCAAAGCAGCGTTAATTGATTATAAAAACCACATAATCTCATTGTTAACGCTTAATAAAACTTCAAAATTAATTATATCTCCATTATGTTTTTTTACACTTTTAAAAACCTTATTCGTCAATGACCTAAATAACCAGCTAGGAAGTAGCTAATTACAAAAATTATAAATATAAATATAAATAAATGTGTATCTATCAGATATATGATTCAGTTTAATTCTGCAATTAAAGCATTTATCTTAAAAACATCTAAAGTAGATCATGTTAAATTGAAATTGATTTTACAAGAAATTAGAAAAGAAAAAAAGAAGTTTCTGATTAAAGCTCTAGGAGGAGTTCGTTAAAATACGTCTGGAAATGGCAAAAACTGCAAAAATTTTGCAGAGAAAATTCAAAATATCCCACTGACGTTTTTGTAGGTATTTGTATCATTTCGGAGAAGAAGAAGAATTGACCGAGCAATTACAATAGGGTCCTCACACCATCAGTGCTCGGGCCCTAAATATTAATTCTTAATTAGCTTCTGGAGTAAAAATGTATCTTGTTTGAAACGTGCAAAAAAATACTGATTATGAAAATACTGTTTGTGGTGATGGCGATACATATTTTGCCTAAAAAAAGATGATGCCGGAGTTTCAATGAATCAGTAAGTCATTCAATTGATATGTGAATCATTTATTTACATGAACATGAATCTTTTGAGATTCAGAACAATATGATATAAAGGTTTGATGATTCTGGAGGTCATGGCAGGTGTTTAACTTCAGAGAAAGCAGAGAAATCATCCATCCTAATGACTCCCGTGAGACTGCTGACCACTTCATAATGAATCACATTTACTGGCAACAGGTACCGTGGGTTCATCGTTTGTGCTCCACACATGAATGATTCCTCTGATCACATGTTTTGTTCAGGAGAGGTGTGCTGTTACGAAGTGATCAGACGCACCAATTTCAGCTGCTGGACCACAAAATAATAGGACTCTTACAAAGTGAATTTCAAATACTGATGGTACTATTTTAAAAAAGGTTGATTTTGTGCTGCGGTTCTATGTTTGAGCACTAGCACTTATTATTTCTGAGTGGCAGCTTGAGGAACGGTGGCTGATTTCTCAGTGAAAGTTTCGTGGCCGCAGGCGTTCTTGATCAGCACGATTAATAAATGAGTCACGCAGACTTCCTTTCCTCTACCGCTTCAGTTCACTCCATCTTCTCTTTCATGCGTCTGTGGATCACGCTGCTTCATGAGCACATTTGAGCTGCTGGGTGCTGCTGATTCCTCCACTCATCTTAACCTCCTCATTACCCCATCATGATTTTTCAGTGTCAATTCTTTTTTTCTTTTTCTTGGTGTTGGGGAGAACTGCAGAGGACTTTCCTGATCTTGGATTTCACCCCAAAATCCATGTATAATAAATAATTATAAATTGACAAATAAATATATTAATTGCTAAAAAATATATTTTATGACAACTCTAATATAGGGAATAGATCGGCTATGCTGCTGCTGTTGTTGCTGCTGATATTGTTGCTGCTGTTATTGCTGCTGCTGTTATTGCTGCTGTTATTGTTATTGCTGCTGCCGCTGTTGTTGTTGTTGCTGCTGCTGTTGTTGCTGCTGCTGTTATTGCTGCTGTTATTGTTATTGCTGCTGCTGCTGTTATTGTTGCTGCTGTTGTTGTTATTGCTGCTGCTGTTGTTGCTGCTGCTGTTATTGCTGCTGTTATTGTTATTGCTGCTGCTGCTGTTATTGTTGCTGCTGTTGTTGCTGCTGTTATTGCTGCTGCTGCTGTTGTTGTTGTTGCTGCTGTTATTGCTGCTGCTGTTGTTGTCGTTGCTGCTGCTGTTATTGCTGCTGCTGCTGTTATTGCTGCTGCTGCTGTTGCTGCTGTTCTTGTTATTGCTGCTGCTGCTGTTATTGTTGCTGCTGTTGTTGCTGCTGTTCTTGCTGCTGCTGTTGTTGTCGTTGCTGCTGCTGTTATTGCTGCTGCTGCTGTTATTGCTGCTGCTGTTATTGCTGCTGTTATTGTTATTGCTGCTGCTGCTGTTATTGTTGCTGCTGTTGTTGCTGCTGTTCTTGCTGCTGCTGTTGTTGTCGTTGCTGCTGCTGTTATTGCTGCTGCTGCTGTTATTGCTGCTGCTGCTGTTATTGCTGCTGCTGTTGTTGCTGCTGCTGCTGTTGTTGTTGTTGCTGCTGTTATTGCTGCTGCTGCTGTTGTTGCTGCTGTTGTTGCTGCTGTTGTTGTTGTTGCTGCTGCTGTTATTGCTGCTGTTCTTGCTGCTGCTGTTGTTGTCGTTGCTGCTGCTGTTATTGCTGCTGTTCTTGCTGCTGCTGTTGTTGTTGTTGCTGCTGCTGTTATTGCTGCTGCTGCTGCTATTGCTGCTGTTGTTGCTGCTGCTGTTATTGCTGCTGCTGCTGCTATTGCTGCTGTTGCTGCTGCTGCTATTGTTGCTGTTCTTTTTGCTGCTGCTGTTATTGCTGCTGCTGCTGTTGTTGCTGCTGCTGTTGTTGCTGCTGTTATTGTTGCTGCTGCTGCTGTTGTTGTTATTGCTGCTGCTGTTATTGCTGCTGCTGTTGTTGTTGTTGTTATTGCTGCTGCTGTTATTGTTGCTGCTGTTGTTGTTGTTGTTATTGCTGCTGCTGTTATTGTTGCTGCTGTTGTTGCTGCTACTGTTATTGCTGCTGCTGTTTTTGCTGCTGCTACTGTTATTGCTGCTGCAGTTGTTGTTGGTTATTGCTGCTACTGTTACTGTTGCTGCTGTTGTTGTTGTTGCTGCTGTTTTTGCTGCTGTTGATATTGTTGCTGCTGTTGTTGTTGTTGGTTATTGCTGCTACTGTTATTGCTGCTGTTATTGTTGCTGCTGTTGTTGTTGTTGGTTATTGCTGCTACTGTTATTGCTGCTGTTGTTGCTGCTGCTGTTAGCGTATATGGCATCTACCTCATCGACAGCCAGTGGCACAGTTCCTCAACAAACCATCTGTACTGCCGTGATGAATACGATCCTCAACTGGATGGAACTGGAATAAATGCCTTGAATGTTGTGATCCCATTGGACTTATGTTAGCTACCTGAATTGTAACAAAGCACTGTTCGCCAGAGGAGAACTGGCCCCCCGACTAAGCCTGGTTTCTCCCAAGGTTTTTTTTTTCTCCTTTTTAACACCTATTTGCCACCTGATGTCACCTGTTGGAGTTTGGGTTCCTTGCCGCTGTCGCCTTTGGCTTGCTTAGTTGGGGACACTTTACATTTGATATTCAACAGTGCTTTGATCTGCCTGCATTGACACCATTATCTTTAAGAACTGCCTTGCAGCCAAAATTATATACCAGTTATCACTGTAAAGCTGCTTTGACACATATAAAATAAAGGTGACTTGACTTGACTGTTGTTGCAGCTGCTGCTGTTGCTGTTATTACTGCTGTTATTGCTGCTGTTGCTGCTACTGTTATTGCTGCTGCTAATATTGCTGCTGTTATTGCTGCTGCTGTTGTTGCTGCTGTTATTGCTGCTGCTGCTGTTGCTGCTGTTATTGCTGCTGCTAATATTGCTGCTGCTGTTATTGCTGCTGCTGTTGTTGCTGCTGCTGCTGTTATTGCTGCTGTTGCTGCTACTGTTATTGCTGCTGCTAATATTGCTGCTGTTATTGCTGCTGCTGTTGTTGCTGCTGTTATTGCTGCTGTTAATATTGCTGCTGCTGTTATTGCTGCTGCTGTTGTTGCTGCTGCTGCTGTTATTGCTGCTGTTGCTGCTACTGTTATTGCTGCTGCTAATATTGCTGCTGTTATTGCTGCTGCTGTTGTTGCTGCTGTTATTGCTGCTGCTAATATTGCTGCTGCTGTTATTGCTGCTGCTGTTGTTGCTGCTGCTGCTGTTATTGCTGCTGTTGTTGCTGCTGTTATTGCTGTTGCTGTTATTTCTGCTGCTGTTGTTGCTGCTGTTATTGCTGCTGTTGTTGCTGCTGCTGCTGTTATTGCTGCTGTTGCTGCTACTGTTATTGCTGCTGCTAATATTGCTGCTGTTATTGCTGCTGCTGTTGTTGCTGCTGTTATTGCTGCTGCTAATATTGCTGCTGCTGTTATTGCTGCTGCTGTTGTTGCTGCTGCTGCTGTTATTGCTGCTGTTGTTGCTGCTGTTATTGCTGTTGCTGTTATTTCTGCTGTTGTTGCTGCTGCTGTTATTGCTGCTGCTGCAAAGCAAGTACGGAACATGCTACTGCCTATACATACGTGACACGCTTCTGTGAGCAAGTAAGACATGCTGTTTCTGTACAATATATTATACATGAATTATCTGTAGCAGATCTATACAGTTGGAGCTGGGGAAGGGGGAGGGTTTCTGAAAGAGAGCTGCAACTGTTACAGCAAACGCTGACCAAGTATTTGAAGGTTGAGCAGCGAGCTCATTGGCTACTGATACAGCAGGAACCAATCAGCTGTGCCCTATAGAGAATGATGTGAATGCAAGCAGATTGGGTTAAACCTATCAGCCTGCACCATTTAGAGTTTCATAACAGAACTTAAAAAAAAAACGAAAAACAATATATTTTCACAAATCAAAAAAGCCTGTTTATACCATTAAGACTAATTATTTTCATGACAATAATGTACTTTTCCTCACCATATTACAGTAATGAAATAAAATCGTACACACCATCCCATCACACTCTTACACCATCCTAACCAGGCGCGATGCCACTCAACGCCACAACACACAATAAAAGGTGAGTTCTTGTACTAACCAGAATTCACACTAATATTTTAAGATCTATAGTTTTTATTATAATTACTATACATTTTTAAAAACTACTTTGTAATTTTAGATAAAATGTAAAAAATAAAAAAGCACTAATGAAATAAGAATTTACTTTAATATAACATTTTTAAATCAATTTATATATTCTTTTGCATGAAAGTAATGAGACTTGCGGGGGAAAATAAAAATCTCAAT
The DNA here is from genome assembly GCA_037101425.1 of Elopichthys bambusa. Lineage (NCBI taxonomy): Eukaryota > Metazoa > Chordata > Actinopteri > Cypriniformes > Xenocyprididae > Elopichthys > Elopichthys bambusa. The sequence goes on along the minus strand of CM074445.1, from coordinate 30,497,908 downwards.
GGTCATAAAACAAGCTTTTATTTCCTTATGCAAAATATAATTTGTTATATGTGTGAAATGTGACCAAGACACATGAACACGAGGAAGTGTGTTAGATGTATCACACATGTCCGTGTATCTCCTGAAGCTGGTGTGTTTGTGAGGAGGGTGTGGACTCTGACATGATGCCTTTACATAAGCGCAACGACTCTTAAAACTGCACATGCTGAAATATTCATGTTCTTACAGCAGGGCGTGTCTGTGCAAAGAGACGTGTGCATGTTCTGCTGTACAAACGCACGTCTGCCTTCTGTGCGCCTGGACAACCTTCCCATAAATCTCTGAAAATGGAAAAGCATTGTGATTTAAACACTGTCCAGAGAGCTCAAGCCGGCCCTGTAGGGTCTGAGCTGCATTTATTTCATGTCATTGCTGCAAATGGTATTTGGGAATGTTTGGGAAGCAGAATTAATGTAGACAGTTTGTGTGACACCGTTTCCTACTGGACCAGCTGTCTGTCTCCATTATTATCAGCAAATAGAGCAGAACCTAAAAAAATCCCTCCAAGGAAACACCCGCACAGTTTCGCCTCCGAGAACCGCACAGCCCAATGTACCCAGAACAAAGATGTCACTGGTTGGGTAACAGGCGTCTAAAGGTCAGCCGTCCCAATTAACCCCACTGGCAGCGTTTAACCAGCGGTTCAGGCCTGATTCGAGCAGGGTGGTAGGACATTTAAATGCTCATTATATTGGGCTGAAAGAGCTCAGAGTTCAGCTCAACGCTGCCACAAAACGCCATCGGAGGATTCCAACTCATTAACGGCCTGAAGCGCCAATGTGTCCAAAAAACGTTTTCTATAGTGCACTCTAACATCATGATGCATAATCAAGCAACTTGATTTGAGTTCACTGCTATTAATTAGAAAGTGCATTGCTTCTAATGTTTAATAAAGCCCCAGTTACTCACTACTAAGATAATTTCACAATACTCTATTTGAGGTTTACCTGCTTATTGGTTTTGACACCCTAATTACCATTTCCATTAATTTTAAACTTTTTTTTGACAGTCAATGTCTATGACCTTAAATATTTAAGAGATTTAAATTATTTCACTAATTTAACAACACATTTGCATGTTCACGGTTCTTTAATGACAGTTAATGATCACATAAAATATGAATTTTATTTTAAATTTTACACTCTAAAAAATGCTGGGTTGTTTCAACCCATTTTTGGGTCAAAAGTGGACAAACCCAACTGTTGTTTTTTTTAATTTTTTAATTAAATTTTAAAACCCAGTGGTTGGGTTTATCCATATTTGGCCAAAAAATGGGTTGAAACAACCCAGCATTTTTTAAAATTATTATTTAATTAATTATTAGCTTTTCATCAACTCGCAAAACCCCAGTTTGGGAAACGCTGAATTAAGGCTTTTAAAATAAGTGGTCGAAATGCTTTTTGATGTATGATAGAAAAAATATGCCCTCATGGAATTTTTATATATATATATATCAATTATTTAGAATTACATTATCATGAATAACCAAATTAAAGCCTATTTTTCTGTAGAAAATGTGTTTGCCCTTGAAAAATGTACCACTACAATGCTAGAAGGTTGTATATAGGTGGTTGCCACATTGGTATACAGTGCTAGGGCATTATGGGAGGTTTAAACCGCATTATTAGATCGTTTTCTAAGGCTGCATGATATATTAAAACAATTTAAAAATCATAATATAGCATAGCATAGTGCTATCATAGTGCTATCGTCTCGTCAGCTAAGTGTATCGTCACACATCCTGAACCCAAAGTATGACTAATTTTCAAAGTGATGCTCGTCTCACTTAAATCACAGTTGCAAAGTATTGCAGCTCCTAAAATTAAAGGCAACAGACACTGTAATGTGTCTCAGGTATCACAATAATCAGGTAATTTCCTAAATATAGGAATCTTGGCAATGTTTTGTGTTTCTGATCCAATGTGCATGTCTTTGTGCATTACCTGCGAGGGATGGAGGTAAGGTTCTGGTGATGCCAGGTTGGTTTGCACGGACAGACTCTTTTCTAGAAGCGCCTGAGGAAATGCCAGTCTGTCCAGGGTGGCACGTTTCCAGTGGCTGTCCTGTTGCGCCAGCGCCTCGTCTTCGCTGAAAGCCCGCACCACCGGGCCAGGCAGCGGCAGGGGCGTCGCCCCGTCACTTTCATACCCGTCTTTCGCTCCCTGGTCGGAAGACACGCCCCCTCGCTGATGTAACACCTGCTGAGCCTCCCATGCCAACCGGGCTTGAGTGATCATCGCCCCGAGACCTGATCCCATGCCTTCCCCCTCTCCTCCCGGCAAAGACGGCTTCCGGTTCTTACGTTTTCGGTTGCCACCATTGAGGTCGTGACTGTGCTGTAGCGTAAAGGAGCCACCATAAGAAAATCCGGCTGATAGGCTATTTGAACTGGTCGTCCCGTAGCTCAGCAGACGTTCTGTCGTCCTAAATCGAGGGGAGGAGCCAGACTGCTCAACATAAACTAGCTGCTTTACATATTCCCGCCCAGCGGCGCTATATTCCCGTCCACTAGAGTTGTAATCCCGACCGCCAGAGCTGTAGTCCCTCACACCCGAGCTATAATCCCGCCCACTGGAGCTGTAGTCCCGCCCCGCAGAGCTATAGTCCCGCCCACTTGAGCTATAGTCGCCTTGGTTGGGCGTCTTCTCTGGCGTCGAGCTCCGCTGTCTCGTCAACACCAGTTGACCATAAGGAGATGGGCTTTGCTTAGGAGAATGGTAAAGACCTGGTTTTCGTGCCGGAGACCTGTCGGAGCCAAAAAAGGCCGGGTCGCAGTGCATGTCAGTGGGCGGTTCCTCATAAATAGGCGGGGACTGGTATTCCGAGGGCGGTTCCTCATACAAAGGAGGCTCGTACGCATAGCGAGGGGACGATGGCTGGGAATCACCCGAGCAGCGCCGCTGAGTGCCGCCCAACTCTGCCCTCTTCAGGAATGGGGATTGCGTTGCGGGCCGGTCAGGCAGGGAAAGGGGCGTGGCTTCAGGGTCCGATGGAGCATTGCTGGACGAGCGTCTGGAACGTGGGGAAGAACTGGAATATCCGTTTCCCTGCGTCAGAAAACTGGGTTCCCGATCCGACACCTTGATGAGCATCCTCTCTCTGGTGCCAGTGCCCCATCTAAATCTGAACAAGAGAAAATAAGATTTTGATTACAGGGGTTATATCATGAAAATTAAAATAAAATAAAATATTTAATTTATTTTAAATAATTTATTTTTAATAAAATAAATATTCTTTTATTAAAATCTATTTATCTATATTTAAATTGCATTTATATTATATATTGATTACAGGGGTTACATAATAAAAAAGTGAAGTAAACGATTTAATTTATTTTAAGTAATTTGTTTTTAATAAAATAAATACTTTTATCTATTTATCTGTATCTAAAATCTATTTATATTATCTGTTTATATTTATTTATATTATTTTATCTATTTACCAATAACTATTATTTCAGGATATATTCCCTTTGATAAATAGTTATTTATTATTATTATTATTATTATTAAAGGGAAAAGAAAAATAAGACTATTTTATAATAAATCACATTTTCTTTACTATTTCTTAGTTATTTATATTTATTATTTTAATAAAATAAATGTTCTTATTTTATTTTACTTATTTTATATTTACTATTTATCTAAGGGGTCATACCATGTAAAATAAAATAAAATAAAATAAAATAAAATAAAATAAAATAAAATAAAATAAAATAAAATAAAATAAAATAAAATAAAATAAAATAAAATAAAATAAAATAAAATAAAATAAAATAAAATAAAATAAAATAAAATAAAATAAAATATAAAATAAAATAAAATAAAATAAAATAAAATAAAATAATAAAAATGTAAAATTAAAAATATGAACATTTATTTTGAATAAAATAAGTATTTTGCTCTTTAGACATTCTCCTAACCTTCAGATCTCAAAACTCACTTTCCTGTCCAAAAAGTCAGTTTATTGAAACTAAGATGTTAAAATATCTTTTTCTGATCACAAACAATTTTACTTCTTAAATGTGATAAATTTCCAAGTGAAACAGATTATTCAATGAGAAAAAAATGGAATGAGTGGGATTTTATCCATGAGCAAATGACTGGATGATACAAAGTGTCTATATTTAATAAGAGGGATTGATGATATCAGCTGAAAGAAAGCTGTTTCAGTATTTTAATGAGAATGTCAGGTTTGTTCAAATTACTAACACTAACTATAAGTGATGTTTGACTTTAGATTAAGCACAAAATCTCAGTCTTCAAAGGCCATTTTATAAAGATCTAAATCTAAGAGGTCTGTGAGTTTAAAGCGCACAGAAAAGGCCTCTGAGCATTCAAGAAAAAGAAGTGTATAAAATCAATTCAGCACTTGGCCACCACGGCCCTCCAAAGGCTCCCCATGACCAGACTGGATTACACAGCCAAATGTGTGTGTGTGTGTGTCCTTTAGTAGCCGGATTAAAACTCTGAACACAAGAAACTTATCTCTCACTCAGTCTCTCTCTTCCAAGCAAGAGACCCACTACAAAGTGAGTAGTGTTTTCCTCTGGATATTAATTATTCATGGATATCCGACCTTCAAATCAATTTACACATTCTATGCCTCTCTCTTCTTTCATTCCCTCGGCCTCCTCCTCCTCTGTCACACAAAATCATTTCACGACCCTCCCTTTCTCATCCCCGCGTTCCTCATGGGATGAAAACATTTAAGTGCCGACACTGTTGGAATATTAAATCTAAAAAACAGCTTGAAGCATTACAGCTGTGTTTTTCAATATTACCTTTTTATGCGCACACAAATTTGTAAATATCTCTTACTATTAAGCGTCAAGCTATCCAGCATTAACCGGGCAAATGTCTTCCAGCTCACACTGAGTGCTGAGCGCACAGCATCAGCGGCCCACTTCTCTCGGTTTCCGGAAAGAATTCAGCAATTAAATGCAAAATCACACTGTGTTTCTGGCTTTTACAGAAGCATATCTCATTGTTTAATAACCTCAGAGCTCATGATGGGTCTGGTCTGAAAGGTTTACCGGTCAAAAGCCTTGGTGAGCTTAAATATGGAAGCTTTTTTCCGCCATGAAATGAAAAATAAAAAAGGTAATTGCAACTTTTTAGGTCACAAATCAGAATTGTGAGTTATAAAGTCAGAATATAAAATCAGAAATGCGTGTTATAAAGTCAGAATTGCGAGATATAAAGACAGAATTATGTGATATAAAGTCAGAATTACGAGTTATAAAGTCAGAATTGCGAGATATAAAGACAGAATTATGTGATATAAAGTCAGAATATAAAGTCAGAATTGCGTGTTATAAAGTCAGAATTGCGAGATATAAAGACAGAATTATGTGATATAAAGTCAGAATTGCGAGTTATAAAGTCAGAATTGCGAGATATAAAGACAGAATTATGTGATATAAAGTCAGAATTACGAGTTATAAAGTCAGAATTGCTTGTTATAAAGTCAGAATATAAAGTCAGAATTGCGTGTTATAAAGTCAGAATTGCGAGATATAAAGTCAGAATTATGTGATATAAAGTCAAAATTACGAGTTATAAAGTCAGAATTGCTTGTTATAAAGTCAGAATATAAAGTCAGAATTGCGTGTTATAAAGTCAGAATATAAAGTCAGAATTGCGAGATATAAAGACAGAATTATGTGATATAAAGTCAGAATTGCGAGTTATAAAGTCAGAATTGCTTGTTATAAAGTCAGAATTATGTGATATAAAGTCAAAATTACGAGTTATAAAGTCAGAATTGCTTGTTATAAAGTCAGAATATAAAGTCAGAATTGCTTGTTATAAAGTCAGAATATAAAGTCAGAATTGCGTGTTATAAAGTCAGAATTGCGAGATATAAAGTCAGAATTATGTGATATAAAGTCAAAATTACGAGTTATAAAGTCAGAATTGCTTGTTATAAAGTCAGAATATAAAGTCAGAATTGCTTGTTATAAAGTCAGAATATAAAGTCAGAATTGCGTGTTATAAAGTCAGAATTGCGAGATATAAAGTCAGAATTATGTGATATAAAGTCAAAATTACGAGTTATAAAGTCAGAATTGCTTGTTATAAAGTCAGAATATAAAGTCAGAATTGCGAGATATAAAGTCAGAATTATGTGATATAAAGTCAGAATTACGAGTTATAAAGTCAGAATTGCTTGTTATAAAGTCAGAATATAAAGTCAGAATTGCGTGTTATAAAGTCAGAATATAAAGTCAGAATTGCGTGTTATAAAGTCAGAATTGCGAGATATAAAGACAGAATTATGTGATATAAAGTCAGAATTGCGAGTTATAAAGTCAGAATTGCGAGTTATAAAGTCAGAATTGCTTGTTATAAAGTCAGAATTATGTGATATAAAGTCAGAATTGCGTGTTATAAAGTCAGAATATAAAGTCAGAATTGCGAGTTATAAAGTCAGAATTGCGAGTTATAAAGTCAGAATTATGTGATATAAAGTCAAAATTACGAGTTATAAAGTCAGAATTGCGAGATATAAAGTCAGAATTATGTGATATAAAGTCAGAATTGCGAGTTATAAAGTCAGAATTGCGAGATATAAAGTCAGAATTATGTGATATAAAGTCAGAATTACGAGTTATAAAGTCAGAATTGCTTGTTATAAAGTCAGAATATAAAATCAGAATTGCGAGTTAAAAAGTCAGAATTGCGAGATATAAAGTCAGAATTATGTGATATAAAGTCAGAATTATGTGATATAAAGTCAAAATTACGAGTTATAAAGTCAGAATTGCTTGTTATAAAGTCAGAATATAAAGTCAGAATTGCGAGATATAAAGTCAGAATTATGTGATATAAAGTCAGAATTACGAGTTATAAAGTCAGAATTGCGAGATATAAAGACAGAATTATGTGATATAAAGTCAGAATATAAAGTCAGAATTACGAGTTATAAAGTCAGAATATAAAGTCAGAATTACGAGTTATAAAGTCAGAATTACGAGTTATAAAGTCAGAATATAAAGTCAGAATTATGTGATATAAAGTCAGAATTACGAGTTATAAAGTCAGAATTGCGAGATATAAAGACAGAATTATGTGATATAAAGTCAGAATATAAAGTCAGAATTATGTGATATAAAGTCAGAATTGCGAGTTATAAAGTCAGAATTGCGAGATATAAAGTCAGAATTGCGAGATATAAAGTCAGAATTGCGAGATATAAAGACAGAATTATGTGATATAAAGTCAGAATTGCGAGATATAAAGACAGAATTGCGAGTTATAAAGTCAGAATTGCGAGATATAAAGACAGAATTATGTGATATAAAGTCAGAATTGCGAGATATAAAGTCAGAATTGCGAGATATAAAGTCAGAATTGCGAGATATAAAGACAGAATTATGTGATATAAAGTCAGAATTGTGAGATATAAAGTCAGAATTGCGAGATATAAAGACAGAATTATGTGATATAAAGTCAGAATTGCGAGATATAAAGTCAGAATTGCGAGATATAAAGACAGAATTATGTGATATAAAGTCAGAAAGTCAGTTATAAAGTCAGAATTGCTTGTTATAAAGTCAGAATTGCGAGATATAAAGACAGAATTATGTGATATAAAGTCAGAATTGCTTGTTATAAAGTCAGAATTGCGAGTTATAAAGTCAGAATATAAAGTCAGAATATAAAGTCAGAATTGCGAGATATAAAGACAGAATTATGTGATATAAAGTCAGAATTGCTTGTTATAAAGTCAGAATTGCGAGTTATAAAGTCAGAATATAAAGTCAGAATATAAAGTCAGAATTGCGAGATATAAAGACAGAATTATGTGATATAAAGTCAGAATTGCTTGTTATAAAGTCAGAATTGCGAGTTATAAAGTCAGAATATAAAGTCAGAATATAAAGTCAGAATTGCGAGATATAAAGACAGAATTATGTGATATAAAGTCAGAATTGCTTGTTATAAAGTCAGAATATAAAGTCAGAATTGCTTGTTATAAAGTCAGAATTATGTGATATAAAGACAAAATTGTGTGATATAAAGTCAGAATTGCGAGATATAAAGACAGAATTATGTGATATAAAGTCAGAAAGTCAGTTATAAAGTCAGAATTGCTTGTTATAAAGTCAGAATATAAAGTCAGAATTGCTTGTTATAAAGTCAGAATTGCTTGTTATAAAGTCAGAATTGCGAGTTATAAAGTCAGAATTGCTTGTTATAAAGTCAGAATATAAAGTCAGAATTGCTTGTTATAAAGTCAGAATATAAAGTCAGAATTGCTTGTTATAAAGTCAGAATATAAAGTCAGAATTGCGAGTTATAAAGTCAGAATTGCGAGATATAAAGTCAGAATATAAAGTCAGAATTGCTTGTTATAAAGTCAGAATATAAAATCAGAATTGCGAGTTAAAAAGTCAGAATTGCGAGATATAAAGACAGAATTATGTGATATAAAGTCAGAATTGCGAAATATAAAGACAGAATTGCGAGATATAAAGTCAGAATTGCGAGATATAAAGACAGAATTATGTGATATAAAGTCAGAATTGCGAGATAAAAAAGTCAGAATATAAAGTCAGAATTGCTTGTTATAAAGTCAGAATATAAAATCAGAATTGCGAGTTAAAAAGTCAGAATTGCGAGATATAAAGTCAGAATTGCGAGATATAAAGACAGAATTATGTGATATAAAGTCAGAAAGTCAGTTATAAAGTCAGAATTGCTTGTTATAAAGTCAGAATATAAAGTCAGAATTGCTTGTTATAAAGTCAGAATTGCGAGTTATAAAGTCAGAATATAAAGTCAGAATATAAAGTCAGAATTGCGAGATATAAAGTCAGAATTATGTGATATAAAGACAAAATTGTGTGACATAAAGTCAGAATTGCGAGATATAAAGTCAGAATATAAAGTCAGAATATAAAGTCAGAATATAAAGTCAGAATTGCGAGATATAAAGACAGAATTATGTGATATAAAGTCAGAATTACGAGTTATAAAGTCAGAATTGCTTGTTATAAAGTCAGAATATAAAGTTAGAATTGCTTGTTATAAAGTCAGAATTATGTGATATAAAGACAAAATTGTGTGATATAAAGTCAGAATTGCGAGATATAAAGACAGAATTATGTGATATAAAGTCAGAAAGTCAGTTATAAAGTCAGAATTGCTTGTTATAAAGTCAGAATATAAAGTCAGAATTGCTTGTTATAAAGTCAGAATATAAAGTCAGAATTGCGAGTTATAAAGTCAGAATTGCTTGTTATAAAGTCAGAATATAAAGTCAGAATTGCTTGTTATAAAGTCAGAATTGCTTGTTATAAAGTCAGAATATAAAGTCAGAATTGCGAGTTATAAAGTCAGAATTGCTTGTTATAAAGTCAGAATATAAAGTCAGAATTGCTTGTTATAAAGTCAGAATTGCTTGTTATAAAGTCAGAATATAAAGTCAGAATTGCTTGTTATAAAGTCAGAATATAAAGTCAGAATTGCTTGTTATAAAGTCAGAATTGCTTGTTATAAAGTCAGAATTGCTTGTTATAAAGTCAGAATATAAAGTCAGAATTGCGAGTTATAAAGTCAGAATTGCTTGTTATAAAGTCAGAATATAAAGTCAGAATTGCGAGTTATAAAGACAGAATTGCTTGTTATAAAGTCAGAATATAAAGTCAGAATTGCGAGTTATAAAGTCAGAATTGCTTGTTATAAAGTCAGAATATAAAGTCAGAATTGCTTGTTATAAAGTCAGAATTGCTTGTTATAAAGTCAGAATATAAAGTCAGAATTGCTTGTTATAAAGTCAGAATATAAAGTCAGAATTGCTTGTTATAAAGTCAGAATTGCTTGTTATAAAGTCAGAATATAAAGTCAGAATTGCTTGTTATAAAGTCAGAATTGCTTGTTATAAAGTCAGAATATAAAGTCAGAATTGCGAGTTATAAAGACAGAATTGCGAGATATAAAGTCAGAATATAAAGTCAGAATTGCTTGTTATAAAGTCAGAATTGCGAGATATAGAGACAGAATTATGTGATATAAAAACAGAATTATGTGATATAAAGTCAGAATTGCGTGATATAAAGTGATATTATTTCTCCAGGAAGAAAATAATGATAATTTTCAGACGCTTGTGCTCTACTTAACATAAAGAAAATCAACATACTGTACAGAGAATACAAACTATATACTGCAAAAACAGCATGTATTGAATTGTGCACATATATTGTAGTCGAGACAGGAAACTATTTATTTCTGGTCCAGTCAAGCTGTCAAAACCACTTACAGCGATGATCTAATGAAACAAATAAAAACAAGAGTTGTCTGACTTTAAGAGCGTCTGAAGACTGACTGAAATGGGTCGCACTATTGGACAGGGATGTGGAAGTTCACATGGTCAAACTAAATGAGATCTGACTTTCACCGATGTCGTCTGGGTCTCAGCGATGCTCAGGGTGAAATTATAAGGGATTCTGAGATGCTTTCACAGTTCCTCCAGGGATCGACAGTGTGTGAGTATTTCACTTGCATTTGCGACAAAAAAACAGATGTGTGTGAACTGTATTTAGGAGCATTTGTGCAAACAAAAAAAGTCTTAAATATCTTAAATGGCATGACAAACATATTTTTAGAGGTGCTAAATTTGTGCATGGAAAAACAGGAATTGTGATACGGACATTTCCCAAACACGCTCAAAGCGCTTGACCAATCACAACACACTGCTCCTGCCGACCAATCAGAGCACATTGTGCTTTTCAGAAGGAGGGGCTTCACAGAGACAGGAACTAAACAGAGCGTTACTGACAGACTGGGAAGAGAGGAGCTGCAACAATGGAGAATATGAGGAAAATAATCAGCATTCAAGCATGAAAACCTGTTCTAGTAGACCTAAAAACAAAATAAAGGTCCTCTTTAAAATAGGCCTATAAATAATCACCTAATTATTAAACACAGTTTGAAGCAGAAATATTTAAAACCCTAGTGTAATTTTTGTATTCTAATAAATGTAATAATTTTAAAAATTCTTTGTATCCCTTTATTAAAGGAGAAACACATTATTTGACAAATTCAAAACGTTTTTTATTAATGCGCTCCTAAATTTTTCAACTCGCCTCTCTCCCTCCTCGGTGGCGGACGTCTTCTCCTCCTGCTCCTGCGATGATGTGGTGCTGACAGCGCTGCGGGCGGGGCTGCTGTCGGCGGAGGCACTGGTCATCGTAGCAGTGGGCGGAGCCATGTTGGTGTTCTGCTTGAGGGTTTGTAGCTTGGCGAGGGGGATGATGTCACAGCTGTGTGGGCGGTGCCAAACGGTGCGCTGGGTAGAAGCATTATAGTAGTAGAATCGGGACGTTTTAGAGTCGAAAAGCTCCCACCACTGGTCCTGTCCACTGCGTTTGATCCGCACGCCCGCCGGGGCGTCCCAAACACACTCGCCTGTGAGCAGGTTGGCATACATGCGCTCCCGGGTGCGCGGCTCGATGATTTCCACCCATTCCAACCTAAGCACACACAAACATACAAAAACATGCTTTATACTCTGTAATAATGAATTAATGAAGTGCACAAAATCTGGCAAAAACATGTCTGGTCATATTTCACCACAAAACCAAAATGAGGCCTACTTTTTAAGCAGTGAGAATTTTAGAATTCTGAAATTTCTGTGAAAATTATTGTTGCTGTAAAGCAAAAGAAAGTAAAGATATAAAAAGATATGTATATATATACAGTCAAACCCAAATTTATTCAGACACCTTGAACATTTCATTCATTAACACAGTTTATTCACTATAGTTTTAAAAAATAGTAATAAAATATGATCTCAGAGTTAAATTGTGTCAGAAAAAAATTCATCTTAATTATGTCAGATAACACTTAAGCAAAACATGGTCAGGTCAAAGTGTCTGAATAATTTTTGGTCCCAAATTTTTATCAATTTTACTGGTAATCCACTGTATGAAGAATTTTTGGGTATAATATGTCACAGTTTACTTTATTTTGCTATCCTCACTTACATAAATGAACTATAGTGTCCTGCACCCACTAGAAAAAATATATCAAAAATGTCAGAATAATTTTTGGTTTGACTGTATATATACATATAGTCATATTTTTAGAATTAAGACATTTTTATGAAAAAATTTAAGAGAAAATGTAATTTCTCTGAAATTACTGTAATATATATTAATTACAGTACTGACAGTCTAATGGAAACCATTAATAATAAGCAACAGAGAAAAAAATTGTAATGTCAGGATGATGCATTACAGTATTCAGTTTTTTTGTTGCATCAACAGTAATATTTTTAGAATTAAGACATTTTTATGATTTTTTTTTTCTCTCACTGAAATCCTGGTTTCTATATAATAAATAAAGATAATTGATCTAACTATATATATTAAGATATATTTAAATATTAATTGTCATTCCAAAACATAATGGTTCTTTATGCATACTCTTTCATTAAAAATCATTTTTATAAAAAAAAAAATAAAAAAAATAAATGGGTTTTCAAGTGAAATTTGACTATGTTTTTGTGAGATGCACCCGAAAGCCATGATGTCAGAGAGAGGACAGTCATACAGGAGTCATCGTGATTTCTCATATGAGTCACGTATTACGTGCAGGATGTTCCTTTACTGGTGTGTGTGTGTGTGTGTGGATGTTTAGTTGGTAACGATGTTAGTCTGTTTGTACGGTGTGTGATATACAACATAAACATCAAACCAAATGCTTGTTTCATAAGATCATTTTGCATTTGTTTACATTTTTCATAATTTATTAGTCTGAATAAAAAAAAAATGTAATAACATCTTAAAACTTAAATATAAAAACTAAAAAGATTTTGATATTTTCAAGAGAATATGTTAGTGCTGAAGGTCTACATGTTCAAAAACAGAAACAAAGACATTGCCCCTACAGCCTGTGTGTTTATCTGTGTTCAGATTTTATTTTCATTGTGTGTGTGTGTGTGTGTGTGTGTGTGATAATCAGCTCCGTTAATCCCACAGTAAATTTCTTCTGATCCTATAATCAAATCTAATCTGCTCTAATCCAGGATAACCTGATCGCTCAAATCCTGCTGAAAGCATTTTTGGGAAGCTTGTCAGAGGGGATGCTGGGTAATTCGATCGGTCTGGATCTTCCATCTGAATGTGATGAAGCATATGATCAGATTCCACTCCTCAGGATTTCAATATGTTCACCTAATGGATCTTCACATAAATGTGTTATTCAGGAAGTGCTTCAGCATCTATTCATAAAAGAAGTGCTCGAGACTCAGATATACTGTACGGTGACTGCTATTTTTTTAAAAAGTGTGTGAAACCAAAAGGCACCAGTGTTGGAAAGAGTTACTTTAAAATTAATGCGTTATAATATTGCGTTACTTCCTAAAAAAGTAACTAATTGTGGTACTTAGTTACCTTTAATGGAAAGTAATGCGTTACATTTCTTTTGCGTTACTTTTTCTCACCTGGGCTGGGCTTGTTTGTTTTTTTAATAACAAAAAGTTCTATTTTTGGCAAATGTAAAGACCCTTTGACATCAAAAGTGAAATGAATAAGCCTCAGGCTGAAGGAAATGCAAATTCACGCCTGTACAGTAGAGGGCGCAGCTCAAACAAACCTTTCAGCTGTGCTGCCATTCTGAAGTAAGTTCAACACTCCAACTTCAGCAATAAAAACAAAAAAATTAAACACAAATGTGATATTTATCTAAAGTCATTTTGCTTATTTGTATGGTTGAATTGGATTAGGGAAGGTCAACAGCAAAGGCATTGGTAAATAAAGTGAGATTAAATCCATAAAGTATATTTATGTTATTTAACATATTTAATTATTGCAGGTTTGCGTAATATTTGCGTATCACTGTTTTTATTCATTTTGAGGAATACTGAATCTGTTTTTGTGCAAGTGAGATGAGTAAATGCGTGCTCACATTTAGGGGCTGTTATTTAGGACACAGTTTTCAACTAAAAATGGGAAAAATTGTATGCGTTTTGGCAGTTCATTTACACGACAACTGCGTTTTGGGGGCGTGAAAACGCAAGCTTTTGAAAATGGGTTTTTAAAGTGCAAATTTTGGAAAACGATAGCGTTATCGTCTCCATGTAAACTACAAAAACGTGAATTTGTGAAAACGCGGTCTGTCATGCGCATACATATTACATGTTCAGTCTTTAGGCACGTAGTGTTTCTTTAGAAAGTGACATCGCCATCTAGTGGCCTGGCAGCAGAATACAGCGTTTTTAGTTGTTTTCACTGATCCGTGTGAACGGGGATCGCTTTGACAAAGTTGTTGTCTGTACGTGAAAAACACAAAGTAAAAACGTTTCCGTTTTTAGTACATCGTTGTCATATAAACGTACCCTTAGTTTAGAACTACAATAAACAACATGTTCACACTGCGCAGGAGAACTTTCCCTATAAATGGGAAAACAAAGTAACTTGCATTACTTATTTAAAAATGTAACTCAGGTATTTTGTTGAAAATTTTAAAGTAATGTTACTTTACTAGTCACTTAAAAATGTAATCTGATTATGGAACTTGTGTTACTTGTAATTACTTGTAAATAAAATGATAATAATCATCAGCAAATCAGAATATTAGAATGATTCCTGAAGGATCATGTGACACTGAACACTGGAGTAATGATGCTGAAAATTCAGCTTTGATCACAGAAATAAATTACATATTACAGTATATTCACATAGAAAACATTAATTTCAAATTGGAATACTATTTCACAATTTTTACTGTATTTTTTAATCAAAAAAATGCAGCTCTGGTGAGCAGAAGAGACTTCTTTCAAAAACATTTTGAACAATAGTGTTTGAATTTTTAATCAAATTTTTGGTGTAAAAGTTTTGCAATGTCTGACAGTCCAATTAAATGATCAAGAAAGAGATATATGAATATGACCTCATTCATCATAGTGGAAGTGTAATGTCTAGTTAAGCACATTGCATTGTGGGACACATGATCTATTAAATAAAAAATAATCTTGTTTTCCCTTTGAATTAAGCTTTTTTTTTTTTGACCCCACTGACAGATATTTGTTAAGAATTAACTCACTTCATTTTTCCAGAAAACAAAACTTAATAATCTTATGTCGTTTTGCTTCTCAAGTAGTCTTGATTTAAGAATGTTCAGATATTTGTGCTGGAAAACAAGACAAAAATACTTAAGACGACGTATGCAGTTTATTAAAAGGTAACATTAGTAATCGTTTAAACCCTCTCAACGTAATGTTTGGTGATTGTGATCTTACGGGTGGAGTCGAGCAGATGCATTGCTACTGATTGACAGGCTTTCTGCTGCAGTGCCGTTAACAGCCGCCATCTGCAGCAATTACTGACCGCGCTTTACAAAGACGCCCTTTACAAGGTGCCACTAATCATGCAGCAGGATTTAAAGCTGTCACTCAAACATGCTGCCGCCATTCACAGAGCGGTCAAGACGACCACAAAATGCAGCAGGTGAAATTGCAGAGCCAGTGTATATAATGCAGCACCCACAACTGTGACAAATAACACAATTATTTATATCAGAACTGTGCCGTATGAGTACACTTATTTCAAATGTTTTGCATTCTCAAAAATGCATTATTGTCTTCCTGAGACACGCTGCAAAAAAGACCTTCCTCAGTATTTTTTGTCTTGTTTTTCAGCACAAGTATCTAAAAATTGCAGTGTGCAACAAGTGTCTCATAACAGCCGCCGAGCGAACGCAGAGTAGCATTATCACACCTTTCGACACACAAATGTATCTAATATGATAAAACAGCGCTGCTTTACCCCACACATGCTTGACCAGAAGAAGCAGAAGCGGTCGTCTGCGGCATAATAAAAGTCCCGCTGCTCTCGAGACGTGTGTCACGTTTGTCTCTCATTAGCAATCGCTCCAGCGGCCTCGTTCCGATCCAAAGGCTTTCAGCCACACCCTGCTTCATACTAAAGTAATGTTAATAAATCTTTTATACATTAGCTCATCCATGAATATGATTTCTGCGAGGTTTTTTCAACCAGCTGTAGACGCGAAGACGACACCTCCCATGATTCCGCGAAATCAAGCTACGCCTTTGTTTTGAATAAGCGACCTCTAGCGACGAAAAATTACATATTGTGCCTTTAAATCGAGATATTTACTTGAGGAGCAAAATGAGAGATATTAAGTTGTGTTGTCTGAATTGTCAAAATTAAGTGAGTTTAAACTTAAGACGAAAAAAATATATATCTTCAGTTTGGGTCAGGAAAAAAAAATATTATGGGAATAAATAATTTTTCTTACCCCATTGGCAAATATTTTTTAAGCATGAAGTCACTTAATTTTTATACATTTTTCATTAAACAAGACTTAGAGATGCACGAATACAAAATTTCTCCAATAACCGATTATTATTCAGAATATTTGCAGATGCTGATACAGGAAAAAAATAATGCTGCAAATTATACAGGAAACCCTCTCATTTAGTGCACTATAATATTAGATGTTACAATTAACAACAGAGGTATTATATTCAACTGCTGTTTATTTTCAGATATAATAATTACACTCAAATTCAAATTACACTACAATTCAGTTGCACATAAGGTAGTTTTCACTAAAGTCAATTAGTCTTCATGACAAATGTCTTCAAGCATACATATATAATTAACAGTAAATAAGCTCCTCTCTAGTGTTTTTATAGCTAACTAACGAACTATAAACATCTGATAACTTTCCTGAGGTAAATGCAACGCGGTTGAAACACTGATTAAGCGATTACATGAGACATATGATACTAATTTCGGTAAGTTGTACTGTATCTTTCAACATACTCGCACTGCCGTTTGAACCAAAGACTGAGGTGCTACAGCGATTTAAGAGCGCCATTTTTTGTTTGACTTTCGTGATAAAATGGACAGAATTTGAAAGATGAGACTTTCTTACTTCTCAGAAGTAACAAAGCTCCTTGCGATTATTGGATAGAATTCGCATTACAAATAATGTTTGGTGTAGGAAAAAAAACGCGGACCTGGCAACCTTGGCTTGAACTACAGGTGATTTATAGGGTCAAATAGAGATTGCTTTAACGTCACTATTTTTTAACTGTTAATGCGTTAAATCAAGTAAATCTTGATTTTAGAATGTTTAGATATTTGTACTGGAAAACAACACAAAAATACTGAGGAAGAACATTATTTTTTGCAGTGCAGAAGGTCAAAGGTCACATGGTGACCATCTTCTTTTTTATCCATTATTCTTTCTGTGACCAGGCCTTTACCTCTCTCACCAATTCTATATATAGAGATATCTTCATCTGTCCTTGATCTCTACAGATAAACCAGAGCACAGGGATTTAATGTGAGGAAAACGCTCCGCAAATGACAATGAGAGTTCATCTGATAACAGGAGAAAGAGTTAAACACTGACTTGTGTCTTCAGGCTTCTACAGAGTCATAAATCATCACTTAAGAGCCTTGTGGCAAACCTTCAAAGGTTTATACAGTATCGCTAAAAATCAATTTCTCTGTGTAGGATACAAGGGATTTTTACTTCTCTGCAACCCGACTGTTGCTCTTCACAGAAAATGAGAGAAAGAACAGGCAGAATTCAGAAAAAAAGGAGACAGAGAGAGAGAGAGATCCTCGGTGAAGTGAGACGGATGCTGGTATTAGACCCATAATTCTCCATGTTCTTCACTAACACGCGTCACCTTGGCCGCAAACCTCATTTTAAAGACTGCACACTGTTATTAATGGTGTTCGCTTGAGTCGAGCATCACTTCAGCTCATACTCATGGTTATGGATTTAAACTGACCGCTCACACTAAGCATTAAATGCTTGTGCTACAGACATGAATGACATTTGTGAGCAACCGCCTTGCAAGCACCTAATAATGCCCTAGCAACCACCCAGAAATCCCTACTAAGTGCATAGCAGCAACCTAGCAACAATCTAGAAAATCCTAGAAAAACATACAGCAGTGTTGTAGCAGCCACTCAGTAACAACATAGCAATGCCCTAGCACCCACCCAGAATATCCTAGTAACAACATAGCAACATCCTAGCAACCACCCAGTATTCCCTAGTAACCTCAAAGCAGCATCCAAGCACAGAAATTCCTAGTAACAGCCTCCTAGCAACCTCCCAGACTACCACAGGAACCGCATAGAAACACCCTAGAAACTACCCAAAATTCCGTAGTAACCACCTAGCAACATTCTAGCAACCACTTAGAATATTCTAGCAACGTCCTAGCAAGCACCTATAATTCTCTAGTTACCTCAAAGCAATTTCCAAGCACCCACACAGAAATCCCTAGTAGCTGCATAGCAACCTCTCAGAATACCCCAGTAATCTCATAGAAACACCCTAGAAACTAACCAGAATCCCATAGTAACCACAACATTCTAGCAACCACCTAGGATATTTTATTAACTGCAAGCACCAAGAATTTCCTAGTTACCTCATAAAAAACAACCAGAAATCAATGTCTTGTAAAATCAATAACCTTGTAGCAACACTCTAGCAACCACCCAGAATACCTTGGCAACCACATAACAGCACCCTATAAAAACTACCCAGAACTCACTAGTAACCTCATAGCAATGACTCAAAATTTCCTTGTAACTGTATAGCAGCATTCTAGCAACCACCAAGAACACTTTAGTAACTGCATAGCAACGCCCTAGAAACCACCCAGAATTCCCTAGTTACTGCATAGGAACATATTAGCACCAACCCAGAACACTTTAGTAACTGCATAGCAACGCCCTAGAAACCACCCAGAATTCCCTAGTAACTGCATAGGAACATATTAGCACCAACCCAGAACACTTTAGTAACTGCATAGCAACTCCCTAGTAACTACCCAGAATACCTTAGTAACCACTTGGCAACATTCTAGCAACCACCCAGAATTCCCTATAACAGCCTAGTAGCATTGCCCTAGAAACTACCCAGAATTCCCTAGTAACCTTGTAGCAACAACCCAGAATTCCCTAGTTACTGCAAAGGAACATATTAGCACCAGCCAAGAACACTTTAGTAACTGCATAGCAACGCCCTAGAAACAACCCAGAATTCCCTAGTAACTGCAAAGGAACATATTAGCACCAGCCAAGAACACTTTAGTAACTGCATAGCAACGCCCTAGAAACAACCCAGAATTCCCTAGTAACTGCAAAGGAACATATTAGCACCAACCCAGAACACTTTAGTAACTGCATAGCAACGCCCTAGAAACCACCCAGAATTCCCTAGTAACTGCATAGGAACATATTAGCACCAACCCAGAACACTTTAGTAACTGCATAGCAACTCCCTAGTAACTACCCAGAATACCTTAGTAACCACTTGGCAACATTCTAGCAACCACCCAGAATTCCCTATAACAGCCTAGTAGCATTGCCCTAGAAACCACCCAGAATTCCCTAGTAACCTTGTAGCAACAACCCAGAATTCCCTAGTTACTGCAAAGGAACATATTAGCACCAACCCAGAACACTTTAGTAACTGCATAGCAACGCCCTAGAAACAACCCAGAATTCCCTAGTAACTGCAAAGGAACATATTAGCACCAACCCAGAACACTTTAGTAACTGCATAGCAACGCCCTAGAAACCACCCAGAATTCCCTAGTAACTGCATAGGAACATATTAGCACCAACCCAGAACACTTTAGTAACTGCATAGCAACGCCCTAGAAACCACCCAGAATTCCCTAGTAACTGCATAGGAACATATTAGCACCAACCCAGAACACTTTAGTAACTGCATAGCAACGCCCTAGAAACCACCCAGAATTCCCTAGTAACTGCATAGGAACATATTAGCACCAACCCAGAACACTTTAGTAACTGCATAGCAACGCCCTAGAAACCACCCAGAATTCCCTAGTAACTGCATAGGAACATATTAGCACCAACCCAGAACACTTTAGTAACTGCATAGCAACGCCCTAGAAACCACCCAGAATTCCCTAGTAACTGCATAGGAACATATTAGCACCAACCCAGAACGCTTTAGTAACTGCATAGCAACGCCCTAGAAACCACCCAGAATTCCCTAGTAACTGCAAAGGAACATATTAGCACCAACCCAGAACGCTTTAGTAACTGCATAGCAACGCCCTAGAAACCACCCAGAATTCCCTAGTAACTGCATAGGAACATATTAGCACCAACCCAGAACACTTTAGTAACTGCATAGCAACGCCCTAGAAACCACCCAGAATTCCCTAGTAACTGCAAAGGAACATATTAGCACCAACCCAGAACACTTTAGTAACTGCATAGCAACGCCCTAGAAACCACCCAGAATTCCCTAGTAACTGCAAAGGAACATATTAGCACCAACCCAGAACACTTTAGTAACTGCATAGCAACGCCCTAGAAACCACCCAGAATTCCCTAGTAACTGCAAAGGAACATATTAGCACCAACCCAGAACACTTTAGTAACTGCATAGCAACGCCCTAGAAACCACCCAGAATTCCCTAGTAACTGCAAAGGAACATATTAGCACCAACCCAGAACACTTTAGTAACTGCATAGCAACGCCCTAGAAACCACCCAGAATTCCCTAGTAACCTTGTAGCAACATTTGCACATTTGGGCTTTAACCCCCTCTGCAGCACGGCACATGTGTTTCTGTGAGTGAGTTTTCCGTTTACGTTCAGCCACAGTGACAAAGGTGAAGAAGACAGGATAAAAGAAAGCGGGCAGCAGAGGAAGAGAGTGATGAGTCAATCAGGCCTGCCACCGCCGTAAAAGTCAATTAGAAGAACGGACACTGACATCTCATTTCAAACAGAATTAATAGAGCAATCACTGTCCCAAACTCATGAAGTAAAATCTATTTATAGATCAAGATCAAAGAGAATCCAGAACTGAAGGGTGAGCTGAACTTCACAGAGAAGAGGGTCGCAAAATACCACCAAAATTAATGAAAGTATTATAATAATTTACAGAAAATGGTTCCGAAAGGAGGTGCTAATAAACCTTCTGGAAATCTTGTTCACCCCCCTCAGGAGGTCAAATTAAATATTATCTGGGACTAAACTGAACGAAACTAAATATTACACTAAAAATGTGGTGTGGAATTACTTTGAAACTCAAAAATAATTACAAAGAAATGGCAAGTAACACACTGAATTTTGACATTTTTAAACTACTTTTGAAAAGTATTTTATTGTTGAACGTACTCCAATAAAAACTCAATTAATTAAAATCATTTTTACAGAGTAGTTTGTGCTTATTTGTTAAATTTTAATTTCCTGCAAATTAAAGAAAACAAAAACTAAAACAATAACTTTGGTATAGACAGGTGTATTTAGTTTCATTTAATTAATTGTATATTTTTATCATTTTAATATTATTTTATTATTATTACTATAATCTAAAAAAAAAAAAAGTACATTAAAGACGGAAATAGTATTTTATTGTAAAATGTACTCCAATATTCTTTGAAAAAGCATTTTTTTACAGTGTAGTTTGTGCTTATTGATACAATTTTATTTCCTGTAAATTAAAGAAAAAACAATAACTGGTGTATTTAGTTTAATTTAATTAATTGTATAACCTTTAATTGAATTATTATTATTATTATTGCTATGAAAAATCATTGTTTACTGCTTATTGATAACTATTTCAAGGTCAAAATCAGAATTAGTGGATCATTTCTCTCAGCTCTCTTCCACAGACATAATCTGACACCTTGACCTACCGATCATCATTTATCCTAATAAAACGTCCCCTGGATCTCTCACCGCCTCAGATATGTGTCGCAGTAGCTCTACATTCACCCTGACCTTCACACAAGCTGAGAAACCTGGAGAAAACAGACAGATTCTTGATCTGCATGTGTGACTGACAGACTGAATCTGAATTATAGCGCATATACATAAGAAACGCATTTAGAGGTCAACCGTTACAGGTCTTTCAGTGGCTGGTGGAGATATCTGGTAAAACAATGGTGGTTGATGGGTAATATAGTATTCATGATATATGGATAATGCACAAACAGTCAATCATTATGTTAAAATAAACCACAGCAGGATCATCAGGAAAGGAACTTAATTAAGTCACGTTGTAAGGGTTTGTTTTGCAATAATGACTGGCTGACTGTATGTGCATAACTATATATTTACTCAGAATTAACATGTCTCAAAAACAGAATGTTTATTTTCATTTGAAGGAGCTAGCTATATGCGGAATTCAGAAAACCTTGTTATTAGCGACACCGGTGGCCGTTAAGTGAACTGCAGCCAGCAACTTATTGCTCGTGCGCGCACACGTAACATACAGGTGATTCAAGACCCTGATATACTCACGGTGAGGTTCTTTTTCAGTCTTTTCTTAGAAGTACAAAGAAGCTGAAAATATCTTTGCAGCGATATACTGTTAACGAACATCCAGACGGCGTCCACGCTGTGTATGTAAAAATGTGTGGCGCGCTTTATTACAACTTCAGATCCTACTATAAAGCAGCTCTCTAGTGTGTTCATGTTTTTACTCGTGTCTGACCTCGACGGACTGAACAGAAGAAATGAGCCAAAGAAGAAGGCGGAGCTTCAGAACCACACCCACCTATTACATCATCGCCACGGACCAATGGTAGTTTTCCGGAAAGTTCGAATTCCAGAAACAAACTCCAAAAAGGACTTTTGGCTTGTTTTTGTTCGACGTTTGTTTGCTTTTACTGAGGTGGACATTATTATCTGTCCATTACATCATCAGTCCTAAAATTACATTGCTGTGTAACTAAGTCAATCACTTTTACTATTGCTCTCATTCGTTGGGTTAATGATTTACACAAATCACAAAGCCTTTATAATCTTGCATCTAATGTAATTTTTGTTACTCGCTCCTTCTCTGATGTGACTTAGACTTTGTGGTCTATTGTGTAATATTAGCAAACTTTTAGCACTGACTTCATGCAAATTGTCAGTGCATTAGCGAATTCAAAGATCAGTTGCAGGTGAACAGAAAATACAGCTGATCTCATTCTACGATTACTTTGCTTTTACGCACCCCAAGTAATCGGTCCGCTGAGATTTGGCCAGCTTGTTAGAATACTGTAACAAAACTTTCTGGAAATGTGCATATTAATTATTTCTCACTGCATCCTGTGGGATTACTGATTCACTTTCAAGTAATCCCACACACACACATGCAGGCCATTGGCTGTCTGACGGCTCCAGCGCTGCACAGCCCTTAGCAACTGCAGGCATGATTGACAGGAGAGATTCACCACGACCTGAGAAACACCCAAAGTCCTGAGGGAGGCTCATTTTTATCAGCTATTCTGATTTCACATGTTATTTCTCCATCTTGGCATTGCATTGGTCTGCAGACACCCTAACAACTAAGACAAATGTTCATCTTGTGCACCGATGCTTCAATATTGTCTGTACCAAGAGTCACATGATCATCTTACATTTGATTAGAAATAGTCCACTCTCAGCAGAATTGAGATGTTCGCTAACTTCTTTTTACCCCTAAGTAGGGTTTAAACGGATCGTAGTTGATCTGTGATCTGTACAAATCAGGCCCTACGGTTCGGCACGCATGTGATTCGTGGATGAATTGCAAAGTTTAACCATCATAGAGTGAAAGTTTATAATTTGCATGTGTTTTGTCTTGCCAATTTAAACATTCAAGCGATTTTAGACCATTCAAGTGCAAGAAGATGCGCAAGAGAACTTAATTCAGTACTCGAACAAGTTTCTTGAACAAACACATACACACAAAATTATGTCAAAATACCGGTCTCGACAAGTATTCACAGTAGGTTATGTCTTAAGTAGTGCTGTCAAAATTAGCATGTTAACGCATTAAAAATATTTAACGCAATTAACGCAGCATCTGTTTTTTCCGTCATAATTTGGCTAGCGTTATGTCATATGATCACGCTCTTATTCACGCAAATGCTTTTAAATCATTCAAGCGCCACAAGACAAATGAGAACGCCCTGTGAATGTTGTGTCATGTGACACACACGCGACTCGTGTGTACAGAAAGACGCACGCCGGTATCAAGTTCTCTTTCCAGTGGTGGACAGTAACGTACATTACTGTACATTTTTCAAGTATCTGTACTTTACTCGCGTATTTTTATTTTGAGCAACTTTTACTTCACTACATTCCAAATCACAAGATCGTACTTTTTACTCCACTACATTTCATAAAACATATCGTTACTCCTTATTTTAAAATGAAGAAATTGCAAAAGTGGAGTCTGATTGGTGCCACGAAATTAGCCACGAACTGGGTGCGCGCACGACTACTAATGCTGAATTTTAGGATTAATTATTGTAACTGAAAATCATATTCAGGTCACAACTGTCTAAAACTGAACTAAATCTGCTGTAAAGGGCGATCTGTTTAAGCCCACTGAAATGCGGACACGTCCACACCAGTGTCTACAGATCAGAAACTCGATTCAAATCACATTTTAAAACTAACTTGCCGCTTCAAAAAAACGGTTGTATCGATTACATCGTTACGCCACTAGGAGGCGACAAGTGACTGTTAAAATGTATTTGACATTGAATGATTCATTCAAAAGATTTGTTCCAAAACACTGATTCATCCAGTAATGAAACAAGTGAAATAGTTATGAGTGAGTCATTGAATCATTCATTCAAACCCATTTTATTAAATTAATGAATTATTTTTAAATAGACTGCAGCAATTAATATTTGCAACTCTAACACAAATTAAAATAACACATGCACGTTCATCTTCAACGCTGCTGCAGCAATTTTTTAAAAATGTTATGTACTTAGCCCTATATGTTTTGTCTGTTTTTATATTGTTTGTCAACACACATTACATATTATGTATCTGCATCCACTAATCTTCCATCCATACTGACTAGTGCTGGCTATTTGACAATTCATAATCATTTTAAGCAATAGGATTATAAATAATATATAAAATAAAATAACATTATATAAGTGGCCTATATAAAATTACAACAAACATTTATCAATCAGTACTTTTTTACTTAAGTACATTAAAAATCAAGTACTTTTGTACTTTCACTCAAGTAAAATTGAAAAGGAGCATTAAATACTTTTAACTTGAGTAATATTTTATTATACGTATCTGTACTTTTACTCAAGTGCTTGATTTGTGTACTCTGTCTCTTTCGCGCTTAAACAAACAATAACACACAGATTTATGCAAAGATGCCTGTTTTGTCGAGTATCCTCATAAATGCAGTGTTTAATGAGGTAAATAAAATTTTAAATGAACTTAAAGAGTTGTGAGAAAATGAGACGCGTCATATTTGGCAGCGGCAGCTCTTAAAGTGACAGCAGCCTAATAAACCAGTTGCTGTGATGTCTGTGATTAATGTTCATCAAAGAACAAAGGTAACAAGAGAAAACTGTAGCTTTAATAAAGATTTATCTCTATTTTTTATTTATAATTAATGTTTATGCATTAAATTAATTAATGCATTTAATTCAATGTTATTTGTGATATGTACTAGCAATTTCTGAGTAAAATCTTACAACCGATTTATTAGGGTGCTGGATATGAAATCATAGAGAAATGTCCACACAGCAAAACAACACATGCAATGCCTAGTTAAACGCTCATGTGTTGGACTGGAGACAAATGTTTGAATTGTCTGGCTGCAAACGTGCCATTTGAGGTCTGAAAATAGCACGTATCAAGGAGCTCCTGCTTTGAGCATCTGTCCGAAAAATACAACTGTCTGAATAAGCATTTCGATCATATTCTAAGTGTTAAGGCTGCTAAAAATATGAAACACACATGCGCACACACACGCTGCAGTTGTCTGATTGTATATTCCACGTCCTGATGTACAAATGGCTCTTCCATTCCTGTATTTCTCACAGAATGTCTGTCCTCCGGTTGTCTTTTCGTTACAGCACTTCAAGAAATATCTTTAAAGGCCGCAAGCCATTTTTGGCATACGTGACATTTTGCAAAGATTCATTAGCCGTACAGCTGTTTTGGATGTCTAGACTCTACATTTACAATGACGGATTTTGTGAGAACATAACACAGAAAGTGCAGGTTATCAGGGAATGATGATGTGATAATTACTGTGAATTTGACATGAATTAATAAATATTCAAATGACTTGCGTTACCCTGGTGCAATTAAACTGGTGAGCAGCACTTACATGATTTGAGGAATCTTTCATGTCTGAAGAACAAACACGAGTTATTTATCTATCCATCTCTTCATCACGGCACCTGTTAGTGGGTGGGATATATTAGGCAGCAAGTGAACATTTTGTCCTCAAAGTTGATGTGTTAGAAGCAGGAAAAATGGGCAAGCGTAAGGATTTGAGCGAGTTTGACAAGGGACAAATTGTGATGGCTAGACGTCTGGGTCAGAGCATCTCCAAAACTGCAGCTCTTGTGGGGTGTTCCCGGTCTGCAGTGGTCAGTATCTATCAAAAGTGCTCCAAGGAAGGAACAGTGATGAACCGGAGACAGGGTCATGGGTGGCCAAGACTCAATGATGGCTGGCTTATGTGCTCCGATCCAACAGACGAGCTACTGTAGCTCAAATGCTGGTTCTGATAGAAAGGTGTCAGAATACACACAGTTTGTTGCGTATGGAGCTGCATAGCTACAGACGTGCCCATGCTGACCCCTGTCCACCGCCGAAAGAGTGCGCATCAGAACCGGACCACGGAGCAATGGAAGAAGGCGGCCTGGTCTGATGAATCACGTTTTCTTTTACCTCACGTGGATGGCCGGGTGCATGTGCGTTGAGGTGTTGACTTGGCCTCCAAATTCCCCAGATCTCAATCCAATCGAGCATCTGTGGGATGTGCTGAAGAAACAAGTCCGATCCATGGAGGCTCCACCTCACAACTTACAGGACTTAAAGGATCTGCTGCTAACATCTTGGTGCAGATACCACAGCACACCTTCAGGGGTCTAGAGGAGTCCATGCCTCGACGGGTCAGGGCTTTAAATGTGGACCAACACAATATTAGGAAGGTGGTCATAATGTTATGCCACACACATACACACAAACATTCTGCCGATAAGGAGCGGTTCAAATAAATGGGCCTACATGTAGTTTGGATGCTGCCTTACAAGGTATCTGTTTATGTTTCAGAACCGAGCTATGACGTCATCTATGTTTTATTAAAACCGCGGGGCAACTATATCTGTGACTCATTTTAGAGGTCTGGAAATTTTGGGCTATTTGGGGTTTTGGTCAAGAAATCATGGTCTGTAGTCCTGCACACACACACACACACACACACACACAGATTTCTTATGGTTCACTACGTACAGAATTCCGAACATTCCAAGCATTGTAAAATTATTCCCCCACAGACTCCCTGGAACCTTCTGTCATTCACACACACGGCCTATAGAGACGTTAACACCCTTCCCCCTGCTCATGGATTCACACATCTTAAACCACCTGCTCCATTATTTCAAACACACACACACACACCAAAATATGAAAGGAAATCCAACATTTTGAGTGATCTGACCTTGAAATGCATCTGGAAAACGATGGAAGTGTCAATGTGCGGAACATTAAGGGAAGGTGTGTGTGTGAAATCGCTGACTAAAATCCACCCTGATTGAGCCTCTTATTTCCACAAAATAATTCATTTCATAAGCGCGTGTTTAAGTGAATCACTCTCTCTCTGCTTTCAGGTTTTCAAAAACGAGCTGATTATGTAGACACATGCAAACACATCCTGCGGCGTTCCTTCACAAAGAAACTTTCATGCCTTTTCTGAAACTTAGCAAGCTTCCTAATGAGACGCTCTTGACACAAAGATCCCAGCAGGCAACACTATTACGCTGCCTTTAAACCTTATTTTAGTCGAGTTTTAATGCAGATTCACATGTGTCCTTGAGAAGAAGGACCCCATAATGCAATGCAACAACTCATTATCAGAATGTAGATTACAAACATACTTATACTTCATTCAGTACTCAAAAGTATAAAAATAACTGCCCAATATTTGCAGGTTGTCTTTATGCTTATGTATCACATTTTTGGTTAATGTCATGTTCATGTCTATTGAAATCAATTGAGTCGCGTCTCACGGGTGCTTCATATGAACAGCGCTATTTTGCATGACTAATGACTATAATATGATTATTCTCTGTAATATTGTGTCATACAAACCAATGCATCTAGCTGTAGTGTATTAACTGCAACTAAAACTATTAAACTTTTCGACTACTGAAATAAAACTATAAAATATAAATACAAATATCAGATAAAAAATTAAAATAACAAACGTAAATGAAATTTTGTCAACTAACTGAAAGCTGAAGTACTAATAAATAAATTAAATAATTAAAAATAAAACTAAAAAATAAAGCTAAACAGAAATATTAAATAAATAAAAATGACAAAAGCATATAAAATTATTAAAATATAAAACTAAAAAATAAAGCTAAATAAATATTAAAAACCTAATATTAAAAAAAAATAAAGCTAAATAAAAATAATACAAAAATAAATAAATAAAAATGACAAAAGCATATAAAATTACTAAAATATAAAACTAAAAAATAAAGCTAAATAAATATTAAAAACCTAATATTAAAAAAAAATAAAGCTAAATAAAAATAATACAAAAATAAATAAATAAAAATGACAAAAGCATATAAAATTACTAAAATATAAAAATAAAAAATAAAGCTAAACGGAAATATTAAATAAATAAAAATGACAAAAGCATATAAAATTACTAAAATATAAAAATAAAAAATAAAGCTAAATAAATATTAAAAACCTAATATTTTAAAAAAATAAAGTTAAATAAAAATAATACAAAAATAAATAAATAAAAATGACAAAAGCATATAAAATTACTAAAATATAAAAATAAAAAATAAAGCTAAACGGAAATATTAAATAAATAAAAATGACAAAAGCATATAAAATTACTAAAATATAAAAATAAAAAATAAAGCTAAACAGAAATATTAAATAAATAAAAATGACAAAAGCATATAAAATTACTAAAATATAAAACTAAAAAATAAAGCTAAATAAATATTAAAAACCTAATATTTAAAAAAAAATAAAGCTAAATAAAAATAATACAAAAATAAATAAATAAAAATGACAAAAGCATATAAAATTACTAAAATATAAAAATAAAAAATAAAGCTAAATAGAAATATAAAAAAAAAACTAATAAAAATGACAAGTATATAAATTACTAAAATAAAAAATATAAATAAAAAAAACGAAAAATAAAAATGACAAAAGCACATAAAATTACTAAAATAAAAAACTAAATAGAAGCTAAATAGAAATATAAAAAACTTAAATTTAAAACGAAATCTGACAGTATAAAAATAAAAGCTAATTCAAAAATAATAATAAATACTATAACAGTAAATAAATACTAAAATGATGCTGAGCTGTGCAGCCGATTACAGTAAGTTTTATGCAACACATTCAAAGACGGAAATGTTTGCTCACTAATTCCCATCAACACTTAAAGGAACACACCGAACACACTCAAGGTGGCTCCTAAAAATAGCAGCCCGTCAGATTGTGTGTGTGGGAGTGTGTGTGTGGGTTGTGTGACCTCACAGTTAAGGCTAGTTCTATAGACATCAGCATCAGAGCAATCCGCCCCACCAGACAAAAGGCATCCCAGCAACAGTATCCTAGCAACCACAGCCTCTGCAATTCCATGACCCCCATATTCCACATCTGTAGATCAGTGAGGACACACACACACACACACACACACACAGGTATTCTAATAAGGCAAGCGGCGGTCCAAGCTTCAGCTACTTTGGCGCTCTGATACACACGCCAAACACAGAGGAATTGCAGCGTCTCCCACTCACACACACGAACCGTCTCATCCGTTCTCCAGGCGTCTCTTTCTCTGTCTGGCACTCTTTGCTCTTCTCCCATCACTGTCACTTTCAGTCTATAGCTGTGCGAGTCGGACTATCTCGCGCTTATCTGTGTGACAAGACTTTGAATGTAAGAGCTTGCAACTTTTCTTGCTTGAGGGGGAAAAACATAAAACGAGAGGATTGAATTGCTTCAAATTTCAGTTCCACATTTTCCAGAGCACACCGAAAACAATTTAACAAGTACAGATATTGAACCAAGTCTACTTTGCACTTTTCTCTAATTTGTGATGAAATTGAGCTGCTTTTTTTTTCTCCACGATACACATTATTTCATCAAATGGATCATTAGTCCGGTTGGTTTTTCCGAAACACTCTTTACTTAACACGGACAATCTGGCAGGAGCGTCTGTCTGCTGATCTGCAATCTTTCTTGCTGTAATCTGCATATTTTGCATGAGTCATAATAATAAGGCGGCTCGTTATCTCCTCGGGTTTTATTTGAAGTCACTACAGCCTCCGTATCGTCTGTCAGATCAAGAGCACATTAATTACTGACACTTGGACGAATTACATCACGCATTTTTATGTTGAGACTTTCCCTTCCAAAACGTCCCGTGGTTCAGTCTGGCATCAGACATCATGTTTCCTGTATTAATCTGGATTAATAATGAATTCATGCAGCTCTGTGGATACTTTCACTTCACCTCTTGACTGATACATTGGTTGAAGAAGAGACGGGTTAATACTTCACCCCAAATCAAAAAGAAAAAATAATTTATATTTATATTTTAGTACCATTTGGCTCATTGCAATTTGTGATAATATTGTATGAAAATTAAGTGCATTCAACCCCAAACTGTCATTACCGCAATGCAATAATATAATAATAATAATAATAATAGTGACATTTTGTCTGGAAATGAGAAATCAGCTTTTCCTTGAGGTTTTTTATATATATGAGGTCGTCGTATTATAAGAATATCCTGTAAGTTTCAGAACTGAAAACGTCCTTGTTAGTCCAATAAAAGCTTTTATTGACACCAGACCCAGCGAACGACTCGTCCTGGTGAAACTCCGCCTCCGCAGAAGAAATCAACGCCTACTTCATCATTGCAACGTTAGCCCCGCCCACTGGTGTGTTAGCGAGATGAGGAGGAGAGAAGAGCGATACAGGACTAAAATAACATTACCTTTCAAAGAATCCTAATGCTATTTATTTTCAACAATGTGAATGTCTCAGTTGAGCGTTATTTATTTGTGTTGATATGTAATGATTCATGTACAGTCAGATGATCTTTGTCTGTCAGTAAATCAAACCAGTGACTAAACGCTCATGTTCATCACTGCAACCTTTCATGCCACGATCTAAATATAATGCCATAGATTTAACGGTTAATCTTGAGAGCTGTAATAGTAAAAACGTGCTAAACGTTTTCGAGAGAATAATACGTAGCTATTTCATAATGCAAAGATGTCAGCCAATCACAGCAGTGGGCGTTTACACTGAAGTCTCACAAAGACACGCCCCTTCAAACAGAGCGTTCAAATCAGAGGATAAAATCAGGGTAGAAAAAATGCCTTTTATTTCTAAATTATGACAATTTTTGATGTAAAAATCATACTAACATTATAAGCGCACCCCAGGAAACATTATAAAACAACAAAACAATGCAGTTCATGACCCTTTTGATTCAATAAAATAAATACTAAAATGATGTAAAGTTGTAAATATATTCTATTATTTAAATAATATATATATTTTTCCACAATTGTTTTTTTTTTTTTTTTTTTTACATTACAGTAATGAGAATTTGGGGGAGGGGTTAATGTATATAATTCTCATTACTGTGATGCAATAATAATAATAATGAAATCACAAATAATAAACAAAATCATCTTGTCTGGTAACTTTTTTTTATTAAATCAGCATAACTTAAATTCATTAAAATAAATACTAAAATTACATAAAAATTACAAATAATTACAGTAATTAGAATTTGGGATAATGATAATATATATATATATATATATATAAATTCTCATTACTGTAATGCAAAAAAGGGAAAATATTATTAAGAAATATCTATATAAATACGTAGATATTAAAAACAAATATTTGTTTTTAATATCTACGTATTTATATAGATATTTCTTTTTAATGACCCTACATTTATGATTAAACTATCAAAATATAAGGAAAATATTTTATATATTTTTTAAAATATTTTAAATATGAGGGAAAAACAAAACACTAAACTTGGTTCCGGTGTTTATCTGACAAAATTATTTGGCAAAAAAAGGTTTTATTTTACTATGCAAAATAAAATGCATCAAAAAACAAAAAGATCAAGGGGAAAAAAACGCATACATCAGTTATTAATATTTCATTGGTTCTTTTATTTTTGCATGTGTTCATAATTTCTTTGTATGACAGCCTGGCTAAAAATTAAGTCCGCACAATTTGCCATGTTTCATTGCATTATTATCACAAATAAAACAATTGACTTCAAGCACAACTACGCAACATGCTTAGAAATAAATAATTATTTAAATATATATATAAATTGTGAGATTTATATACAGACATCTAGTTCACTTGACCTTACCTACTTCTCTAAATAATGTTTTGTAGCTTTCATTTTTCATTTAGTTTCATATCGTATGTGCTAATCTATAAGTATGCATTACAAATGAGCATGTAGGGGCCGGTCTATTTAAACATCATTAGTGTGATGGAGTGTCGTCATTTGACCTTGCTGAGAAATCTTTCAAAGCACCAGTGGCAGATGACCAGAAGTCATCTGTAAAATTACGCTTATTATCATCATTTTACCGTGACATGCTTGGGTAAACCATCGCTTTATACGAGATAGCTCACTTTACATCATCTAAATTATAATGAACTATGAAAAACTTCATATACTCAAAATCTTCGTAGGTAAAAAATGAGAAATTCACTGTCACTCTGATGCACCGAATCTAGCAAGATTCCTTTACCAGCTAGACCAGAATGCAATGCTCCACGTGCCCCTTCTGTAGTGCTGCTCCAACACACTGTGTAATGGGTCGGTCAAGCATGTTTAACAGGGCAGATCGATTCAAATCTCATAGTGTGACTGCCGGTGGCGACCTAAGCACAACAACAGCTTTTCCGACAACAGCGTGTTGCTCCTCATGTGTGATGAAGCTGGAGGGTCAACAGGTTCCTCTTCCTCAGTGTTTTAAACACAACTTGGTTTTTGAGGCAAACCTGTGCATCTTTACCTCTGGAAGTTGCATATTAATTCAGAACTGAATGGAGTTGCAATTTATGCAATTGCTTTCTAATTTTTGTGCAATATGCATCAAATGGAGGGTTTGTTATTGTTAACTACAAATACTAAACGTTGTTGTTTTTTTCACAAGTCGCACGGGTATATTTGTAGCAATACAGTGTATGGGTCAAAATGATCGAAATGAAATAAACATCATGCTCCATGAAGATATTTTGTAAATTTTTTTACCGTAAATATATCAAAACTGTATTTTTGTGAGTGGATATGCATTGCTAAGGACTTCATTTGGACAACTTTAAAGACGATTTTCTCAATATTTTGATTTTTTTGCACCCTCAGATTCCAGATTTTCAAATAGTTATTTATTTATTCAGCTTTCAGATGATGTATAAATCTCAATTTCAAAAAATTTACCCTTATGACTGATTTTGTGGGCCAACTGTTGCATTGGTAACTAACTGAAATAAAAAGTTGACTTAACAAACTAAACTAAACAACTAACACCTGAAATTACAATTTAAATAAGTTATTTTTAGTGAAGCAAAAAGAAATATAAAAAAAATGAAACGAAAACTGAAAATTTAAAAATCAAAGCTAATTCAAAACATTTAAGTGCCCCTCTAATGCTATCAGATATACATCCAATGTCAAAAACACTTTTCTCATAATATACATTAAACATCACCTTATTTCACAAAGAGTCTAAAAACGATTCGTTCGAAGAGTCGGTTTCTCTAAACCCCTCCTTTCCGAGAGCCTGCTCTGCTCTGATTGGTCAGATGGCCCGGTCTGTTGTGATTGGTCAACCGCTTACAGTGCGTGTCAGAAACAAAACTCCTATTACCATCTGAATTTCAGCTTTTTCTCAGTACTTGATACACAGTAATACGAACAGTAATGATGGCATCGGTTTTACCGTATCAATTCAAGTTCTCGTCCTTTTGAAGAGCATCAAAGTGGATCATCAGTACTGAAAACAGCATCTTCTTGACATGTCGACAACACGAATCAAGCTACAACTACAGTGTTTGTGGGCGGGGCAATGGAGACGCTGTTCAGCCAATGAAGACCATAGGCTGGCATTATGCAAATTTGTTACATTGTTATGTAGGTTTGTAAGACTCGTTTCAGCAGTTCAGAATCGATCTTTGAAACTTTGCAGACCTTTTACATTCACAAACAGCCATATTACACACAGCATGAAAGTTAATATTTGAAAAAGCATAATGGGGCACTTTAATAAATAGTACTGAAATATCTCTGCTGACGCTGTGAGATGAAGGCTAGCAGATGTGTGTCAGCACCTGTGCACACTGTGTTTTGAATGCCACAGCCACAACACAATGACATTCACACTGACCACAGGGTAAACACCAGCGTTTGGGCCTGTGCTCTCTGACTCAACGAGGACGAGGACGGAACGAAACATGTCTGCGCTCCACCCGGCTGTGGTTTCATCCATTTACACACCCAACCTCTTCCTGCCTCCACATCTAGAGCAAATCTGAAACATCATACGCCTCTCTCTGAGGCACACTAGGGCTGGGAATCTCTATGGATTTCTCAGTTCAATTCAATTCACAAGCTCTCCATTTCATTCTGATTCATTTTCTGGAACTATTACTTCTATACATAAATATTGATGTTTTTAGAAAAATATTCCATCACTCAAAGTAATGATAACTTTTCAGATTTCAGTTCACAATCAATGAAGGATTCGTCAGCCTGATTCATACAATGACTCCTAAGTTAATGAGTCTTTTTAATGATATTATTAAAAGGACTGACTCACAAGAGTCATTTGTTCATGAATTAGACTACACCGGTTGCACTGTATGTTTTCGATTTACTAAGAAGAACCTAATTTAAAAGAGTCATTGTTTGGGAATTGGACTACACTGGTTGCATTTTTTGATCCACTAAAAAGAACCGATTTAAAAGAGTCGCTTGTTCATGAATTGGTCTACACTGGTTGAGCAGCATGTTTTCGATTCACCTAACAAAACCCATATTTAAAAGAGTCATTTGTTCATGAATTGTACTAAACCGGTTGAGCAGTATGTTTTTGATCCACTAAAAAGAACCGATTTAAAAGAGTCGCTTGTTCATGAATTGGTCTACACTGTTTGAGCAGCATGTTTTCGATTCACCTAACAAAACCCATATTTAAAAGAGTCATCTGTTCATGAATTGTACTACACCGGTTGAGCAGTATGTTTTTGATTCACTTAGAAGAACCAATTTAAAAGAGTAATTTGTTCATGAATTGGACTACACCAGTTGAGCAGTATATTTTTGATTCATTAAAAAGAACCGATTTAAAAGAGTCACTTGTTCATGAATTGTACTACACCGGTTGAGCAGTATGTTTTTGATTCACTTAGAAGAACCAAATTAAAAGAGTAATTTGCTCATGAACTGAACAACAGCATCATGCTGTGTTATTGTGTGCATCCTGTGAGGACGGTTCATTTTCTGAAATGTGCAATTCATATTTGTTCAACAATTCGCTAACTTCCGCCACTGAATTACATCCAATCAAATGCCCTCTCTCCAAAGCCCCGCCCTCCAAAGACATGTGAGCCAACCTGATGACACTAGAGTGCATTAGTGCCCGCCCACTTTTTCAGCGGCGTTGATTCCGGTGTCACGAGAAATTGTCTCCTTTAGGACCCAGGCAGTAATGCAGTAATGCCATATTTCACTATTTTATAAAGTTTACTACATTAAGTGCACTAACAACATGCTTGAAATATAAAATGAATGCATATGTATTGCATAATAAAACAAACTCGAAACAGATATTGGTAGCAAAAAACACCTAATATAAGCTAGCTAAGCTAGCAGGCTAATCGGGTATATGTATGCTATACTAGTACATAAGCTAACTAAAAAACAGTAAGAACGAGAAATATCCGAGAAATATAAGAATCCGAGAAATATAGGTTGATTTCACAACCTATAGCTTCAGTTATATACTAGTATATGAACCATGTAATTTAAAAGACATTAATGGTAATTATAAACCATTTTAAACAATATAAATCATAACGTGATTTTGCAGGAAGTATAATCAGGCGCTACCCATTAAAAGCCCGTTGAACCAATGGGATCACTCCTAAAGGAGACCCGATTCCTGGGGGGACTCGATTTCTCACCACACCGGAAGTATTTAGATTGCATCATTGGCAGTGTTTAATGGGAGTGGGTGGAGCTAAAAAGCTCATTTGGCGCAACTTGCTTGTCGCGATGCTCCGATTGGTGGAAATTTCTTCACAAAATCATGGATAATGTTGTTTTTCACCAGGAATTCCGCTGTTAAACACGGTTATTTTTAAATTAAATTAAATTATGCGGGCTAATGGCTTCAATTGGCTCACAGTATCTGTCTTTAAAGGTTTATAAGTTATAGTTAAAAATCAATCCCCCTGTGGAGAAATTGACTGAGATTTTTACTTCCTAAACCAGACTAAACGCGAAAAATAACACAGGCGTTGAGCGTTTAAGATCGAAAACGACTGGTAAAAAACGAGATGGGTGTGATATTTCATATATACAGTGTTTATATATATATATATATATATATATATATATATATATATATACACACACACGCAGAGGGTGCATTCGTTTCATGGCCAATGCTTTGTTTGATAAACACAAGGAGGTTTCCAATAAAAATGACACTTCACATTTCCACATGGATCGCTGACTTCCTCAACACTAACCATGAATAATTAAATAGCACAAGACTCGCGGGCACGGGCGACGCTGGATAACGCATCGAGGGTCGCGTGCCGCAGGTGTCTGCATCCCTGTCATGACATTTTGCTTAAAATAGGATGCTGCGCGTCCTCGCATTGCATCGCCCCACCGTGCGCGCGCCTCGGGGGGATGCGTTCGTTAGGTGCGTGTCCGCGTCTTTACGGAGGAATGACAGAAAATCAACAATGAACCGGTGCAGGGATCAGCTCGGAGCCCCTAAGCGCCGGCTCATGGGTGTGGAGGGTGTCATGCACGAGCCGGGCTGAACCGGCAGGCAAACACACATCGTATTTAAGTGATGCAAATGATGCCGCCGATGGGTGACCATCGTTAAGCACGCAGTCTCGCGCCCGTCACCTCCATCGCGGTCACCAAATCACCGCATTTCATTGCACAAGCGAAACTGTAAAGGTGATGCGGATGAGCGCGCGTCATGTTTACCTCTCAGCCATGGTGCCTCTTGTTCCCGCTTTAACACGCAGTGAAAGTAATCCACAGGACGCCAGTCATGGTGATAGAGGCTCCGCCACAGCCGCCGCAGTAAAAGCGAATGAACGAGTATCTGGAGCACGCGCTGTCCGCCCGCGTCTCCGTCACCACCGACAACCTGACGTCATTTTGCGCTTTAGCAGGAGGAGCGCGCTGGGAGGCTGAAAAGAGCAGGTTACCATGGCAACTCTAGAACGCTGGCGCGCATCTCGAACTGTATGGAATCACGCAAAACAGAAAGAAAATCATATCATATTCGAGTACACTGTAAAATATCTTATATAAAAAACACTGTTATATCTTATATCATACTCATTCTTGTCTGAATGGCATTGCATTAGATACAATTTAAAAAGCAAGTGGCAATAATTTTAAGAAAGTTAAAAAAAACAAAACAACAAACAACAAATATAGTGTTCAGAAAGTCTATTAAGAAGCAATAACTTTATAGTATTCATGTTGCGTTCTTCCATTATCTTTTAACAATTCATACTTTAAACTTTTAGCCCAAAAGACTTTCATCGTCACCAATGCATTTTAAATGAAACTATTTATTTATTTTATAATTTCGTTTACTTAATTAACATATTTCTATTTTTGTTTGCATTATGCCAGTAAGAATCTTATTTCCATTGTGCATGAAATAATTAAACTCGCCTTGCCTAATTAAATACAACACAGCGCCATCTAGTGTTTAGCTGAAATGCAATCATTTGCGCCACTGCTTTTACTGTATTATAATAATGTGACTTCTTATCTAGCAAAATCGTATGATGTTTAGCGGATCTCGTAAACATTAATGCAACCCAAACGCTAAAAAACAACGGCGTTTCAATCGCAGAAAGGCGGAACTGATGTGCGTGGCGTTTGTTTCCCCCGGACACAGAGACCGCTGGAACTCTACAAAATATAATCATAACAGATATTACAATGCAGCGGTTTTGCTGTACATAAAGCAGTTATGAGGTTTGTCAACAGGCTGTTTAGTCGTCAGTGGAGGTTGTTCTGCAGGGATGTGTCCTCATACACACAAGGACAGAGTCCAGAAGCAAGAATCAGAGAGTATTTCTACTATATCGATCATCAAGGACAGGTACGCCACTGAGAAGATGGCTATTATACTGTGATGACATTGATGTCATTCCCATAATCATGATTTATGTTCTCTCTCGTCAAGCTCTTTCTGGATGACACCAAGGTGAAGAACTTTGTCACCTGTTTCAAAGGTATTTCTATTTCTGTATCAGCAGTAAAGCTAATATATAGTTATATTTGTGAACCCTTAATAATGCTATGTTGAGGAATGGATTATTCATACGTCATGTGGTCTATATTACATTAATATAAACCTCTTACACAGTGACTTGCAGTACAATAGGATTAATCCTCTTTTCCTTTTCTGTACTTAAAATTGCTTTTACTGTGGTGTAACATAGTACAGTGATGATAATACCACAGGACTGTATGGTTACATATTCATAACCCATTGCAGGGTTTAAGTCATGAGAATGTGAAATTAAAATAAATAAATTATTCAAAATTTAATCCAAATATAACTGAAAACATTCATAAGATTTCCAACATTTTTTGTAGACAGACGTTTACAGCATTTCACCAATATTCCGCCAAAATAAAAGCTTAAGAATTTGAAATGTTAGAATCATAAGGGTTTGAACGTTTGAAAATAAATTTAGGGCATAAATATCAGTATTGTAATTTTTTGTGTTAATTAAAATTATTATTATTATTATTAAATACTCATTTATTTTTATTTCACAGTACAATTTTAATGTAATTTGCAACTAATATATTTCTGTGTTCATGTTTATAATTAGAATTAATAATAATAATAATAATAATAATAATAATAGGAGAACCGTGAACATGCGAATGTGTTAAATTATTGAAATATTAATTTAAACTAGATGAGTTGCTAGCATGATTTAGCAGGTTGCTAGCATGTTTTGACACATTGCTATTGTGTTTTAGTATGTTTGCTCACGTTTTATGTCGTTAGCAAGATTAGCATTTTGCTAGCATGATTAACATTTTTGTTAATGATTTGGCATGTTGCTAACATGTTTTACCATGTTGTTAGCATATTTTAACATGTTGCTATCATGTTTTAGCATGTTAGCATGATTTAACACGTTGCTAGCATGTTTTAACATGTTTGTTAACATGATTAGCATTTTGCTAACATGTTTCTCACATGATTTAGCATGTTGCTAACATGATTAGCATTTTGTTAACATGATTTAACACATTGCTAGCATGTTTTAACATGTTGCTAGCATGATTAGCATTTTGTCAGCATGATTAACATGTTTGCTAGCATATTTCTCAAACAATTTAGCGTTTTGCTAGCATGTTTTAACATGTTGCTAGTATGTTAAATATTGTTAACATGATTTAACATGATAGCAACATAACATATTGCTAGCATGTATTAACATGCTGTTAGCATGATTAGCATGTTGCTAGCATATTTAACAGATTGCTAGCAGAACAGTCTGAAGGTCTGACCCGAGTTTGGTGGATGTAACTTGAAAGCTCTAGGAGGAGTAGCATTTAGAAATTTTAGTCTCAAAATAATAATAATTAAAGCTGCAAGCAGCATTTACGGGGCCAAGCACAACGAAGGCACAACAAGCCAGCCAGCATGGCTGGGAGCATCAGACCAACTGCAACAGTGAGCAATTAAAGACCTTTTAAGATCATTTTAGGCAAAAGAGCTGAAAAAATCACAAATACAGTCAATAAGAAAGCTTTACTGGATAATCACTTTCGACCAATAGATGGCGCTATGACCAAATTAATGCGGTACGGTCAAAGTGAGGTGACAATGACAATCACAAAGTTTGGTGTAAATATGTCAAAGCATTGCAGAGATACAGAGTAATTTTGGCATCAAGCCTCAAATTCGTTGCTGTGGTATATGAATATGGTTTCATCTATCAACACGATATCCATAACTTTTTATCGACATGGTCTGAAGATGATACAATTCGATGTTGGTGAAAATTGGACCAACCGTCTAGGAGTAGTTTGAAAAATTTGGCTGACTATGGAGAAACTGGCATCAATGTTCTCAGCATGACCCACGGAATCTATTAAGACCAGTCTCATTACAATAGACCTCATTTATATAAAGCTATTAGCATTTAAAAAAAATTATTATAACGTTTGACCACAAGGTGGCGCTGTCTTGAAACCATTGGAGAACCTTCAGAGCACGGTGCCGACGACACATACTGAGTTTCGTAATGGTACACCAATGCATTCATATAAGATAGCATTTTATATTATAATACCGTATTGTAATTACTGGCAATTTCGTGTTTTGTTCAATTATAGCGCCACCAAGAGGGACAATCCTACCACTTTTTTATGTGTCCTCAGAGTGAGCCTATACATGTGTGTGTCAAATTTCGTGAAAATATCTCGTTTTGTTTTGGCGTTATAAACATTTATATGTATGAGAACATAAAAAATGACCCATGGATGACTTTGTTTTGATTTTTTTTGCCACTTCCCTTTTCAAAATTTTGACATTTGGGCATTCGCATGTAGTTAACCAGATAAAGTTCTGTGTTTCTTACAGTGGTTTCGTCTCAATCGGAGTAACAGTTTCGAAGATATTCGCAAAAGTTTTTTAAGCGCTAAATCACCATGTCGCACAAACTATAAGGCGAAACCTAGCATGTTTGGTATCGTTGAACTCTGCCAGGATTCAGGAGTCAAAGGTGATGACTCCCATAAAAATAAGTCGACCACATCCAAAGTTATAAGCATTTAAATATTTGATTTTACCACTAGGTGGCGCTGGCTTGAAACTTCTCAGGCTCCTTCAGGGCATCGTGCTGATGACCCATACTGAGTTTTGTAATGATATGCTAATGCGTTCATAAAATTTCATTTTATGCCAAAATTCAAAATGGCCGACGCCCAAAATGAGTGGCTGATATGGGATAAAATTGGATATCACTCGACTAGGACATGATTCCCTGAATCTGATGAGACCACTTTTATGATTTCTGGACAAACCGTTCAGAAGTTATAAGCAAAAATAGGCATTTTCATATCTCCGGACCAGTAGGTGGCTCTGCGCCGAAACGCAGCATGTAGCCTCTGGTCACGCTTGGGATGACATGTAGCAAGTTTGGTCTGAATATGATAAAGTGTTGCGGAGATATAGCCTTGAGTCCAATTTGGGGTGCTCTACGTTAAATTAATATGAGTGTTATTCAAGAACGGTTGGGTTAATTAAAAAGCTTTTTGCCAGCATGGTCTGAAGATGATCTGATTTGATTTTCATGAAAATTGCACGAAGCGTCTAGGACGAGTTTGAAAAAGTAGGTTTTTCGCAAAATTCAACATGGCGGACAAATCATCATGACGCAAAATGAAGTCATAGGGTGCAATTGAAAATAATTTTGTTTC
The DNA here is from genome assembly GCA_037101425.1 of Elopichthys bambusa. Taxonomy (NCBI): domain Eukaryota; kingdom Metazoa; phylum Chordata; class Actinopteri; order Cypriniformes; family Xenocyprididae; genus Elopichthys; species Elopichthys bambusa. The sequence goes on along the minus strand of CM074445.1, from coordinate 30,456,075 downwards.
TAACCCTTATGACTCAAAAGTTATTAGCATAAACATGAGTGAAATTTTGGACAGGTGGTGGCGCTAGAGGAATTGAGTTAGAGACTCCAAATTTGCTATGGCCACATTTCAGAATGACCTCTATCAGTGTGCCAAATTTCACAACTTTCCCGCATACGGTTCTATGGGCTGCCAGAGACTTCTGTGGCGGAAGAATAATAATAAGAACACTAACGATTTCAATAGGTGCCTATGGACCTTCAGTGCTTGGCACCTAATAAAAAGATCAGTATGTGTTGGCTTTCTCAAGCCAACATAAATATTAGGGGTAGTTCAAGTAAATATTTTACATATAAGGGGTTTAGCTGACATAAAAGTTTGGGAAATGTTTATTTAATGTTTGAACATAATGTTATTTACATAATGTTTGAAATGTACTAAATTGTGGATCATTTTATTTAGTTTAATCCAGAATAGATTGCAACAGTAACTCCCTGCTTTTTCATTGGAGACATATTATTTTCCCATTCGTTTTCTCATTAGGCATTGCAAAAATCTATTAAATAAAGAGTTTGAATCAAACCGACCAGCTCTGAGTTTAAATGTTTAATGTTACAGGGAAGAAAATGGATTTTACCATTCTGTTCTGTCTCTATTAGACCAGCACTTCTTAGTTTTCTTCTTCAGTCGTCTGAAATTGAACCAGAGTGGCCGTTATCAACAGGACTTCCCCTTCCTCTCGCTCTGTGGACGTGAACGCAACTTTCTGCGCTGTGAAGATCAGCCCATTGTTTTCACGCACCTGTTATCGGAGGCGGGACATGAGGAGCATCTGTCATACTGTGGAGGCGGAGCTAAACTGACCGTTCCGTTCCGCCCAGAATCTCTCTTCATGCAACCGGTCAGCGGCAGACTGTACCATCCTGGACCTGAGCGGGGTGGAGGGGTGGGGTTGGTACGATCGGCGTTGGCCATTGAGCTGAGTGCCCACTTTGAGTACGCCGCGGGTCAGGAGAGTACAGGACAGCCCACTCATTTCATGTGGGCGGGGCATCGACACACTCTAACGAAAGGGTTGGCGAAACATTTTCCTGTTCAAAAAGATTCAAGATGATTCAATCAACCTACAAGTAGATTCTGACCATTAAAATCCTGCTGAACACATTTATTGCTGATAAACACAAACATTTTGAGAGTGAATGTTTCTTGGGGGAATACAATAAGTTTGCGAGAAAACACTAACGTTTTAAAAATTTCTTGAGAAATGTAGATAGTGACCATTAAAATCCTGCTGTAATTAATGTATATTCTGAACATACTGCTGAAATAAATGTATGTATTGTGTCTTATGGCTGGTCTGATTTCTTAATGTTCTGTCATCATTTACTCATCCCAAACCCGTATGATTTTGTTTTTTCCATACAAAACAAACAGAGATATTTTAGCAGAATGTCCAATGAGCGTGAATGTAATGGATGCTGCTGATCGCCTAAAACAATAAACGAACAAATAAAACCACTAAACTATTCCTTTAGGCATCAGTACTACCACCATCATTTTAAATCAAAGACACACAAACTCTCATGCCTGCTGTAGTGTGTTGTAGTGCTTATAGAAGGTAATGAATCATGAAGTGACAAACATTCCCCATTCAAAAGTGTTGAAAAAACATCTCAGGACGCATCTAAAAGCTCAAATATTAGTGTTTTCATTTGTCTGCACATCATTTCCACACTTCTATTTGTGTCATTTCCATCTTTTGATGGCTTTACTATTATAACTAAATACTATATATATATATATATATATATATATATATATATATATATATACACAGTTGCAAGAAAAAGTATGTGAACCACTTGTAGAATCTGTGAAAATGTTAATAATTTTAACAAAATAAGGGAGATAATACAAAATGCATGTTATTTTTTATGTAGTACTGTCCTGAGTAAGATATTTTACATAAAAGATGTTTACATATAATCAACAAGACAAAAAAAAAGCTGAATTTATTAAAATAACCCCATTCATAAGTATGTGAACCACTGATTCTTAATACTGCTTGTGGTTACCTGGATGATCTACGACTGTTTGTTTGTTGTGTGATGGTTCTTCATGAGTCTCTTGTTTGTCCTGAGTAGTTAAACTGAGCTCTGTTCTTTAGAAAAAAATCCTGCAGGTCCCACAAGTTCTTCAGTTTTCCACCATCTTTTGCATATTTGAACCCTTTCCAGCAGTGACTGAATGATTTTGAGATCCATCTTTTCACACTGAGGACGACTGAGGGACTCAAACACAACTATTAAAAAAGGTTCAAACATTCACTGATGCTCCAGAAGGAAACACGATGCGTTAATAGACGGGGGGTGAAAACATTTGGAATTTGAAGATCAAGGTAAAATGTATTTAATTTGTCTTCCGGGAAACATGCAAGTATCTTCTGTTGCTTCCGAAGGGCAGTACTAAATGAAAAAAAAAAAAAAAAAGATATTCAAGCGAAATAAGAAAAATTTGGACCTCTTCATCCTGTTCAAAAGTTTTCACCCCCCGACTCTTAATGCATCGTGTTTCCTTCTGAAGCATCAGTGAATGTCTATCTAATGAAAGCTATCTAATGCAAACATTTTGAGTGCAAATGTAAAGTTTCTTGGGGGAATGCAAACATTTGCTAGAAAACGCAAACGTTTTAAAAAACGACGCAAAGTTTTGTGAGCGATGCAGAGTTTCTTATGGGAACGGAATAGATTGCTGACAGAACGCAAGAATTTTGAGAGTGAATGTAAAGTTTCTTGGTGGAACGCAAACATTCACGAGAGAACGCATAGTTCGCAAAGCTTGTTATGTGAACGGAATAGATTGCCGATATAATGCAAACATTTCCACCATAAAGTTTCTTGGTGGAACGCAAAACATTTGCGAGAAAACGCAAAAGTTTTAAAAGCTAAGAAAAAGTTTCTTGGAGGAGAAACGTAATACATTCGCGAGAGAATGCAAAGTTCGCAAAGCTTGTTATGGGAACGGAATAGATTGCCAATATAACGCAAACATTTTGAGAGTGAATGTAAAGTTTCTTGGTGGAACGCAAAACATTTGCGAGAAAACGCAAAAGTTTTAAAAGCTAAGAAGAGGTTTCTTGGAGGAGAAACGTAATACATTCGCAAGAGAATGCAAAGTTCGCAAAGCTTGTTATGGGAACGGAATAGATTGCCGATATAACGCAAACATTTTGAGAGTGAATGTAAAGTTTCTTGGTGGAACGCAAACATTTGCGAGAAAACGCAAAAGTTTTAAAAGCTAAGAAAAAGTTTCTTGGAGGAGAAACGTAATACATTCGCGAGAGAATGCAAAGTTCGCAAAGCTTGTTATGGGAACGGAATAGATTGCCGATATAACGCAAACATTTTGAGAGTGAATGTAAAGTTTCTTGGTGGAACGCAAAACATTTGCGAGAAAACGCAAAAGTTTTAAAAGCTAAGAAGAAGTTTCTTGGAGGAGAAACGTAATACATTCGCGAGAGAATGCAAAGTTCGCAAAGCTTGTTATGGGAACGGAATAGATTGCCGATATAACGCAAACATTTTGAGAGTGAATGTAAAGTTTCTTGGTGGAACGCAAAACATTTGCGAGAAAACGCAAAAGTTTTAAAAGCTAAGAAGAAGTTTCTTGGAGGAGAAACGTAATACATTCGCAAGAGAATGCAAAGTTCGCAAAGCTTGTTATGGGAACGGAATAGATTGCCGATATAACGCAAACATTTTGAGAGTGAATGTAAAGTTTCTTGGTGGAACGCAAAACATTTGCGAGAAAACGCAAAAGTTTTAAAAGCTAAGAAAAAGTTTCTTGGAGGAGAAACGTAATACATTCGCGAGAGAATGCAAAGTTCGCAAAGCTTGTTATGGGAACGGAATAGATTGCCGATATAACGCAAACATTTTGAGAGTGAATGTAAAGTTTCTTGGTGGAACGCAAAACATTTGCGAGAAAACGCAAAAGTTTTAAAAGCTAAGAAAAAGTTTCTTGGAGGAGAAACGTAATACATTCGCGAGAGAATGCAAAGTTCGCAAAGCTTGTTATGGGAACGGAATAGATTGCCGATATAACGCAAACATTTTGAGAGTGAATGTAAAGTTTCTTGGTGGAACGCAAAACATTTGCGAGAAAACGCAAAAGTTTTAAAAGCTAAGAAAAAGTTTCTTGGAGGAGAAACGTAATACAATCGCGAGAGAATGCAAAGTTCGCAAAGCTTCTTATGGGAACGGAATAGATTGCCGATATAACGCAAACATTTTGAGAGTGAATGTAAAGTTTCTTGGTGAAACGCAAAACTTTTAAAAGTGATGAAAAGTTTCTTGGAGAAGAAACATAATACATTTGCGAGAGAACACAAAGATTTGCGCGGCGAGAGAACGCAGAGTTTTGCGAGTGATGCAAAGTTTCTTATAGGAACGGAATAGATTGCAGACAACGCAAATTTTTGCAAGCGATGCAAAGTAGGGAACGCACTACTTTTGCAAGGGAACACAAAAACATTGAAATATAGCTAATACTTTTTTTAATCTATTTTTTCCATCTCCGCGACCTTAAAGAAGCTTCATAGTTAACAAATAAGTTGAAAAAATGTTGAAACTTAAAAAAAACAAAACAACAAGTATGCTAAAGTAGCCAAACATTTGGCTGGTACTTTAGTATGTATGTTTATTAATATTTTGGCAATGTACCATCTTCCTAGCATGCAAATAAACCTTCAGGATCATACAGTGTGTGAAAGTGTTGAAACCTCTAACCAGTTTACAAACACAGCAGTGATTGAAGAACACATGAGAGTAGTTGGGCGGAGACTGAATACTAGCAGGAATCCTGTAACCGTGTAAAGGGTCACCCGGTTACACGTGAGCTTGGTGGGAGACGCGAAATACTAAAGGGAAGACAGGAAAGACCAATACTGCATGTTGCACAACAAAAACAACCAGATAAACTGGACTGAAAAATGGCGACATGTGAGGGGAATGAAGCGCGTGCGGCGCTCGAGCGCTCCGTGCTCAACCGGGTTCCGCCGCTTCTCACGGATCTGTACCAATTCACCATGGCGTACGCGTACTGGCGCGCGGGCAGACACAACGAGCCAGCCGTGTTCGAACTGTTTTTCAGGGATAACCCGTTCGGCGGAGGATTTTCGCTCTTTGCCGGTCTGAGCGACTGTTTGCTTTTCCTGCAAAACTTCACTTTCTCAGATGACGGTGAGCATATGTACCGCATAATGCGTCTCAAAAACTAGTATGCTGCCTAAGAACACAGAATTTTGGGCATGTCTAATGAGCTCCCTATACAGCATGTGGTTCAAAACCTAGTATGCTGCCAAACTAGACAGCATTTGTTGGGCATATGTCTTAAAACCAAGTAACCTCCCTGCTCAAATAGCTTTTTTGGGCATGCATCTTAACGTAGTATGCGGTCTACATAGTGCACTGACTACATCATGCATCATCTCAAAATCTAGTATGCTGCCTAACTAGACAGCATTAGTTAGGCATACATCTTAAAACCAAATAAAATGACTATCTAAACAGCTTTTTGGGCATACATTTCAAAACTTAGTATGCTGTCTACAAAGGCAGTTTTTGACAGTGTCTCAACTTGATGACTGCATAGACAACGTTTTTTGGCACGTCTTAAAACAGTGGCCAACTACCTAAACAGTTTTTGTGGGCATGAATCTCAAAACCTAGTATGCTGCTTAATTTTTTGGCATGTGTCTTAAAACCTAGTGCACTGACTACATCATGCATCTCAAAACCTAGTATGCTGCCTAACTAAACAGCATTTATCAGGCATATGTCTTAAAATCAAGGAAGCTCCCTACTCAAACAGCTTTTTTTGGGCATGCATCTTAACCTAGTATGCGGTCTACATAGTGCGCTAACTACATCATACATCTCAACCTAGTATGCTGCCTATTAGTTAGGCATATGTCTTAAAACCAAGTGAAATGACTACCGAAACAGTTTTATGGGCATACATTTCAAAACCTATTATGCTGTATAACTAGGCAGCATTTTTGGCATTTGTTTTAAAACCAAGTAATCTCCCTGCTCAAATAGCTTTTTTGGGCATGCATCTTAACCTAGTATGCGGTCTACATAGTGCACTAACTACATCATACATCTCAACCTAGTATGCTGCCTATTAGTTAGGCATACATCTTAAAACCAAATGAAATGACTACCTAAACAGTTTTTTTGGGCATACATTTCAAAACTTAGTATGCTGTCTACAAAGGCAGTTTTTGACAGTGTCTCAACTTGATGACTGCATAGACAACGTTTTTTGGCACGTCTTAAAACATAGTGGCCAACTACCTAAACAGTTTTTGTGGGCATGAATCTCAAAACCTAGTATGCTGCATAATTAGACAGCTTTTTTGGCATGTGTCTTAAAACCTAGTGCACTGACTACATCATGCATCTCAAAACCTAGTATGCTGCCTAACTAAACAGCATTTGTCAGGCATATGTCTTAAAACCAAGTGAAATGACTACCTAAACAGTTTTTTGGGGCATATATCTCAACATGCATGTCTACATAGGCAGCTTTTGACTCAAAACTTGACTGCATAGACAACGTTTTTGGCATGTCTTAAAACCTAATGTCTAACTACCTAAACAGTTTTTCTGGGCATGCATCTCAAAACCTAGTATGCTGTCCACACAGCAAGTATTTTTGGAAATGCATCACTAACCTAATAAGCTGCCATCTCAAAAGCAAGTGATTTTGCACCATATTTGGGCTCAGCTGACTATTGTGATGCCGGAAAATGCGGTCTAGTTAGGCTCACTAGGTTTTGAGATGGTTTTCTAGTTAAACAATGACGGGAATGTATGCCATGAATGCAAATGAACTTGTGCTTAGATCAGAACACCACAGTACTGTGTACTAAGTAATCACACTACAGAGTGGACTCACATGCCTTTGATTTACTGATCTACACACCCAACACACGTTTGTAGATATGCGCTTGTTTCTTGACGTGCATTTCGCAGTCTGATGGTGTTATCTGCAAGTAACATGAATTATGCAAGCAAAGTCCATGGAAATGAGTTGTACTGTATCACATTCTGTCTGCTCATAAGCTCCGCATCATCTCGTGTGTTTCAGATGTGGAGTATTTGCGCTCCGTTCTCCCGGCAGACACAGACGCTGCTTTTTTCACATATCTGAAGGAGCTGGACTGTTCGGCTGTGTCTGTGTCTGCAGTACCTGAGGGATCCGTCGTCTTCGCAAGAGTATGTGAGCGATTCAGAGGTCAAGGGTAATCAGGTCTTCTGCTACAGGAGGTTGAGTTCCTGTGTCTGTAATTTGTGTTTTTAGGTTCCTCTGTTGGAAGTATCTGGACCGCTGGCTGTAGTTCAGCTACTGGAGACCAGCCTGCTCTGCCTGGTGAACTACGCCAGGTAAATACAAAAACACACAGATAACAGCATTCTATTAAATGACATTCATTCATTATTTTCTTGAATGCAATGGTGCTTTTTAAAAACACATTTATGGGTCATTCTGCAGAATTGATTCAAAGTTGAAAACATGTTGAAAAAAATGTGCCTTTTTCCACAAATTTTGTATGTATGCAAATTGTATAATATCCAAGGTACATTGTGCAGCTAATTCTCATATTGTATTTTCAGAACGTTTTGGAATATTTTTCCTCTCCCCAAATTTGTCACTACCGAGACACAATAATAAATCATTTAATAAGGCTTACATTAACCTATTATGATTTTGTTTACATCTACCTTGAAAGTACATTTTTTGTTATTTTATTAAAAAGTTTTCAATATCAATAACCATTACAATTTTAACAATATTTCAAGTGTAATTTATGAGATTTGTTGTATTTTGAATCCAAATTTTCTTTGTAAAAGTCATAAAGTTTATCATACTGATTTCAAAGTGAAGGATTCATTAGTTTGAATATGCATTGAACCAAACACTATAATAACATCTTCAATATACTTTATTTTTGACAAAACATCCCATGTTTCGGTCGTGAATGCACATTTTCGGTAGTGACAGTAATGTTTTGGTTTTGACTACATCACATTACAGAATTTTAACTCGCATACTATAACACTAATGATTTGCATAATAAAACATACTAAAATTCTAATGATTTGCATAACTGTACTAAAATTTTGTTTATTTCCCCCAAATAAACGATTATGTGTTCCTTTTTGTCACTACCAAAACAATGATGTCACTACCGAAACATGTGGTGAAGTTTTGGTTATGACAATTTTAGATAGCTAGCACAGTTCTGAACAGTTGTACACACATAAAAACTACATTTTATCAAATAACCCCCAAAAAACAATGATGTCACAACCGAAACATCACCGCACGTTTCGGTAGTGACAATAGATACTTTTGAGCCTATTTCAGAGATGCTAATCAGCACATGGTTAGCTAGCACAGTTCTGAACAGTTGTACACACATAAAAACTCGATTTGATCAAATAACCCCCAAAAAACAATGTCACAACCGAAACATCACCGCACGTTTCGGTAGTGACAATTTTAGATACTTTTGAGCCTATTTCAGAGATGCTAATCAGCACATGGTTAGCTAGCACAGTTCTGAACAGATGTACACACATAAAAACTCGATTTGATCAAATAACCCCCAAAAAACAATGATGTCACAACCGAAACTTCACCGCACGTTTCGGTAGTGACAATTTTAGATACTTTTGAGCCTATTTCAGAGATGCTAATCAGCACATGGTTAGCTAGCACAGTTCTGAACAGATGTACACACATAAAAACTCGATTTGATCAAATAACCCCCAAAAAACAATGATGTCACAACCGAAACTTCACCGCACGTTTCGGTAGTGACAATTTTAGATACTTTTGAGCCTATTTCAGAGATGCTAATCAGCACATTGTTAGCTAGCACAGTTCTGAACAGTTGTACACACATAAAAACTACATTTTATCAAATAACCCCCAAAAAAACATGATGTCACAACCGAAACTTCACCGCACGTTTCGGTAGTGACAATTTTAGATACTTTTGAGCCTATTTCAGAGATGCTAATCAGCACGTGGTTAGCTAGCACAGTTCTGAACAGTTGTACACACATAAAAACTACATTTTATCAAATAACCCCCCAAAAAACATGATGTCACAACCGAAACTTCACCGCACGTTTCGGTAGTGACAATTTTAGATACTTTTGAGCCTATTTCAGAGATGCTAATCAGCACATTGTTAGCTAGCACAGTTCTGAACAGTTGTACACACATAAAAACTACATTTTATCAAATAACCCCCAAAAAAACATGATGTCACAACCGAAACTTCACCGCACGTTTCGGTAGTGACAATTTTAGATACTTTTGAGCCTATTTCAGAGATGCTAATCAGCACGTGGTTAGCTAGCACAGTTCTGAACAGTTGTACACACATAAAAACTACATTTTATCAAATAACCCCCCAAAAAACATGATTTCACAACCGAAACTTCACCGCACGTTTCGGTAGTGACAATTTTAGATACTTTTGAGCCTATTTCAGAGATGCTAATCAGCACATGGTTAGCTGGCACAGTTCTGAACAGATGTACACACATAAAAACTCGATTTGATCAAATAACCCCCAAAAAACAATGATGTCACAACCGAAACTTCACCGCACATTTCGGTAGTGACAATTTTAGATACTTTTGAGCCTATTTCAGAGATGCTAATCAGCACATTGTTAGCTAGCACAGTTCTGAACAGTTGTACACACATAAAAACTACATTTTATCAAATAACCCCCAAAAAAACATGATGTCACAACCGAAACTTCACCGCACGTTTCGGTAGTGACAATTTTAGATACTTTTGAGCCTATTTCAGAGATGCTAATCAGCACATGGTTAGCTAGCACAGTTCTGAACAGATGTACACACATAAAAACTCGATTTGATCAAATAACCCCCAAAAAACAATGATGTCACAACCGAAACTTCACCGCACGTTTCGGTAGTGACAATTTTAGATACTTTTGAGCCTATTTCAGAGATGCTAATCAGCACATGGTTAGCTGGCACAGTTCTGAACAGTTGTACACACGTAAAAACTACATTTTATCAAATAACCCCCAAAAAACATGATGTCACAACCGAAACTTCACCACATGTTTCGGTCGTAACTGTTTCGGTAGTGACAATTTTAGATACTTTTGAGCCTATTTCAGAGATGCTAATCAGCACATGGTTAGCTAGCACAGTTCTGAACAGCTGTACACACATAAAAACTAAATTTTAAGGAATAACACCCAAAAAGGTTTGCTTAATTGCATAAAAAAGGTGTTTGGTAGTGACGTTCCTTAAAGTTACACACAGATTTTCGACTTTTGAACACATTTAACTCAAAATGATAGACCTATCTACTATGAAAGAGGCTATGAGAGAGAGACACACAGGAATATTTCCTGATCAAAAATGTAGAAGTGTGTTAAAATCAGTCTCAGCCAACGGACTAAAACACAGTTTCGGCAGTGACATGAAAAAGCGGGACATATTTTTTTAAAATAAAGTTTCATGATTTACAAAGAAACAAAATTTACATAACAAAATTTGTTATGAAAAATCGTGTAGATTTAGCAATATGGCGGGTGTATGATGTATGTTATGATATTATGATGAACTATATGTCTTTCTCCACTGACGTTATTAAAGCGTTTGTAAGGATACTGATTGTTAGAAGTCAGATGTCCGACTCTGACATGGCGAACGGGAACATGGTTTGTGTAACATTAGCAACACATTATTAGCAGCTGTTTGATAACATAGTCAAGCAAAAGGTTAATCATATTAATTACCGTTTTGTATTCGACGTTGTAAAGAGTGATAACTGTGCAGCGTTTACCTCAGTAAGTTGACCGAGTGGATCTCTGAGCTGGCATGAGCGAATGGAGGCGGGGCTAATTTGCATATTCATTGATCTGCGTATACTTAATGAGGCAAAGGTGTATAGTTACATTCAAGCTATTTTAAGGCATGAAGAAATTTTTTTTCACAGGAAAACGTTTAAATATGTAATTTTGGTGATCAAAGAAGAGCTTTAAGGCGAGACACCCCAGGTGAATAGGGTAAAAAAATTAACTAATAGATATCACCATACTTCCCCAGCTGATTGATTACATTAAAAATTGCAAACCTTTTTTGTATTACAAGTTTTCTAAATTGTTATGTTTAGATGTGCAAATGAGGTGTTATCTAATTAAATATGCGCTAATTTGCATACATTTCTAGAACAGAAATCGGAATATTGGATAACATCAGGTTAAAAGTTATCATTTAATTTTTTGGACATATTAAATTAAAAGGTTTTTACAGAGGGAATGTTGGACATCTCTTTTTATCACTCCATAAATCAGAAAATACTATCAACAGCCAGAAAAAAAATAATTTCCACCATTTTTTTAGGAATAAAATGTTGTATAAAATCAGGCAAATTATATATCAACAAATCCCTCTGTAAAAACCTTCAGAATATAGATAGGAAACTGTAAAGTTTGGTGTATACAAGTTCTGCTGAAGTGGAGATTTCTGACTCCGAGCAGTAGAAAATGGCCTTTAAAGATATTTACTGTAATTGAAATCTATAGACGCAAATAGATAAAGTGCTATAAAAGATACACCTAAAAGTGTATTTTGGATGTTTTCTTTCCACCAGTCTGAAAAAGCACTTTATGAAAAGCCTGTAGTGTCCCCCCTTAAGGGATCAAATTATTGACTACAGGGGTTTCTCACTCTAAAAATTGGGATTTGTGCTTTATTGTGGTGGAAAGTGGAATCTATAGTTTGTGTTGGTGACGAGTTTACTGAACGATTAACGAATGTATGCTTCTAAACTCTCTCTCCTCTCAGTCTGGTATGTAGCAATGCTGCTCGTTTCCGTTTGGCTGCAGGTCCCAGACGTCGATTAATGGAGATGGGACTCAGAAGAGCTCAGGGTCCGGACGGAGGCCTGACCGCCTCCCGATACACATACATTGGTGGTAAGTGACACAAAAACACACCTAATGTGTTTCCAGCAGAGAATTCTGGTTTCCAACCAATAATATCTAGAAGTGAGTCAATCACACTCTGGAACGACGAGTCTTTTTGGTCTTTAACATAATCTGGACTGCAACTACTGTTTGATTTTCCAGGTTTTGATTTGACAAGTAATGCTCTCGCTGGGCGTCTGTTTGGCATTCCTGTGGCGGGAACCATGGCACACTCTTATGTCACTTCCTTTTCCTCCCTGGAGGAGGTGTGGCCACAGGTGGGTAAACATTTCAGTGTTTGTGATCAAATATGCTGTTTATTCATATGTGTTTATACCGTTCAAAAGTTTGGGGTCGATACGATTTTTTTTATGTTTTTGGTATTTAAGTCTCTTCTGATTTATTTGATCAAAAATACAGTAAAAATTGTGAAATATTTTTACAGTTTAAAATAAATCTTTTCTATTTGAATATATAGTAATCTGTAATTTCTCAGCATCATTACTCCAGTCACATGATCCTTCAGAAATCATTCTGATATACTGATATTACTTTTATAACATTATAAAAGTCTTTAGTATCACTTTTGATCAATGTAATGCATCCTTGCTTAATAAAAGTATTGATTCCTTTAAAAAAAAAGAAAAAAAAAGCGTATATGTTGGTCTACATGTATTCGGTTGGTTTGTCACAGCAGACTCTGGCGCCCTGCGGCGGTGGCGGCCCTATTGACTTCATCTGTCTGGTGAAGGGCTGGCTGTGTCGCATCTGCCAGCTACTGGGGTCAAAGACAAACCTCATTCGAGAGGGCGAGCTGGCCGCCTTCTTGTCTTACGCCATTGCATACCCTCAAAACTTCCTGCCTGTGATTGACAGCTACAGTGTCAGCTGGTAAGACATTCCCAGAGACACGTGATTATTGTTGTGTTTTATCTTGCTGTAGATGACTGCAGTGTGTGTGTTTGTCGTGCAGTAGTGGTTTGCTGTGTTTCTGTGCCGTCGCATTGGCTCTGTATGAGCTGCAGTATCGGCCGCTGGGCGTAAGGCTGGACAGCGGCGACCTCTGCAGGCAGTCGCTGGAAGTGCGGCGCGTCTTCAAAGAATGTAGCAAAGAGTGAGACACTTCCTTCACACCACCTCAAATAATACACAGGCATTTTACTACTACACATACTTGGGGTTCGTGTTAATTATTTAAGTATTATTTATTCACAATTATTGTATTTATAATTATTAGCTTTAATTTTTATATGTGCTTTTGTCATTTTATTAGATTTGTTTGCGTATTTCTATTTAGCTTTAATTTTTTATTATTTTAGTTTTAGTAATTTTAGTACTTCAACTTAAATATATTTATTTCAGTTAGTTGCTAAGGCAACATTTCATTTACGCTTTTAAATTCTAATATTTGTTATTTTATTTCAGCTTCATTTCAATTTCCGAATTTAACCAGGGATAATATTGTTAACTAAAACAAAAAACCATAAAAGTTTCTTTACTTAAAATAAACATTAACTGAAATCAAATAAAATATTAAAAAACTAAACTTATTTTATTTTAGCTAGGTGCCAAATATTGTGTTTACATTTTTTTAAGTTTATGTTTTACATCTAATGTTTGTTATTTTATTTCAGCTTCATTTAAATTATTTTTAATAGCCTTATATTTAGCCATTTATATTTAGTTTAGTATTAACTAAAACTAAAATCCTTTAACAAATGTAATTACTTAAAATAAACATTAACTGAAATAAAATAACAAAAAACGTATTTTATTTAAGCTAGTTGCCAAATATTGCATTTAACTTTAAGTTTACGTTTTACATCTAAAATATGTTATTTATTTCATCTTCACCAAAAATGATTTTTAATAGCTTTATTTTTAACCAAGTTTATTATTAACTAAAACTAATATCCTTAATAAAATGTAATTACTTAAAATACACATTAGCTGAAATAAAATAAAATATAACAAAAACTAAACTTATTTTATTTCAGCTAGTTGTCAAGGGATTATTTATGATTTTCGTTTAGTTTAGGTTAAAGTACTATTACTACTACTAAAGTACTATTAATATTATCAAAATCTGTAATAGTAAAGCAAAACCTGGTTTAACCCTAAGAATTAAACTTCAGCATGCATTCAGTCTAAACTGATCTATTTTTTCTGTGTTTCTGTCTATAGGTTCTCGGTTCCTCAGTTTGAGTCTCTCATAATCGTCGGCACAAACAGTATTTCTGAACAGAGTCTCTCTGAACTCAACAAAAAGGTAAGAGCTTTTCATATCACAAATAAATTAAAGGTATCAAGACGTACATTACCTGTCTGTCTGTCTGTCTGTCTGTCTGTCTGTCAGGATAATGAGATTGATGTGGTTGGTGTGGGGACTCATCTTGTGACCTGCACGCGTCAGCCCTCTCTGGGGTGTGTATATAAGGTACCAACATGATATCAAAACTCACACAGAGTGCTTTATTAATACATGTTTGTGGTTTTATTACTCACCCTGTAAGACTGTGGTTCCCCCTCACTGTAGCTGATAGAGGTCAGAGGTCGTCCCAGAATGAAGCTGAGTGAAGATCCAGAGAAAAGCACACTGCCAGGAAGGAAGTCTGTCTATAGGCTTCTGGACACAGACAGTCAGTATATATCGGTTGTCTGTATAGAGAGAGAGAGAGAATATTGCAAAAGGCTTAAAAATGTAAATATTTCAAGATGATATAGACAAGATTTCTAGACAATATAGTTTGGTGTGTGTATGTATAGATGACTGGAGTCTTATTTATTTTTTAAAAGACATTTGCCAAAACTATTATTCATTTCTTTAGATTTTCACGTGAAAAAATTAGCTTAGTGGACTTAGCTTAATTTAGTTGAAATGAATCTCTGTTTCGTAGCTCATCCGCAGATGGATCTGGTGTGTCTATCAGAAGAACCGGCCCCTAAAGCAGGCGTCTCACTGAACTACTACCCTCTAGGACTGGACAAGACTGTTCAATCTATCACACCTGCTCAAGTAACCAGTCTACGTTTGGATGTCTTCTCCTGTGGGCAGGTAAGTGCTGCCAATATTGAAGGCAATACAGTCTATCAGAAAAAAATGTATCATGTTTGTAACATGTTGCTAGCATGATTTAACATTCTTTTAGCATAAATTAACACATTGCTAGCATGATTTAGCACATTGCTAGCATGTTTTCAGCATCATTTAACACATAGCTACCATGTCTTAACACGTTGCTAGCATTAATTAACACATTGCTAACATGTTTTAGCATGTTTCTAACATGAATTAGAACATTGATACCATGATTTAACATGTTGATAGCATGTTTCTAGCATGAATTAACACATTGCTAGCATAATTTAACACAGTGCTAATATGTTTCCAACATCAATTAGCACATACCATGTTCTAACATGTTGCTAGCATCAATTAACACATTGCTAACATGTTTTAACATGTTACTTACATGTTAAAACATGTTAGCAATGTGTTAATTGATGCTAGCAACATGTTAGAACATGGTATGTGCTAATTGATGTACACATTGCTGCCATGTTTTAACATGTTGCTAACCAGATTTATCACATTGCTAACATTTTTTAGCATTTTGCTAATATGATTCAGCATGTTGCTAACATGTTTCTAACATTAATTAGCACATACCATGTTTTAACATATTGTTAGAATCAATTAACACATTGCTACCATGTTTTAACATGTTGCTAACCAGATTTATCACATTGCTAGCATGTTTTAGCATTTTGCTAACATGATTTAACATGTTGCTAGCATGTTTCTAGCATGAATTGGCACATTACTAGCATGTTTTACCACATGTTTTATCATGTTACCCTAAGCTAGTTGATAAGCTTTGCTAGTGATAGATAGCTTAAATACTTTATAAGACTAATTGTATAAAAGTTTACAGGCATGAACTAAAAGCCACAAAACTCCAATGCTGATCCATAGGCTCTTCAAAGTTATTATTTTCTGTACAGAAGCTATTTCAGATGTGTGATTGTGTGCACAGATCACATCCCCCCTAAACAGTGCATCAGAGAGTCGTGAGCGTGCACAGATTTCCCTGCAAACGCTTCATCCTCAGCACAAGAGACTACAAGAGCCGCACAATTACACCGTGAGTTCACTGTAATAAATATAGTAACTGAAAATGTACAGACTGAAAGCGTGTTTCTTAACATTTTCTTAAAGGTGGCTTTATCAGAGCGGCTGCACTCCCTAGTCTCTGATATCACGAAAGGAAACAGTAAAGGCAGCAACTTCCTGCTGTCGAACTGAAGCCGAGCTGAGCCCGGACCAAAGTCACAGCCATTAAATCTAAAGGAAAAGGTGCCTTGAAGACAAATGATCTAATAATAGATGCAGCAATGCTGTTTGTGATACTCAGTGTGGTCCAATGAATAACTAATAAAATGTGATTAATAAAAATGATTATTTACTGTTAATTTTACAATATAATAAAGTTTTTATGTATAAAAGTGAACTGATTCATGACTATGCATGGTTTGTGCTATAAAGTGTAACAGTCGGGTGGGTTTTAGAAGTAAAAACTCCATTCATTTTTGATTTGAACGATAACTTATATAATAAACAATTAAAGACAGCCCTACTTTGAGCTACGGGGTTGTTTATTGATGGTATTTGCTTCTGCTGAAGCCGTCAGCCCACATTATTTCAACTTAGTTTTAATTGTTTAAAATTTGTGGTGGAAAACTACATTACCCATGATGCTGTAAAGAAAATTCCACCAATCAGAGAGTTAAAACAAGCAAAAAATGCGCCAAAATATATCTTTAGCCCCACCCACTTACATGAAGCACTCAAAATATTTGAATATATATGCATATTTTGCAATAAACTTAAAATATATTATTTTTATATACAGTATATGATCAACATTTTTAAATGAGTAGTTTTATATTTCTCCATTTTTAATTCGATTTGCTGTTCTTAATGCTTCATGGGATGGTAGTTCTTATTTTTGTCAGATTTTTCAAATACTTCTTTGCTTTCAGTTATGTTTGTAATGTTATGATTCTCCTCGTAGCTGACTGGCTTTGTTTATGGATTATAACGCTTTAACGAAGACTTTTTTGAAATCCCGATGGGAGAAATGAATAGAAAAAATACTTCCGGAACCAACGCCGCTGAAAAAGTGGGCGGGCACTAATGCATTAATGTAATCTGCCTTTAATTATTCTTTAAAAAAAAAAAAAAAAAAGTACTGTTTGATTTAGTAAATAGTTTTTAAATAAATAAAATGTTTTAGTATGTCAGTTTACACAGTAAATCTAATTAACAGATTGTGTTTGTTGTTCATGTCATATGGAAGTGCGTAGATATTTAAATACATTTTAGAGATGTGTTTGGGGATTTAAAACGGGTTTACATGTAACATGATGAATGTTAGTATCTTCAGGCAGACACAAGGCTTTTGTCTTTACTATCGCATCGCGCACTAGCTGATGCCTCCGTGTTGCCAAGGGCAACATTTATTTTTCCGCTCCAAATCGCCTTTATTCCCACCACCGTCGCCTCATTGGACGTTTCCCCTGTCCATCTGGTATATTTATCGAGCTGTGATTGGCTATTGCATATGTCAATCAGAAACAATGCGATTCTATTGGCTGAATCCCATGGACGCGATGCGAGAGATCAGCGATGGCTCGTGCGCGTACAGGCAACAAGTGGATTTTGTGATTTCGAGTATATTTGTTTCTTTATAGATCACATTACTGAGCTAAATAAATGTATTTAGACACATATACAGTCAAAGTCGTGTCTGGCGTGCGTTAAATAAGCAGAAAGGAGCCGTTAAGTGGCGCTTGTATTCTGACAGGAGCGTTTAACGGATTTACTGTTAGTTTGCGCAGTTTGATATCATGCGCTCGCGATCGTGTCTCGCGCGACCTGTTGCGTTATTGTGAGTGAACGCGCCCGGTGTAGGACAGAAAAGTGCATTAATATAGATGAGCTCATGATGTCTGACTCTGGATCAGATGAGGATATCGCGGCGCTCGCAGCTGAGGACAGAGGCTCGACAGAGTCCGTCAGAAAGGTAGGTGGACTTTCAGAGCATATTACTTAATATGTCACATGTTAATTGACTACTTATTGACTACTAACAGCGCAATAAGAAATAATAGCCTGAGGCAAAAAAAAAAAAAAAAAAAAAAGTACGATGGTCCTTCGGACGTGGTATATGGTAATTGTACCATAGTAACTAATTCTAAATGATTACCATATTCATATATCATCGTATTTACATATCATCGTTAGGTAGTCATAGAATACCATGGTAATAACGTGTTTTTAGACGGATACTTTGATTTTCTTTAAAGTGCAATGTTGCTAAATTTAGTGGCATATGAACATTTTTATTATTTGTGTGTGTGTATATATATATATATATATGCACCGATACTAATACAGATAGTTTGGGGGTTCTGCCTTTTATACCTTCTTTTAAATTAATGATAATTTCATTATAATTAATAATTAATCATTATATTATAAAATTATTATATTTTTGAAAGACGTGCATATAAAAACTTTATTCTCTCCATTTCATCAACTTGTTTCAGAGTAACTGGTATCAGTTATAAAACTCAAATTAACATTAACACACATTAACTCAATTCTGAAGATTAAATTAATATTTATTAACCTTCTGAATGTTATTAAATCATATAAGTACTATTGATATTGAACATCAAACTGGTTTCTTAGCATTTTCTTTACACAAAGCACAAATTCAGTGCATTTTCCTGCCCTCTTTTGATTGACAGGATATATTGGCCGGTTTTTAAACTATCGCCCGATAACCGAAAGTGTAAAAATTTGCTTTTATCAGATATACGGATTATTGGCCGATATATCGGTGCATCTCTTATATATATATATAGTTTTTTTTCATTAATTACATGTAAATATGACACATAGAGAACAGAACAGAAGTGCAAAGTTATATTCAAATACTGAGAAAAGCAGTGAGACTAAATTCAAAATATTTAAATTTCAAGTGACCACATGGCAGGTGTGTGTGTGTGTGTGTGTGTTGTAGGGATGTGACCCTCTTGTATCAACCCAGCGCAGCAAACTACAGCAGCGAAGAGCTAAACTTAACCAGCAGATCAACCGAGAACTTCGTCTGCGGAGCGGCGCTGAAAATCTCTACAGGTACCAGTATATCTGCTAATATTGAGGAGCATGTTTTCCATAATAACACACACTATGAACACCACCCTGCCTGACCCAGAACTAACAGGAAGTGACACGCCTCTCTGTGCTGCCCTGTTGATGTTCTGTTCTGTGTTTTGATGTGGATTTATTCTTCCATCACAGTCATTTTATATTACAGTAATGGCATACGGTTGCATGATAAATTGCACCACATATACTGCATTATAAATGGTCTAGCAGAGGTTAATATATTTATACTATCACACGACACACACATTATTCCGCTCAACCCTTCATTAATGTGATGTGCAAATCATGTTTTCCCAAGGGCCAGCAGTAATCAGAAGGTGAAGGAGACTGTAGCATTAGAACTGAGTTTTGTGAACTCAAACCTTCAGCTTCTCAAAGAAGAACTAGAGGAACTGAACAGCAGTATGAACGTCTACCAGACCGAGAGGTTTTTTACTGTCTTTACTACACGTTTCTTTCGACATGGTTTACTTGGTTACTAGATAAGTTACAGGATAACTTGGCATTAAACTTGCAGTATTAAAACACATGCATTGAACATTTAAAAATGAATCATCACTCTGTTGCAGTGAGACAGTCAATGTTCCCATGATTCCACTGGGGTTGAAAGAGACTAAAGAGACTGACATGACTGTACCTCTTCAGGTGAGATCAACATTCCTTTAGTAGCACTGAATTTATGTGCACCTATCCAGTGTTTAAATCTGCCTACTTTCTCTTCTGTTTCATCAGGATTTTATCAGTGAACATTACAGTGAGGACGCGTCTCTGTACCTGAATGAGATCCGGGATTTCATGGAACTTAGACAGGTCAGTTAAAGTCAACATGAAACACTGATCACAACACATATTACTTCTTTGACGTGACTTTATGTAGTATGTAGACAAATGCATTATGATGCATTAATGAATAATTAAAAATAAGAAATTGTTCTAAAAAGATGTCCCATGTTCATGTGAAGACCAGTGCCTCGAACTACACTCATGTTTTTTCTCAAGATGCATTTGATTTCATGTCATTCTTTAAAAAAAAAAAGAAGTGATTATCACTGAAAGTGCATGTGCAAACACAAGTTAAATCATTATTTTAGATGATGATGAAAATGATTTCATTAGAGCTCACCTCTCTTCGTAGGCCATGCGTACTCCCAGCAGGAATGAAGCGGGGCAGGAGCTGCTGATGGAATATTACAATCAGCTGTATTTCCTGGATCAGCGCTTTTTTTCACCACACAGAAGTCTAGGGGTTCATTTTCACTGGTGAGACACACTGTTGCACACAAACAAATGAATGAGCAGTGGTTAGAGATGGTCTGATCATGTGTCTCACTGCAGGTACGACTCGCTGACCGGTGTGCCTTCTGTTCAGAGAGCGCTAGCGTTTGAGAAAGGGAGCGTTTTGTTCAACATCGGAGCACTTTATACTCAGATCGGAGCCAGACAAGATCGTTCCACACTGACTGGCATTCAGGATGCCATCGATGCTTTTCAGAGGGCGGCGGGTAACGAATGATCTGTTGATTTTCTGTCTGGGGGTCAATCACAGGAAACGTGTCACAAATGTATTATTTTTTTCACTAAACAATACTATTTCACTTGACTATACACCAACAAAAGTTTGGGGTTGGTAAGATTTTTTTAGTCTCTTCTGCTCACCAAGGCTGTATTTATTTGATCAAAAATACAGTAAAAATTGTGAAATATTATTTACTGTTTTCTATGTGAATATATAGTAAAGTGTAATTTATTTCTGTGATCAAAGCTGAATTTTCAGCATCATTACTCCAGTCTTCAGTGTCACATGATCCTTCAGAAATCATTCATGATTATTTTTTATTACATTTATGATTATTATCAGTGTTGAAAAAACAGTCATATTTTTGTGGAAACTATGATACATTTTATTTTTTTAGGATTATTTGATGACTAGGAAGTTCAAAATAACAGCATTTATTTGAAATAGAAATAGTTTATAACATTGTAAATGTCTTTATTGTCCCTTTCGATCACTTTAATGCATCCTTGATGAATAAAAGTATTAATTTCTTAAAAGAAAAATCTTACTGACCCCAAACATTGAATGGTAGTGTAAATGTAAACAAAAATATTGTAAAAACTGTAAGAGAATATGACCTCTGTTTGAAGCATATGTTCAAAAAAATGATAATGTCAGAAATATTGAATTATTATTTTTTAAACGTTGAACCGAAAGTGCTGGAAAAACACAAATTCTGCATTTTTAGAAAATAAAAACTATACAGAATCTGTAATATATATTTACATTTGTGATTCAATTTCTGTAAACACATTTTTCCCCCATTATAACCCATTTAAATAGAATGCTGATGAAATGGGCAACTGAAATTGGCTTAAATCTGCTGAAAAACATTTACAACCAAACAGTTGAATCTATCAAATACTGTAAGTTGCTGTTAATTATATCAGTAGTAGGACAAAAGGTCATGCCCAGCACACAAATGACAGCGTTTCCTGAGAAAGACTGCTGTGCTCACTCTATATAAGTGTGTGTTTGTGTTAAACTCGTGTTAAATGTGACGTGTGAGTGTGTGTGCAGGTGCGTTTCTCTACCTGCAGGAGAATTTCTCTCATGCGCCCAGTCTGGATATGAGCGGCCCCGCTCTGAGCATGCTGGTCCGCCTCATGGTAGCTCAGGTATTGAACTATAGAGAGGTTCATAAAAATAAATGGTGTGTTCAAATTAAAATGAACTCTGGTGCGATTGCTCTGTTAGTGCGGTTCATTTGAGTAAGTGTGAACGCTGCCATCTGAATCCTGGTGCGCACCAAATAAGCGGACCGAAACCCTGAAAAGGTGGGTCTGTTCGCTTCCAATATTTCTACTGAAATATGAACGCGAAACAGACCAAAGACATCTAAACAATCCGAAAACAGGATGTGATGTCACAAGATGCGACCCTAAAAAGGCCTCATTCAGGCGATTGTTTTGATCCGAGTGTGTTTGCTGTGTTCATATATGCCTAAACGAACCAGACTAAGGGAGAAAACACAAAAGGTTCCGAAACCAGGTGTGAAAACGCCCTGAATGAATCATTTTCTTTTGATTCTGACCAAAAGAACCCAGAGAACCAATGTGAACACACCCTAAATATTAATTCCAGATCATGTCTTCTATGATCTAATATGTTTGAGAGGTATTCATGTAGTAACTCGTTTATTTCTGGGTTTATTAACTGCAGGTTCAGGAGTGTGTGTGTGAAAAGGTCATACTCATGCAAGACAACGATCTGAACGTGCTTCTGCAAGCCGCCCAGGAGGCAGCGAGGGTGAACACACACACACACACACACACACACACACTTGTATACAGTATGTGGTTTACGGGGTTTCTCCATAGACGTAATGGTTTTTATACTGTACAAACTGTACAGTCTATCCCCCTACCCCTAAACCTACCCATCACAGGAAACTGTCTGCATTTTTTGAATTAAAAAAAAAAAAACACAGTTTAGTATGTTTTTTTAAGCCATTTGGTTTACGAGGACACAGGAAGTGTCCTCATAAACCATGTTTACGTTGTAAAACCCATGTCATTATACACATTTGTGTCCTCATAAACCATGTATACAAGAACACACACATAGTCACACATTGACATACATAAATACACACATACACACACACAGTCATACAGTGACGCATACATACACACACACACACACACACTCAAACAAGCACACAGTCACACATTACCACACACAGTCACACACTGATGCATACATATACACACACACACACTCACACACACAATCACACATACACTCTCTCTCTCTCTCACACACACACACAAAATAATGATTTTTATACTGTACAAACTGTATATTCTGTCCTCTAACCCTAAACCTTCCCATCACAGAAAACCTTCTGCAATTTTACATTTTCAAAAAAACATCACTTAGTATGATTTATAAGCTGTTTTCCACATGGGGCCCAAAAAATGTCCAAGGTCAAAGATTACTGGTATAACTATCTTTGTGGGGACCAGGACCACACACACACACACACACACACTTAAATGAATGCATGTTATGGAGTTTTCATTTGTTAATAACTGTGTGTGTTTGCAGGTGTCAGACGTGTATTCTCTGGTTCTTCAGGCGATGTCTGTGCCGTTACTGAAGGACTATGTGCCCTTCTCCTGGATCTCTATGGTTCAGGTCAAAACGCATCATTTCAGAGCGCTGGCCCATTATTACGCAGCTGTGGCACTGTGTGACTGCTCAGGTGCTTCTGAGTGTCTGGGTTTGAGACCATGTGATATTTACTGATGAAATCATGCATACAGTACTGGTCAAAAGTTTAGAGTAATTACGACAAAAATGTTTTCAACATTGATAATAATCAGATAATAAGAATAATATCAACCTATTAGAATGATTTCTGAAGGATCATGTGACACTGAAGACTGGAGTAATGATGCTGAAAATTCAGCTTTGATCACTGGATATAAATTATATTTTATTATATATTCATATAGAAAGTGGCTGTTTTAAATTGTAATAATATTTCACAATTTTTACTGTATTTTTGATCAAATAAATGCAGCTTTGGCGAGCAGAAGAGACTTCTTTCAAAACATGAAAGAAAAAATCATAATTATTCTAAACTTTTGACCAGTAGTGTATTTATTTTACAGTTTTACAATCAAAACTGACCTGATCTACTTACATGTTTCCGTTCATATTGTGTTCGTTATTCTAAAGAAACAAGATTTTGTTTTATAATGATCATTTTCATACCAATGCAGGCATGCCTGATGAAGACGATGATGAAGGTCGAGAAATGAAAGCTCTCATACAGATTCACACCAGACGGCCGGACAAACTGAACCTTCAAGATCCGGAGGACAAACGGAGGCTCGGTTTGTGTAGTGGGATGTTTTTTCTGAACGCAAAATTTCAGTTTCAGCACAGATTAATATATACTAACATATTTCATTTTCAAGGTAAAGCTCATCTGCGCAAAGCCATCATACGTCACGAGGAAGCCCTGCGTCTTCACGGTGTGTGTAAAATGCTTCGAAAGATGGACATCCTACAGGAAGTTCTGTCACATGCTCATGCGCGCTCGCTGGAGAAATACTCTGATATTGATCAAGAAGATGATTTTTGTGAGGTCGCGGAGGCCCCGGAGATCCAGTGTGAGTGTTTAATATGCTAATAATCATTTTTATGAAGAGTTACTTACTGTTAAACCTGTTTTAAGTCAGGAGCTGGTTGGACAAACTGCTTAGACTAGTCTTAAAAGTTAGTCATCTAAAAAAATGTCAAGACTGGTCATAACTATTTAAAGTCAGTTACATAAAAAGGTAGATCGGTCTATTTTGAATTGGAAAAGCATGACTGATTACCCCTTTGTTAACTGCTAGTTGGTCACCATAGTAATTAACCATAGTACCATAATTGGTTACCATAGTAAGTTAATGCAACTGTTGGTTTGGTTTATGCTTCAAGCATACTACTCATACTAACTCTGCTTGGCGCTTCAAATAACGATTATATTACACCGTTATGCCAGTAGGTGGCGACAAGTGACTGTTAAAAAAATGTATCATTCAGTCAAGAGATTTGTTCAAAAAGGATGATTCACCCAGTAATAAAACAAGTGAGTCATTGAATCATTCACTCAATCTGATTTTTTAAAAATAATTCATTCAAATAAATTGGACCAAGCAATAATAAAAAAAATAAAATTGAGATTAAAGTCATTATAATGCGAAATTAAAAAGTTTTGTGAAAAAATTCGAAATACAATGTTCAGAATAAAATCATTAAATTTCGAGAATAAAGTCGTCGCGTTTCGGAAAAAAAAACTCCTTAAATTTCGAGGAAAAGGTCTAAATAAAATGTTGAGAAAAAACTAATAAAATTTAGAGAAAAAAATGTTGAAATAAAATGTTGAGTTTAATCTCGCATTATAATGACTTTAATCTCAAGATGTTTTTTATTATTATTATTATTATTATTATTGCTTGGCCCTAATCCTCTTCCATACATTTTAAATAGACTGCAGCAATTAACATTTTGTCAGAACCTGTAGTAAATGACACGTTATTTTGTTTAGTTGTCTGTTCAGAATCATGGGAGAATCATGATCTCTATTTGAAACAAAAAAATTGTGATTCTCAATTTATCCAGAATTATGCGCCTCTTAAAAGACATTATTCAGTTCAATTCAGTTAATTGTTGATTCAATTCAGATCAATAACTGTAAAGTTCATCAATTATAAAACGAGTTCAATTAAGCTTTAAGCAGCTCTACAGAAGAAAAGTGTCGTTATTCACTTCCAGTCAGTTCAGTGTTGATTCAGTTCAGTTCAATAACTGTCTCATCAAAAGAGTGAAGGAAAATATGTTCAAAATCACAACTGATTATTCATTACTATGGAAAGTGCATTGCATAGTGGGATAAAGTAATTCACGCAACATTCATATATTCCATGCATACGGACATTTTACATAATATGTACAGTTTATATACTGCAGAAATAGTAGAGGTGGTTTGCCATTGCAAACATAGCTATAGATTCTTAACATGACCTTTGACCTGTCACCTACAGCTCACACACAGCAGAAGCCTGATATTAAAACTCCTGATTTCAGTGCCGTCAGAGTGACTGACATTTTCCATCGACTGGTAACACTCACACTCACACTAATGCTGTAACATGTTTTAAATGTTAAAAAAGTGTTTAATGTTCACCTCTGCATGTGAAGGGACCACTTTCAGTTTTCTCTGCTCGAAATCGCTGGGTGAGGCGTCACACATGTTTGGTTCGAGGAGAGGCGGGGCTTGGGCTTACGCTTCGAGGTGATTCGCCGGTTCTGGTTGCTGGGGTGTTGCCAGGGGGATGTGCTGCGGTAAGAGACGTCAGTAGAGCTGGTGACATTTAAAATGCTTTTTGTACCGCACATGTCACGCTTCACATTATGAGCGTGTGTTTTAGGAGGCGGGACTCCGTGAGGGTGATTATATCGTGGCTGTGAATGGTACAGATTGCAGGTGGGCGGAACACGGCGAGGTCGTTCACGCGCTGAAAAGCTGCACAGAGAGAGGACTTGAGCTCGACGTTATAACTCTACAGTCACATGAGGTACATGCTGTGCACAAACAACTTTAGACTATTTAACCCTGTGAAGCCTGACATATGAAATAATAGTTTGAAATATCAGTGTGAAATGGAATAATTTATTGAATCTTTAGACTTAGAATTTTTTTTTTAAATCTGAAAAGAGGTTTGCATATGTGTTTTTGTTGAGTATCATATTTGACACATCAGGCTTTATGGCTCATATAGTATGATATAGTGAGACTATGGAGGGAAAAACACCTCAGTTTTATTCAGAGGCCCAAACTGAGCAAAAATGTAATTTTGTGCAGATGCTGATATTTATATGGACAAAAAGTAAGATGACATTCTGATACTTGTAATGAAAATTAATGAGATATTTATAACAGTGTATGGTTACACTTTATTTTAAAGGGCACCTATTATGCCCCTTTTCACAAGATGTAATATAAGTCTGTATGTCTGTGAAGTTTCAGCTCAAAATACCCCACAGATCATTTATTATAGCTTGTCAAATTTGCACCTATTCGGGTGTGAGCAAAAACATGCCGTTTTTGTGCGTGTCCCTTTAAATGCAAATGAGCTGCTGCTCCCGCCCCCCTTTCCAGAAGAGGGCGAAGCTTTAAAAGCTCACGCTTCGGTTGCTCAACAACAACAAAGCTGGAGAATCTCACGCAGCCAAAATGATGAAGGTGTTCAGCCTTACATTGTTCAAACCGGAGTCGCCACTGATGGAGAGACTCAGGAAGAAGTTACAACTTTTAGACGTTTCTGAATGGTTAGTGGATACATTTTTGTAGTTGCTGTGGAGTTGATTCAACTCATCGACTAGCATGTGCCATGTTAATCTTTTGTGCTAAACCCGCATGGACGCCCACTATATATAGCGTACCTGTTTGCCTGTTTATGATCACTATCAAATGCTGTGAATGGTCTAATATTTTGTCCAAAATATCGCTCGGACAGAAACGCTCCTTTTTTAGCAATTGAGCTTGCCAGGGTCAACTAGCAGGCTATCCAAGCTAACGAGACTCTAAACAGTGTTCAGTGCATGCTTTGCTCGAACTTTTGCATGGCGTTAGAACTGGTACACCGTTGTCTCTTGTGAAAACAAAATGCCGGCACTGTGGGTGGAAACATGCAGATTAAGGGGCGGTAATATTATAATAAGATCCTCTTCCTACATCACAAGGGGAGCGAAATCTGAGCGACTCGTTTTTTCCACATGCTCGCAGAGAAAGGCTTACCAAAACAAAGTTACTGGGTTGTCCTTTTTCACATTTTCTAGGTTGGTAGATGCACCGGGGACTCGATTATAGCACTTAAACACAGAAAAAGATTTTCATGATATGTCCCCTTTAATTAAAATATACTTAATTTTCCGTGTTCTGCTCCATTTCGCGCACAATTCAGCGCACAAGCATTTCAAAGTATTCTCCTTGGTACATGAGTGCAGAAAGACGCATTCGACGCATGTGCACTATACGCTGTTCTTCTTCAGCTCTTTTTCCCTGTTGTGGCGGTTAGCAAACAGGTGTTGCATTACCATGCACGCCCCCTTCTGGATTGGAGTGTGGATTGCCCATGACCGACTGTATTCATTGTCTAACTGCATGAACCGAACCGTGATGTCCATACCGTACGGTTCTTGATGAATACATGTAACCGTTACACCCCTATAGAACAGACATCTTGCAAATGTTCACAAAATTTACTATTTAGGTGTTGATTTAGCATTTCTCAGAAATCACTTACTGCACCTTTAACTTAAAATCTCAGGGGTACTTCAAGTTAATATTTTACATCTAAGGGGTTCAGCTGACAAAAAGTTTGGGAACCCCTGCACTCAAGGAAATCAGGTAAAATATGCCCACAAAAATAGGATTGCATCCTTTTTTCTTTTTTTTTTAAATGCTTGACTGAAAGAGTAAGCAGTGTAACTTTCAGACTGAGAAGGTTCAAGTACATGTGAACTGAAATTGAGCAAACATATTGAACACTAAAGCGGTTTAAGTTTTTTTGTGTGTGTGAAAATAGCCTTAAAGCCAGATTAAATTGATATGAAACAATAAATAATGTTTTCATAGGTCGAGAAGAGGACGAATCTCTCACCCACCGGTGAAAGAGAGTGTCAGTCGGGCAGTCCGAGGAAAGCGGGTCGGGAATACGAGCGCGGATCCTCGTCTATATGGAACTGGAGCTGGAGGAGCGGGGGCGGCGGCAGCAAGCGACTCGGGAGCACGTTCAGTCTTTCCTTTGGTAACTTAAGAGAGGGTGAATCCATGTACTAAAAACACACCAGGAAAAGAAAGGAAAAAGAAGACAAGCACTATTTTACTCAATCGATAGAGCACAATTATCAGATATGATAGCTGAAGAAAAGTTGGTTTAGATCAATTCTAGCACAATTCTAAGTCATTCAGAAGAGCAAACGAACTGCCACAGGATGGAGGATTTTATAATATGTCTAGCACAATGCTGCAATTTATCACTGAATGTGTATTAGTCCAGTGCTTTTAGAAATATGAGCCTTTGATTCTCTGCCTTGCATACAGCCACCCCAAAAAGTACTTAAATCACACTGAAAAATGGCTGATTCTCAAAGCAAATGTTATGCATGAAACATTTGCTTGTGCTTTTTTCTTTCGGATAACTTAAGCATCTAAATACTTTTTGTGGTCACTGTACATGTAACATAGATACTGCCTTGCGCAACAAAAATGCAGCTATTTTTTCAATCAATTTTCCACTGATTGAATGTGTTTCTGTACTGTATGTCACATGACTCCAGATGTGTTGACATGCGTGTTTGTTGGATGTAGCAGATCTTTGACTCAGTGTGTTTCTGGATCTCCAAATGTTTAGCTGATTATAGAGTGCATTAGTGCCTGCCCTTTTTTCAGCGACGTTGGTTTCGGAAGTATTTTTTCCATTAATTTCTCCCATAGGGATTTTGAAAAGTCTTTGCTAAAGCGTTATAAGCCATGAACAAAGCCAATCAGCTACGATGTGAATCATAACATTACAAACTGTGATTTGAAGCAAAAAAGTATTTGAAAATCGAACAAAATTACAAGACTGTGAACTTAACAGCTTTAGTGAGGGAAGGAACTACAATCCCATGAAGCATTGCAAACAGCATAATCAAGAAATAAACAGAATTTATTGCAAAATATGAACATATATAATCTAATATGTAAGTATTTTGAGACCAAAAGGAGATTGTCATTCGCAGCGCTTCATGGGAGTGGGCGGAGCTGATGAGTTGTTTTTCTTGTTTCAATTGATTGGTGGAATTTTCTGTACAGCATCATGGGTAATGTAGTTTTTTTTTTTACCACAATTTCTACTTCTCTAAACACTTATTTTAAAACTTGAAAGTTGAAATAATGTGAGCTGACAGCTTCAGCAGAGGCAAATCCCATCGATTAATGACCTCGTAGCTCACAGTAAGGCTGTCTTTAAAAAGGTTTATAAGTTATCGTTAAAAAAAATCAATTTCTTTATGGAGTTTTTACTTCCGGAACCTGACTGTTGCACACTATTGCTGTTGTCAACAGAAAAGAGGCCTTAATTATGGAAGCTTGTTTCTGCCATGGAATAAAAAAAATTAAAAAGGTAATTGCGAGGAGTTTTTTCCCCTCATAATTGCGAGTTTAAATCTCGAAATTGCAAGTTATAAACATTGTAAATGCAAGTTTACATCTTGTAATTCTGACTTTTCCCCTCAGATTTTCAAGTTATAAACTTTTTTTTTTCCTAACAGTTCTAAGTTTATATCTTACAATTTTGACTTTTTTTTTTTTTTTACATCTTTTTTTTTTCTTCACCAAAGAAAACAAAAATAAAAACGGTAATTGTAACGTTTTATCTCACAATTCTGCCTTTTCTTCCTTGCAATTGCAAATTTATATCTCACAGTTCAGACTCTTCTTCTAAGAATTACAAGTTTATATCTTGCAATTAAAAAGTTGCAATTAACTTTTTTTTTTTTTTTCTTTAATTATGCAGAGGCAGAAATAAGCTTTCATACTTACTTAATAATCACATCAGCCGTGACCAACAATGAGAAGATGTTTGAATTCTTGAACTCAGAATATTTAGACTGTCCGGAGGAGGATTTAAGAATGTATTTTTGCACAGAAAATGATCGTGGGTTTATTACGTCTGTTTTTTGCGTGTGGATTATATTTTATGTTTATTAGTCGTTGTCAGAAGCGATTTGTTACCCAGTATTCCAGCTGCACTTTTGACTTGATGATTTAAAACAGCATATCTTGTGCAGGCCTCTTTATCGTGACAAATAAATCAAGTTTTTCATTTAAATGCATTCATACTCATTTATGTCTCTAGCACTAACAGTAATAGTGACCTCCAGTGAGAAGACAGCTTCAGTCTGGATTTTTTG
This sequence comes from Elopichthys bambusa, assembly GCA_037101425.1. Taxonomy (NCBI): domain Eukaryota; kingdom Metazoa; phylum Chordata; class Actinopteri; order Cypriniformes; family Xenocyprididae; genus Elopichthys; species Elopichthys bambusa. Next base: position 30,425,301 of record CM074445.1, on the reverse strand, counting down.
GATGAAATCATGCTCATTTTGTGTAATCCTAATAATGTTGTTTAAAGAAATGTGTTTTTCAGAGTCAGTGACACTGGAGTCTTGAACCAGAAGCTCTCAAGATGACATTTATAAGGAAGTATTCTAACAGCTGACTCTTGTCGCATTGGGGATTGCAGGAATGAATATGCAGTAAACAATGATGAAATATGGGCTATTGCTGCCAAATGTGTTTGGATTCTACACTGAGTGGCTCCCCAGACACACTCCTGCACTGGGAAATGAGACGGGTCAAATCTGGACAGTTTCAATTCTATTAGAATAGATCAGGCTGATTAAAGTAAGAAAGCAGGCAGATGATGCCTGAGAAAGTTAGCCAAGCAAAAGTGATGAATTCATCTTAGAACGTTAATTCGTGTATCAAGCCATCAGGTTCTGAAGCTGTGATCAGTGCTGGACTTCACCACTAGAGGGCAGCATCAGGTCACGCTTGGACAACATAAACATAGTTAATGCAATGCCAACATTTCTCTGAATATGCATAATTAAATTATCGCTTTATCTGTGGATAATTTAAATTTAAGCAAAATGCTTTTTCTGAACTAGGGCAACACTCATTAACGTAATGCAGTTACAAAACGTATTAAATACTTTATTATTTAATAAAATCATAATTTAACGGTTATAAGTGGTGTTTTTAAAATTATACGGGAAATATGTGTCGACATTCATATGTGTTTTTGTACATTTAGAACAATTTACAAATAATAGAAAACATGCAATGGAATAAAATCAGTGCATTTGACTATAGAGTCGAAAGTATTTTATTAAGACTGTTTCTTGCATAATTAAAAAAAAAAATGTTAAATTTAATTTTATATAGCCTATACGTTTATTTTAGGCATTTGCAGTTTAAACGCACACTTAAGCTTGTTTGTTCATATATTTCATCAGAGGAAGGATCATTGGAAATTATCACTTCATCTTTAAGATGTCGCTAATGATACGTCGCGCGCGTTCCTTCCATTAAACGTGGCGTTATTGCACTAATTCATCATGCGTTTGGGATCCGTCAGATGGTCATGAACGCAGGCTTATGTTCCAGAGCTGCAGAAGCATCTGGCTTCCTTCAAGAGCGATGACTTTCAGTAAACAAGTGCACAATCGATCACTGCAGACCATTAAGGGGCCTAATCGGGACAGCAGGAGCTCTGTGGGGTGAATCTTCCCTGTCACTGGAGTGTCATGGCGCTTTAGTGAGATCTTCGACTGGACCGTAATGGTTTGTTATGACCTTTCCGCGTTATTCAACATAGAGCTTTTGATTTAACCCTGTGTATATTCACACTGGATTCCTTAACAAACAAATGGCCAAAGACTTCAATCTGCGCTGCTCATGTAAACGCATCTTGAGACCGATTACATAGCCTAGTATTAGCATCGACGACAATACAAATCTAATGACAGCCTTGTCGGTTGATATAATTTATGCTTTGCTTTTGTCCAGTAGATTTTGAGTAAATATTGTGTAAAATAAAAGTAGGCCTTTTTAATAAAGTGGATAGAGTGAGCAGATTGTAGTTAGCCTACTGTGTCTCTTAAAATGTCCATTTTGTGTCTAGAAAAACATCCTCACTGAAGCCGAAAGGGGGGCATTATTTCCCCCCCCCCCCCTCCTCCCAAGTTATTTTTGTTCATTATATACAGGCATGTGTGTAAATATTTATATGAATACATATATATGTGTATATGAATATGAATACATATAAGGAGAAAAACATTTACGGTGCTTTTACTTCGCTAACACGAAGTTCGCTAAATCGCGTTTTTGCGTGGAGCGCTTTCCGATCTTTATAGGCCTATTTTAAAAAAATAAAAAAAAAAACAATAACATTGTATATGTTTTATTTGATGTTTGGCTGGAGTGTCAAAATATAAATCTGATTCGCGAGACGAAATTCAACAGTTAATCCCTAAAAGTCACTAAATTATTCGCACACTGCTCAGATAGCTATAGTTTTTGGCTGAACATTTATATAATTAAATACCGATAGTTTTGATAGCGTTTCTGCTACCTGTTGACCATCTTATATCACTGCACCCAAAGAGCCCAACTACAAAAATAAAAACGATAATCGGAACTTTTTATCTCACAGTTCAGACTTTTTTTCTCTATGAATTCTATGAGTTTTTCTGAGTCATTGACGATCTTCTATAGCGGAAGAATGACACTCAATTACTTTAGCGTAAAGCGACATTTAGTCAGGACGAAATTTCCTTTTTTGTAATGTATGAAATATAATCCGGTGTACGGAAATGAGTTTGTAATAGTTGGAGCCCAATATAAAACGTATATATATATTTTTTTTGCGCTGCTTCACTAATATGATTAGGCTACTGAAGGATTTCCATTCTGTCAAGGGTGCGTTTAAAAATGCAATTAATTATCCGTAACAAATGTTTCCCGAGGCTGTCAAATCCCCAAAATGAACCGCAGTGAGCTGGCTAGATTGCCATTGAACTCTCAGGACAGTGATTTCATCAACCAGAGGGAATTTGGGAAAACAATCCAATTCCACAAGGTCTCCAAACTTTCCCAGGATCGGCATTTAACGATTATGATATTTTAATTTCCTAATGTTTCCAGCATGAAGGGTCCTGTCACTGCTGACAGACAGATGCTCCTGATGGGGTGGGGGGGTCCAGAAATAAAGCCATTCCCAAAGGACCAGTAGATGATGTTATCACTGCAAATAGGAAGAAAGAGCAAAATCACTAAAGTAATGAAGGCAAGGATAATGTTTTATCTGACCACAACAGACGAGCACGATTTTTGATTCTGCATATCTTTACTGTACTTGAATCGCTGGTTTAATTACTGCAGCAGATAATTTTGTGCTTTCAACACGAATATATTTATCACAATACAGGCGTAGATATAGATAGGAATGCAGATATGGATATGGACAATAAAGATATCCGGAAGCTCTGGGTTGAACCTGTTTTCTTCCGTATAGACAATTGCATTGTAGAGCGAGACTTTCATCCTGGATCTCTTGACCTGAGCACAATATTCCGCATATATTAAACGCAATTTTTTTTTTTTTTTTTTTTTTTTTTACACAGACCTATGTTATAAAATATTAATAAAGTTTAGAACGCGTTTAAAAAGAAAAAAGAAACAAACGTGTTTATATGGCCTGATTAAAGAATTAATTAGTTAAGAATTAATTTAATTCTTTTCAGAATACAAAAACAGAAAAGGCTATTCCAAGTACAATAACTGCATATTATAAAAATTCGAGAAATACAATTAAATTTAGATTAATGTTATAGAACAAAAACTTTCAGAGACGGCTAAAAAAAAGTCAAATGCTTCTCTCAGAACACGTATCTTCAAGTGTTTAAAGAAAATGCATTTTGAATTAAATCATGAATTTCAAAATGTTAAATATTATTAGTCATGTTTTAGTAAAAATGTGATTCTTGATTATGTTAAATTGCATATATAGGCAAGGCTATATAATCGTTCATACACTAAAAAATGCTGGGTTAAATGTTTGACCAACGTGCTGGGTAGTTTTATTTAACCCAACTATTGTTTAAAAATTACTGTACTGCTTGCCCAATAGTATATAAACCCAAAGTATGTATTAATAAGTTTAATGAATAGTAATTAAACAATAAACATTTTTGCTTATTAATAAATGTTCACCTTCTGATTATTATTGTTGCCTCTAGTAATTATGTGTCTGATTTTTGATTTCTAACTTATTTTGGGTTCATTTTAAGCCAGACATATAGTCATTTTTAAACAATAGTTGGGTTAAATAAAACTGCCCAGCACGTTGGTCAAACTTTTAACTCAACCGCTGGGTTAGTCCATTTTCAACCCAACTTGGGTTGTTTTCAACCCAGCATTTTTAGTTGTTGAATGACTGCAGTAGGTGAAATGCCCGCGGTGTTGCAGGTTTTATGACCTGTTTTATTATCTCGCTCGTGAGTCTCGGGCCTTTCGGGGTTCCAAGACGCGCCACCGGCACCTGAAATAACGTGCGCGTTCACCCGCAGCGCGTCTTCCGCATCCTCTTCCCTGGATTGTTTTGACTGCTTGATCGAGAGCGAAGCGGTACATTTCATCTCTAAATTTAAACCGGAATGGAGTCATTCGAAAACACCGTGATAGGAGGCAGTCAGGGTCATTGACCTTTCCGGTAATGAATCACGGCTAATGAACGCCACAGAGGAAGAGAGATATTCTAAAAAACACCATGGGGTAAACTCATCTGCTGTCATTAATGATCATAAACATATGACATGGCAACATACCAATGCATACAAGTATAAAACAAATGTAATAATTAGGCTCTTATTTTGATCTGTTTTTGTTTTTTTCCACTATAAAAAGCGCTCTAATTTTGGCACAGTGATATAAAGTTGTCATGGACTGAACGTGTACATATATATGAAGTATCGCCTCTGAAGTTAATTGTGTTTTCGTTTCAGCGGAGAATAGATTTCCTCTGTTTATTATAAGCATAAGGACGGATTTGCGTCACCGCGCGACTTGCGAGTTGAGATAAAGTTGCACAAATATTGAAAAAAGGAAGTGCTAACAGTCATTATAAAGTTCCACCTCTCCGAGCCGGAGGAAGTGAGGGTCCTCTGCTGTATCCTAAAATACTAAAGCATCTTCTATTTTTGGCCTAAATCTAGCAGGAATATCCGCTCATTTAGCCTGAATCAGAGCTCATCAAAAACAGGATGACTTGCATCGAGAAACTCCTGTTTCCTGATCCCAGAACACAGATCACACCAGACTTTTGATTGTGGATCTTTTTTCTTTTTTTCTCCTTTTTTTTTATCCGTTTGTTTTTTAAAAAATAAAATAAAAAACATGATCGGAACTGCATGCAAAACTCATTATTAATTTTATAAGTATGAATAACATATTGTTTATCTTTAATGTGTCTCTAAAATTATAAAATAACTGTGCAACGTCAGATGGGGTTCGTGCGTATTACACGCCATAAAGCGCGTATCATATGCACGCGAAAAGCTCATTTTGCACGAGATTACACATTGATACGCATCTTCATGAGAATATATTGATGCATCCTAAAGTTTGCTAATATATCGAGAAATTAAGCATTTATTTGCATATGCATAGATGCATTTTCACGTGCAATATCCAATTAAAATTACAACTGAATTCCAATAGCTTAATGTTTTATCATCTGAACAATAGCCATTTAATAAACGTGGTGATTTTTTTACCAGTCGTAATGGAAGTGCTCTCGGTCAAACTCATCGTCTTTGGGGCGTGTTGGACCCTTCTGTCAACTTCCATTGGCTCAGAAGGAGCCAATCAATAACGGAACTCCTGCTTAGAGCTTTTTGGACTCCTGTCTGGAGTTTCATACTTGAGGAGAAACGCAAGAGAGGGCAACTCCTTAAAGTACTCGTCGCATGCGAGATTCTCTGTCAAGAAGGTTTGGATTCTCCTGCCAGGATGTACACGACGGGATTGAATCCGTTCTACGCGTCGAACTTCAGCCTTTGGACTGCGTACTGTTCGGGTGGTTTTGGGGTGGATAGCATGAAAAAACCCTCGTTCTGCATTGCTGATATTCTGCACGTTGGAGATGCGGAGAACATCCCCGGGTCATCTTCGCTTATGGCCCATATTGGGGCCCGCGCGTCCGGATCACCGCTGCGCCCGTCCCCGGTCACTCCGGACGCGCGCTTACACCCCGCGTCCGCGTATCACCGGCATGGAATACACTTGACATCTGCGTCCAGAGGCGCGATGCACGCGCAGTCCGCGCCCCCGCCGTCAAGTAAAGACCTCAAGTTTGGAATCGATCGGATATTATCCACAGACTTCGAGCCGAAGGCTAAAGAATCTCCATCTTTGAGAGGTAAGACAGTAAATGACTCTTCATGTATCACATCACACCTCACTTATGACAAAACGATTAGATTCATTTAGAATAGTCTTGTTTGGACGCGTCCACCCCAATATAGCCTATATTTACGCAATTTAATGTCCCTGCTCAACTGGAACTAGTTGAATTGTTTGGTTTTTGTCGTTCTGTAACAGATCTCACATCGATTGTTAGTCCGAATCGGCAGTCAGCAGTCCATGTGTCTGCCAGCCCGTACTTCGCGTCCATAGACCCGACCATGAGCGAAACCTCCTCCATGATGGGTTCAATAAGCAGACAATCAGGGCAACATCAGTTTCAAGACACCTTCCCAGGTAGTGTAGACATCCCAGTTGAGCCCTAAAGACGAGAACCTGCATGGATGAAACTTTAATTACTTTTAATCTGAATGCATGTGATTATTTCGCACATGCACATATATATATATATATATATATGTACAGATGATTCAATAACACGCACTCGCAAAGTCATTGCATGTTTGTATTTGTGTCTAAATTGCGTTGGAATCCCCTTGTGTTCTAATGGCGTGTGTTGTTTGACTCAAACAGGGCCGTATGCAGTGCTTTCCAAAGACACAATGCCACAGACGTACAAGAGGAAAAGGTCCTGGTCCAGAGCCGTGTTCTCCAACCTCCAGCGGAAAGGCCTCGAGAAACGTTTCGAAATCCAAAAGTACGTCACGAAACCGGATAGAAAACAACTGGCTGCCATGCTGGGACTCACCGATGCACAGGTGATTATTAATGCAATTCACGTGCATAATAAAAAAAAATAATGACGTTATTAAGTAGGCTATAAATTATCACGCAATACACAATGCGCTTATTTATCTGGAGCGCTCGCGCTCGTGGAAAAAACGGCAGCATTGCGACACATTTCTAGAGAAATGAAAGTCAATTATAACGAATTATTGCAAATAAAGGAGGGGTGCGATCGTTTCATTTCATAACATCCTAATTTAGGCCATTGGGCAAGAGTTTCTGTCTTGTTTTATATCGGAAATGACACGACAAACAGCCTGAGGAATGTGATAAGAGTTTCAAAACTTTCCAGTAAAGTTTGGAAACCGTGAATCTCTGCCTTTCTTCAGTAAAAAAGGTAAAATTATCGCACGTTTCGATTTATAATTTGTTCATGCATTAAATATGGACAACCCCAGCGATTGGGTTGATTTAACCCGGCGGTTGGGTTAAATGTTTGACCCAACCTGCTAGGTAGTTTTATTTAACTCAGCTATTGTTTAAAATACTGTATTTATTAATACGTTTAATGAATTATAATTAAACAATAACGATTTATTAAATTGCTTATTAATAAATGTTCACCTTTTGATTGTTATTGTTGCTTCTAGTAATTATGTGTCTGATTTTTAATTTCCAACCTATTTTGGGTTCATTTTAAGCCAGACATATAGTCATTTTTAAACAATAGTTGGGTTAAATAAAACTGAAAATAAAACGTTTAACCCAACCGCTGGGTTAGTCCATTTTCAACCCAACTTGGTCAACACGTTGATCTTTCATTCTCATCACATAAAAACAGTAAATAATAGCCTACATACGCTGTAAAAAAAATAAATAAATGAATAAATAGAAATTGCTGGGTTGCCACGTTTTGTATTTTAAAAAAATTAACCAACGGTTGGGTTTGTTGAAACAACCCAGCATTTTTACAACAATAATAATACAAATATGCTACATAAAAATTGCAGGGTTGTTTCAACCAATGTTTAGTTGAAACATTTAAAAATATATATATATATATATCCTAACAAAATTAACCAACCGTTGGATTTGTCCATATTTGACCGAAACATTTTAGAGTGTATAATTAAATTATATAAAAAACAAATACATACATACATAAAATATTCTAGCATAATAACGTTTATAACCTTGTTTTAGGTAAAAGTTTGGTTCCAGAACCGGCGGATGAAATGGCGGCATTCCAAAGAAGCGCAGGCGCAGAAGGACAAAGAGAAAGAACAGCCGGATAAATCCGCGACCGAGACCGAGCAGAAAGAACGCGACGACTCCGAATGCGAAAGCGAACCGAGCGAGTCCGAATTCGAAGACGGAGCGGAGGACAAAAGCGACGTGGACATTTCTGACCTCAACAAAGCCAGTGTGATTATTCCCAGCACGCAGGACACATCCAGCACAAACTCCACGACAGAACCGATTTCAGCCACACAACTGCTGCTGTGAGTCATCGGAACCGAGTCATCTGATGTGAACACCTCAAACACACGAGTAAAGCGTCTTACGGGACAGAGACACAAAACAGAGCACAAACACACACAAACAGGCCTACTTGAGCCATCGTTTCATGTCTTCCATTGTGAAACAGACCCTTCGTGATCCTTGAGAAAGGAAAGCATCGCTCTGCCTTAACCGAACCACTCTCCCTTCTTTATGACGATTTGGGAATTGAATGTTCATGAATCAAGACTTGATTGTATTATATTTCGTCTGTAAGTATTTGCACTGAAAATGTAAATAAACGTTTGTTACTAATATTCCAAGTGGTGTATTTATGGAATTCATCATCCAAAATTCAGTAATCGCACCGATTACAATTTTTAATTTCGCCACTTTTTATGTTAATATTCCGAATAATTATTAAATATAGCATAATAATAATAATAGGCTAATCATCGCCTACATTGTTATTATGATTCTTATTTTCATTGTAGGACATATATTTTACACACATAAACATGAAATGAGTTAATTATCTATCGTGATGAACTCTTGCGACACATTTCTCACTAATAGCTTATTGTCGGCTATTGAATGGCAGATTATTTACTAGATTATGACAGTTTCACAATTTTGCAGGAGAGATTAGATCAGACAACACGTCAAACAGCACATTATTGTAAAAGTCTAAATAATTTGTAAACCTTATTATGACAAAAACAAGATGCAGGGAGGAAGATTGGGGCAAGTTGTCACATTTTTTCCCCCCTCTCAAGCAGGTTTTGCATGTTGCAACAACTATTGCATATATATATATATATATTCTAAAACAAATACCACAAAAAAAAGAGAGAAAAAGAAGGAAGAGTGCGGCAAGTTAGGCTATTCATTTTATTATTTTTTGACAACAATCATTTCATTTTTGCTTATACCTTTTACCTATTTAGTTTTGTGTTTCATAATTGTTTTAGTTTAGATTTAACTGCAAGTAATTAAATAGCTACACTGAAAAACAAAAATGGTAACAACTTTTTTATTGAAATCAAAATGATTTTTTTAATGTCGCTTAGAGTCAACCTATACATTAATTTATGGGTTAAATCAGGTGGAAATAGCTCTTTGTTCCACTTTTTACAGTATAATCCAGATATCTCATTTTACAGTTTTTCCCCTCAGTTTGTGAAACATTCACATCATAAGTCTGTGATGGATGGTGAAATGGTTGTCTTTTGGCCTTATTGAGTCAGGTTAATGTAATTCTGCCAAGGCTTTTCGCCCTGAAAAATGTGAGCTGGGTGAAATTTGGCGTCCAACAATAAACAGAGAGCGAAGAGCCTGGATTTATAGTTTGTATACATTCGCTGGCTCCAGATATCAGCAACAGAGCGGATGAGTATGTTTTATGAATGTAGCTTCAGATCTGCGCATCAAAAACTACTCCATTTATGGACTCTGGCTGTCTAAGCTACACTTCACATGCCATGTAATGAGGTGGACTGCATAATGTCAGTGTAAAACTATTCAAGGATTTAGACAATAATCCATCCAGAGATATTAGAGCCTTGTGACATTACTATTAGTGTATATTTTACATCTTCAGATGAGTTATTATACATTCGCGTATTGCGAAAAAAAGAGTTTCTCTAGACACTCTGGTCTGGTTTGTTAAACCACAAGGCCTTTGATAAAGAGACAGGCCGTTTACATGAGTTTGCGATAACAGAGTTTATGTAGTTTAATGAGTTCAGTTCATAAACTGATAACTGCAGCTACTGCATTCATATATACCATATTTATACAACAGGTTTTTGTGAGCACTGCGTCATATTAGACCGTCACAAAGAAGTCTATAACCAAAAACAGGCCTGCTAAGAGCATTACTGTGAGAATAATTAGGATTTAAAAGACCTTCATGAATCTGGAACATCCCAACATTTTCTCTGTCCCAAGAAGACAGCAAAAGCACAGGCAGTTGTGAATGAAGCCAGTAGTGTGGGTGTGATCATGTGATCATGTGTGTATCGCAACTATGAAAATGTGAGGATTGTGAAGAGTTTCTGTCCGTATCATATATGTAGACACATACATGCATATATATATATATATATATATATATATATATGTGTGTGTACACTAAAAAAATGCTGGGTTAAAAACAACCCAAGTTGGGTTAAAAATGAACAAACCCAGCGGTTGGGTTAAATGTCATTTTAGAAATGTTTGGCTTAAAATGAACCTAAAATAGGTTGGAAATTAAAAATCAGACACATAATTACTGGAGACAACAATAATAATAATAATAATGTGAACATTTATTAATAAGCAATTTAATAAATCTTTATTGTTTAATTATTATTCATTAAACATGATAATAAATGTTCATTTATTAAAAATATATATATATTTTAAAAATGTTAATTTTGGGTTCATTTTAAGCAAGCCGTACAGTAATTTTTAAACTATAGTTGGGTCAAACATTTAACCCAACCACTGGGTCAAAACAACCCAATTGCTGTTTTTTATATATATATATATATATAGAGAGAGAGAGAGAGAGAGAGAGAGAGATCAAAAGTGACAGTAAAGACATTTAGAATGTTACAAAAGGTTCTATTTCAAATATTCGAAATAGAATCTTTTGTAACATTCTAAACATTTTATTCTTTGACACTGAAGACTGGAGTAATGATGCTGAAAATTCAGCTTTAACATCACATGAATAAATTACATTTCAATATATATATTCACATAGAAAACCGTGTAATAATATTTCACTATAAAACAACTACTCTATTTTTGATCAAATAAATCATGAATTTTAATCAAATTTGATCACAAGAGACTTTATAACCCCAAACCTTTTGAATGGTAGTATATTATATATATATATATATATATATATAGATATAGATATATATATACACATACATAAATAAATAAATACATGTAGATATATAATCTAATGAAAAAGTGAAACTGAATTTTTTTTTTTATTCTAAAACTTTATTTCCAGGTTAATATGAAAAAGATCCCATATTTTCAATGAGGTCTCAGACTTTTCAACAATCATTAGAATGACAAAAATAACACAATCACACATCATATCATGTGATTTAACACAAAAAGCATCTTAAATGCACAGCAAAATTTACATACGCCAAAAAAAGGTCAAAATATTGACTTAATAAAGTCATTGATTTGACTTCAGAACGGATGTTTTTTCATTCAGAGGGCATCTTTGACATGAAGATCTCAGTAAAGTTGAGCTCAGTGGAGGGAACATGAATGATTTCACCGAAGACCACCTGAAGCACTACTTTCTTTCATTCCGGAAAGAGGAATGACCTCTGGAGATCTCCGGTTTTTCCACTTAAGCTCACATATTGAATTCCACTTATTCCCGCTCAGCCTCGCTACCTGCAGACGGTCTACTTCACGCTCTCTTTTACACCTAAAACACAAGCGTTTTCCTCTGACCTAATGTGAGGTCACGTGATCGTTTTATAGGCACTATATCAGTCACGGATACAGACGGTGCATTCACAGTTGCGGCTTAATCACTTTCCATGGAAAACTTTTTTTTATCAGCGATGGCTACACCATCGCCGGCCTCATAATGTGCGCATAAATTGTCTGTCCGAGCCGCGGTGTCAATCTCAAACTCTCCTTCACGAACTTGTGAATTACGTTTGTATGCGCAAACATGCAATAACAATAACAGTGCAAAGGCTTAACATAATACTGCAGCTCTTGATTTGTGAACTGTCTTCAGAGCTTTTATGATCACTACGAGAAATCCCATCTGGCCCAGGATTTAAAGTCAGCCGTTTCTTCACTGTTTAAAGAGCCAGTCGAACGTCCCTCTGACCTCGGCAGCACAAGACGACAAAGTAGCTGCTTCAAATAAATGAGGGCAATGTGTGTTTTTGCAGAAGGATTAATGTGACTGATGCGGGACGATTCGATGATAAACTGACACTGATTATCTGCTGTAATGCAAGTCACTCCATCAGATAATTTAGCATTGTCCAACAGTGAATGATTTTGGTTTTACTATGTGGATCAGCAGCATAATGCTATAGTATGATGCTACTCGAATCCACAAACACAATTTCAACATGCCTTCAACATGAAATATATTACAGGAGATGTTCTAGAGGATTATTTGACATGAATCTGATGATGATCCCCAAAAAAAAAAACACATACATTCTGATTGGTCAAAGTTTTTTTTAGAATATCAGAAAGAATCAGGAAGCATTACATTCCCATTATAAAAAGTAATATAAAAATTATATATTACATAAAACATTTTTTGCCAGGCTGTAATACAAAGAAATGATGAAATATTAATAAGTGATTATGTTGTAGTCAATGTATGCAATGTCAATGTATAGTTAAAGTATATGCGTAGTAAGATTATATATAGTATGTCTGGTTAGTTTACTTCTTTCAGTAGCTGAAAGTAAAACATAACCATTTATATGTTTCTATTTATGTTTAAATATGTTACACTGTGGTCCTGCGAGGCATGACATGTTGTTCCACCGTATGTCTAAACATAGAATGACGATAAAGCTCACTTGACTTGAATATTGTATGTAATATACAATTTTTATAATAGGAAGTTATATATACACTCTCACACATTAGAAGAAGAACTGAGAAAAACAGTTAGGTAATTATTATTATTGTACAAATTGTGGAGGATTATATTATATATATATATATATATAGTATAATCCTCCACAAGTTGCACTGAGGTGGCATTAAGTGTGTTTTCTTTGGTTTGGTGGAGCTGGCGAAACATTAGACCGCTGTCCTGCGCTCTCTGTCTGGTTTATGAGGTAAAGCAACGCTCTCCTCTCACAAATGACACTGCTCTGAGCAACAGCTTCCACCTACTGAGTAAAAAAAGGTTTTGCCTGTAATTTAACAACACGTCACAATGATTCAATAACCATCGCAGTCCGTTTTAGTAGAACAGCGCTGAATACATTCATCAACGACTGCACTAGTCCCACGAAGGCTTTTTGTTGTTTTTATAGAATTAGGAGTAGAGAGTGTTTTAGATGCTTCATTTCATTCATTTTAACTCTGCTTTTCGAGTTAAGTCATGTTTTGAACTGAGAATTAAAAGTTTTGGCATTCAAAGAAAGCCCCACTGTAAGTCTATATTGTGACACTTTTCAGAGAAAATCTGGATATTAAACAAGAAAACAAACTACTTAAATGACTAAATAATGCTATTTTTAGTTAATATTATCCAATAACTCACACGTCCTCGTCATTTCAGATGCAGCGCAATTAAATAAAAAAAAGGAAAGATTATGAAGAAAATTATGTGCATATATATATATATATATATATATATGGTGTGTGTGTTCAGCAAAGTATTGAATTCATAATACGAAGTTTGAGTATATGGAATGGAAGTCGGAATGGAATGAAAGTCTGAATATATGGAATGAAAATATGAATATATGGAATGAAATTTATAAATATGGAATGAAAGTATGAATATTTGGAATTAAATTTGAAAATACGGAATGAAAGTATGAATATATGGAAGGAAATTTAAACATATGGAATGAAAGTATGAATATATGGAATGAAATTTAAAAATATGGAATGAAAGTCTGAATATTTGGAATGAAATTTGAAAATATGGAATGAAAGTATGAATATTTGGAATGAAATTTAAACATGGAATGAAAGTCTGAATATATGGAATGAAATTTGAAAATATGGAATGAAAGTATGAATATATGGAAGGAAATTTAAACATGGAATGAAAGTCTGAATATATGGAATGAAATTTGAAAATATGGAATGAAAGTATGAATATTTGGAATGAAATTTAAACATGGAATGAAAGTCTGAATATATGGAATGAAATTTGAAAATATGGAATGAAAGTATGAATATTTGGAATGAAAATATGAATATATGGAATGAAATTTAAAATACGGAATGAAAGTATGAATATATGGAATTCACATTTTAAGTGTGTTTCTGCATACATTATATATATATATATATATATATATATATATATATACATACATACATACACACACACACACACACTTAAAATGTGAATTAAAATAAACAAACACACACACTAAAAAAACTAAATTATACTAAAATGCCAATTTTAAGACCAGGAACATTTGTTAAGAAAGTAATTAGGTCTTTATTTCAGACTAATAAACTGCCCCGTCATTACGCCTTAACCTTCTCATTTGTCTGTTAATTGTTAAAAAAGTTTGTTGATTTTTGCATTTAAACATTTCCTGCATTTAAGCGTTAAAGTCTTGAGTGTTGTACTGCATTGAGCACATGTTCACAGCCCTGAAAACTGATCTGGGTACACAGGAGCTGTCGCCACATTTCAAAAAAGGCGCATTATAGAGCGATTTTCTAACATGCTCGCAGTTTCCAGGCAACTTGGCTTTGCTTTTCCACAAACCAAAAACTGGTTTGCCAGCCAGCTGGGAGAGGGTGAGGAAAAGAGAAAGAGAGAGAGAGAGAAAAAGTCTAAGAGGCATCTAAAGTTAAATTTAAAGATGTGTTTCTTTTGGACGCCAGTCTGCGCAGCCATAAACCAAGGGAGACATTTTCATACTCAACATTTTTCATGGTTTCGCTCTGAGTTTCCTCCCTTCCTCTCGCTCCACCTTGGCTCTGGTTACGTACGGCCGCACTGGCTGCAGACCACAGGCGACGGGGCATCATCGCCTCATGAAAACCCAACGGCGAGCCCCCACCCACCCCCTTTGGACGGGGCCCGGTTGTCCTTGGCCGGCTCTCGGACTCGGGGCCAATCCTTAGAGACTTTCCCACTTGGGCTCACACTACTGAAGAATGCTTTCAACACCCGCGTGATTTTAAAGTAATGCCTTGTGTGCACACTTAAGTCCAATCACAGACTGTTATTGGTACTAATGTAAAGACTCCCAAGGCCGAACCCTCCTCGTCGAGCACGGCAATAAATGGGCCATATTCAGGATGGTGCACGCCAACTCTGTGGCACGTTTCTCTTGTAGTTTGTTATTAATTAGAGTTAAGCGCTCCTCTGTCGGAGATTTATCACGCCTCTGCGGCAAGCGTATTTAAAGACGTTTACACTGGTTATTATAACCAGTGATAAGTTCAACCAGCAACGATATAAAAAAACAAAGACTGAAAAGCAAATTACTGTCATCAAAGGTGGAACAAAGAGGATATTTAGCTGGGTTTCTATAATCGTGACGCCCGTGGCTTTTGAATTTATGGTGCGTTTCAAGTTAATGGTTTCAGCCCTGCAGCTCATGAATGGTAAAGCCATGAAAGTACGTATGAAAGTCCGTCACAGCTCCACGACGAGTCATTATTTAATTAATCAAACGTGAGCATCAAACCACAGCGCTAGAAGTGTACATGAATCCGGAAACACGCAAATGTTGATGCAGTTCAGTCAAATCTTATTATAAGATGAATCTCACGATGTCAGGCACATGTTCAGGTCAGAGTTTACCCCTAAATTAAGAGAAAAAATGTATTAATTAATATTCTGCATGTAAAACAACAAGGAACCATTTAGTTTTTTCACAGTAATATTATTTGAATAATAATGAAACATAATTACCTCCAAACACTTACTAGGCCTACTGTAATGCAAAAAATTCAGAGGTTTGTAATATATATAAATATATAAATTTAAATAAATCAGAACACATTTAAGTAAATAAAAATAAATACACACACACAAATATATAAAAATGTACCTTGAACATACTTGTTCTGTCAAAAATGTAAGATGATGTTTTCATTAGACTTTCAAAATTTGCCCTGCTTGAGAAAGCATGAAAATATACAATGACATTTTTTTTTTCCGTCATTTGATTTAGTTGAGTTATCAAATACAGATGAGGTTTTATTTTTGTCTTTTGTGTTTTAACCCCTTCCCTAAATGATGCATATCTGTGTTTTTTCACATCCTCAAACCCAATTTATCAGCACACAGAAAGTAACATGGAGGATGATGATCTGCACAAATACAAGAATAAGAACTTTAATCAGGTTTTATGCATGGTTTGCTCAGTTACATCACTTGTACTCATGCTTGGGAGGGTTACTTTAAAAATGTATTCTGTTACAGTTACAAATTACTTTGTTACAAATATGTATATATATATATATAAAGAAAGAAATAATTTTTTGGGAGGGGGGGGGGAATCAACTTTACTATAAATAAATTGCATTTTTAAATTTAATTTTAATTATTTCTTCTCAATTTCTGCAAGTTTTTTAAATGTTACACGTTCCATACTTTTGAATGGGTCTCAACAATAAAAATATTTTACAAATCTGATGAATTATCTATTGCAATATTATTATTGTTGTTGTTTAGAGCTTAAAAATATAAAAGTCACATCAGATCATAAACAAACTGAACAAGTTTAGATCAAACATTTCTGTTCATATTTGTTCTGCTTTCATTTTAATGTTTAGCATTTTGGTTACTTTTAAAACCTATTAAAACTAAGAATTCATGTCTCATTTCCACAACTTGGGAATACACAGCCCTGAATGTACAGGTGCTGGTCATATAATTAGAATATCATCAAAAAGTTGATTTATTTCACTAATTCCATTCAAAAAGTGAAACTTGTATATTATATTCATTCATTACACACAGACTGATATATTTCAAATGTTTATTTCTTTTCATTTTGATGATTATAACTGACAACTAAGGAAAATCCCAAATTCAGTATCTCAGAAAATGATATTGATATTGAAGACACCTGGTGCCACACTCTAATCAGCTAATTAACTCAAAACACCTGCAAAGGCCTTTAAATGGTCTCTCAGTCTAGTTCTGTAGGCTACACAATCATGGGGAAGACTGCTGACTTGACAGTTGTCCAAAAGACGACCACTGACACCTTGCACAAGGAGGGCAAGACACAAAAGGTCATTGCAAAAGAGGCTGGCTGTTCACAGAGCTCTGTGTCCAAGCACATTAATAGAGAGGCGAAAGGAAGGAAAAGATGTGGTAGAAAAAAAGTGTACAAGCAATAGGGATAACCTCACCCTGGAGAGGATTGTGAAACAAAACCCATTCAAAAATGTGGGGGAGATTCACAAAGAATGGACTGCAGCTGGAGTCAGAGCTTCAAGAACCACTACGTACAGACGTATGCAAGACATGAGTTTCAGCTGTCGCATTCCTTGTGTCAAGCCACTCTTGAACAACAGACAGCGTCAGAAGCGTCTCGCCTGGGCTAAAGACAAAAAGGACTGGACTGCTGCTGAGTGGTCCAAAGTTATGTTCTCTGATGAAAGTAAATTTTGCATTTCCTTTGGAAATCAGGGTCCCAGAGTCTGGAGGAAGAGAGGAGAGGCACACAATCCACGTTGCTTGAGGTCCAGTGTAAAGTTTCCACAGTCAGTGATGGTTTGGGGTGCCATGTCATCTGCTGGTGTTGGTCCACTGTGTTTTCTGAGGTCCAAGGTCAATGCAGCCGTATACCAGGACGTTTTAGAGCACTTCATGCTTCCTGCTGCTGACCAGCTTTATGGAGATGCAGATTTCATTTTCCAACAGGACTTGGCACCTGCACACAGTGCCAAAGCTACCAGTACCTGGTTTAAGGACCATGGTATCCCTGTTCTTAATTGGCCAACAAACTCGCCTGACCTTAACCCCATAGAAAATCTATGGGGTATTGTGAAGAGGAAGATGCGATATGCCAGACCCAACAATGCAGAAGAGCTGAAGGCCACTATCGGAGCAACCTGGGCTCTTAAAACACCTGAGCAGTGCCACAGACTGATCGACTCCATGCCACGCCGCATTGCTGCAGTAATTCAGGCAAAAGGAGCCCCAACTAAGTATTGAGTGCTGTACATGCTCATACTTTTCATGTTCATACTTTTCAGTTGGCCAAGATTCCTAAAAATCCTTCTTTGTATTGGTCTTAAGTAATAATCTAATTTTCTGAGATACTGAATTTGGGATTTTCCTTAGTTGTCAGATTAAAGTAAGTGTTTTCATAGCTGGAAGGCAGAGTTTGCACTGTACAACCATGTTGTTTGCATTTTCTTCTTAGAAAACAAAATAGCGAAATTTCCATGAATTGAAAGCGTTTTTCCCCGCGGGCAGCATCGTTTCAACTAGCAGCAGGGATTCAATCTGTCTGAGGAGATTGTAGACGGGTGTTATTTGCGCATGCACCAGCGGGTGGCTCGCGTGAGTCATCACTGCCAACCGAACCAGGAAATACTGTATAATCAAGCAGCGCTTAATGTGTGTTATTATGGAAAAATAATGATTTATTTAGTTTTAAATGAAACGATTGTAATCCTGATAGTATCCCCCCTTTTTTCAAAATGTAACTGTAATCTGATTACTACGTCTTTTTGACGTAACTGTAACGAATTACAGTTACTGGATTTTTGTATCCTGATTACATAACGCCGTTACATGTATTCCGTTACTCCCCAACCCTGCTTACACTATCACTTACATTAAAGACATTGATGTGATAATGTAGAAAAAAATCCCACATTAAAAGAGGGACCCAAACCATATTGAAAAGACAGAACTTTTGACTGGAACCAGTAAGCAACCACTTGGCCACCCAAAACCACCCAGAACACCCTAGCAACACCTTAGCAACCAACCAGAACACCCTGGCAGCCACCTAACAACCACCCAGGACACCCTAGCAACACCTTAGCAACCAACCAGAACACCCTGGCAGCCACCTAACAACCACCCAGGACACCCTAGCAACACCTTAGCAACCAACCAGAACACCCCTGCCACCACCCAGAATACCCTAGCAACACCTTAGCAACCAACCAGAACACCCCTGCAGCCACCTCACAACTACCCAGAACAACCTAGCAACACCTTAGCTACCAACCAGAACAACTTCTTAGCAACCACTCAGAACACCCCAGCAGCCACCCAGAATACCCTAGCAACACCTTAGCAACCAACCAGAACACCCCTGCAGCCACCTAGCAACCAACCAGAACATGTTAGCAACACCCTAGAAACCAGCTAGAACACCCCAGCAGCCACCTCGCAACTACCCAGAACACCCTAGCAACACCTTAGCAACCAACCAGAACAACTTCTTAGCAACCACTCAGAACACCCTGCAGCCACCTAGCAACCAACCAAAACATGTTAGCAACACCCTAGAAACCAGCTAGAACACCCCAGCAGCCACCTCGCAACTACCCAGAACACCCTAGCAACACCTTAGCAACCAACCAGAACAACTTCTTAGCAACCACTCAGAACACTCTGCAGCCACCTAGCAACCAACCAGAACATGTTAGCAACACCCTAAAAACCAGCTAGAACACCCCAGCAGCCACCTCGCAACTACCCAGAACGCCCTAGCAAAACTTTAGCAACCAACCAGAACAACACCCTAGCAACCAACCAGACCACCCCAGCAACTACCCAGAACACCATAGAAACCAACCAGAACAACACCCTAGCAACACCTTAGCAACCATCCAGAACACTACTTCAGCCACCTAGCAATGACCTAGACCACCCTAGCAACCATTTTATGGACAAAAATTTGGTGTCAAAATTATTTTCACTCAGAAATTGCTAATAACTTTACAATTATCTACAAAGAAACAGTAAGTATGTTGATTTACACACAGTATTTTGAAATGGAAAGATTGAAATATTGTTTTCTTGTACAACACACTCCATTAATCGGTTTTATTTAAATCTTTTTACACTGTACATTGATGACAATAAATGCATTTTATCAAATTAACTCTCTCTCTCTGTCTCCAGAAACGTACAGCAGTGAAACTTATTAAAAAGCTCTTAATTTACAGCTAAAAACAAACCCATCAGTGTCTATCTGCTTCTTCAGCTGAACACAGCTCAAAAGAAAACACGCAGCCTATCTGAGATATGATTTGTTTGGAAAAGACGGAGATTAAAATCAGCGTAATGGAGTTGTAGTGTTGAAGGACCACCCTGAGCTCCGCTCCTGTCTTTAATAGCTCCATTTTTCATGAATGTAATGATAATGAGCTCATTATCTGTGAGGAGGAAAGAGATGTGTGTGTGTGTGTGTGTGTGTTCAATCACTCAGCTTGTTAAAGGCAGAGAGAAGACAAACATGACACTAACCCAGTTTGTGTTCCAAAGCAAACACTGAAGATTAGAGGAGAGAAATTAGATAAAGGAGGCAAAAGGGAGTGACGGAGCACAGAAAGCAAGAGAAATGGTTCATGAGTCACTCACTTTAGCAGCTGTACTTTACTGCAATACGATCCTGTGAATCAATTATGAATTATTCCTCATAAAAGAACCACAGACATCATGTTATAAATACACACCGTCAGTATCAGCCACAACAGAGCGTCCAGTGTCAGAGATCACGTACACACTGAGTGAATCAGGGACATTCAGTCCAGTCGCAAAGTGTCACGTTCAGCGCCTAAAATTAACACTAAAATCCGCGTTGGCAAGTATGGTGTCAATCTCCAGTTGGCCGGTAATATTTTTATGAATTCTAGCAATGCAATGTTGTGAGAACATGAACATGAACGGCACTCGGGACAGTTGAAGGGCCAGTGCTGCATCGTCATGAAAGTTTAAGCCTTGCCAATTAAAATATTCAAGCGCAAGAAGATGCAAAAGAGAACTCAATTTGTTACTCGCTGCATGCATTGTTACTCTACGCATCTGAAGCGCATACCTAGAAATCCTCTCTTTCGCGTCTTCTTGTGCTTGTAAATGCCTGTATTGGTGCATATCCTTATAAACAGTTAGTTATGTCTTAGTGAACATAAACAGTTGAGAAAGAAAACGTGTGTGTATCAGTGTATTGGATCTGTGCATTACCTCTTAAAGTGACAGCAGCCTAATAAACCTGCTGCCGTCTGCGCCCTTACGGCTAAAGGGTTAGTTCACACAAAAATAAAAATTCTGTTAATCATTTACTCACCTTTATGTCGTTCCAAACCCGCAAGACTTTCATTCATCTTCGGAACACAAATGAAGATATTTTTAATTGAATCTGAGCGATTCCCGTCCCTCTATTGACAGCTACGCAACTGCCACTTTTACGCTTCAAAAAGTTCATAAAGAGTTGAATTGAGCAGTTTAGTCCCAATTTTCCGAAGAGACTCGATTACTTTATATAAGGAACAGATTTTAAATTTAGGCTTTTATTTACATAAACATTCATCAGCTCACACACCAGTTGTGGTTAAGCTCAAGCACGTGTTACGCGGCACGTTTGAGCTTCTGTTTATAGGGGCTTTCGCACCGGGTTGTTCTAGGAACTTCGTTATAGGAACTAGCCACCAGGGTGGTTCCCAGAGAACTAAGAGTTCCCCTAGGGCCGTTTTCCTGGTTGCATTCACACCGGAAGTAGGAACTATGAAGTGACGTGCCGTGTGGTTGAAGTCCAATGTCACTAGCTGAGCAGAAATACATAATCATTTTTCGCTTGGTCCCCTCAAAGTAGCGTTGGATTTTCTCCTTAACTCGAGAGGTCCATCTGTTTTCCATGTTTGTAGAGTTAGTTTGTGGAGTGAATATATAGGCTATAAACTGTGTGTAAACTGCTTTTTTTAAAATGGCGGGTGCCGGTGTTTCGCGTGTGTTCGACTAATCAACATACAGTTACGTCACTGGTAGTTCCTATAGTGCTGGTTTACACCCTACTCTGAAGTAGGAGCTAATTTAGTTCCCCCAAAAGGAGTTCCTAGATCAAAAATTGTTCCTAGTTCTAGGAACTATGAAAAGGTGCGAAAGCCCCTTTGTTCGCTGATCAATGTTTATATGTGAATAAAAGCCTAAATTCAATCTGTTCATCATACATAAGCGTTCAGGAAATTTGGACTAAACTGCTCAATTACAATCTCTTTTTTTTTTTGAAGCGTCAAAGTGGTAGTTGCGTGGACTGTCAATGGAGAGGAAAAAGAAATCTCTCAGATTTCATTTGTGTTTCGGAGATGAACGAAAGCCTTATGGCTTTGGAACGAAATGAGGGTGAGTAAATGATGACAATTTTTGGGTGAACTAACATTTTAATCAAAAGACAAAGAAAAATCACTCACTGCTCCTGACTGAATTACTTTTGTAAAGTTAATAATGATTCATCTTTATTTAATTTATACAGTGAAGACTATGCAGTGTTATTTTACATTTGATTACTTTATTACATTTCTGTACCTGAAAATTGTGAATTTTTACTAATATCTAAAATTTTGGTGTCATAACTGCCCGTTTTTGCAAAAACAGTTTTATGGCTGGTAAATTTTCTTCAGTTATTTGCAGTTGTGGCAAAAAGTTAGTTTTAGGCTCTGGTCGCGTAGCTATGAAATAAAATAAGCAATGTTTGGGATCATTTGGGATCATTTCAGGAATGATTACAGTGCAAGATTAGTATCGTTAACTGAGGGGCCGTTTACACGACACCATTTTTCACTTTTTATGTGTTTTGGCCGTTCATTTTGACGACAACGGCATTTTGGTGGCCTGAAAACGCAAACTTTTGAAAACAGGTTTCAAAGTGCAAGCATTTGAAAATTATACCGTCGTGAAAACGGTGACGTCTTGCACATGTGTATTACATGTTTAGTCTATCCACCTTATGTTTCAACTTGTCTTCTGCGAATGTGCAAGACTTCCGATAGGGAAATAAAGAGAAGAATATCAAAGTCCAGTAAGGTGTACTCTTCTTTTCCATTTTTAGTACATTGTTGTTGTCTAACAAGACTGTGTATCAAACATCTATTACAAGGCAAGATGAAGCACGATGATTTTGATGTAACTGGATAAACATGAAATTATTCACCCACAGCAATTTAAAGTATAAAATACAACACTTTTGAGTGTATTCAAATATAAGGGTCATTGACGAATAAGGTTTTTAAAAGTGTAAAAAATTGAGATATAATTAATTTTGAAGTTTTATTAAGCGTTAACAATGAGATTGTGTTTTTTTATAATCAGTTAACTCTGTTTTTGTCATTTTTTACAAGATGGACCAAAAAAGTCATTCGGTTTAACCAAAACTTCAGTTTTACCCAATGACACTTTTGGCGATATTTAAAAAAAACAAACAAAAAAACCCCATGCTAACAGGCTAATATCAAACTAGCTAGCCAAAGGACAATCAAACATTTTATATTTAGTACAAGTTTTTAAAATATGTTTCCATGTTTTATAGCGGTTGTACCGAATGACCTGATGTTTCGTATGAAAACATGAATTTATGAAACCGTTAAGAGAGAGTTAGTTACTTTGCTTCATAACCATGTGGTCCTTTGCAGGTGTCTGAATGATGTCACATCCTGTCACATGATATTGACCGCATGACTTGATCCAAAATGGTCCCTTTATATTGGTTACTCCGAATGACATCAATGAAATTCATTTTTCCAGACATTCTTTATTCTTTCATAATAAAGCAACGACTTCTACACATAATTTTAATACTATTTTGCACTATGTTGATATATGATGTTATAAAATCATGCCAGAATAAAAAATATATACATTTATATAGACATTTTAATCACAAATGAAATGGCTGTATTGGCCTTTGGACGGTTAAACCGAATGACCTTTTGACACTTTAAAATCTTTAAAATACCTTTATATGTAGCGAAATATAATTAAACCCTTTTGGATTCAATAAAAGAGATCTAGTTGTACTAGCTTACATACTTTGGATGTCATATCTTTGTTTTTTATTATTATTAAGACCTTTGGACAGAAAAAAAATGACCCGTCACGTCATTGACCCATATATATTTTCCATGATAACAACATCCTCTCTGATTATTAAACGCACATTAAAGGGTTAGTTCATAAAAACGAAAATTGTGTCATCATTTACTTACCCTCATGTCGTTTCAAACATGTTTGTCTTACATTTTTGTCTTACATCAATAAATTACATTTTAAAATATATTCAAATAGAAAACAGCTATTTTAAATTGTAAATATATTTTTAAATTTTTTTTACTGTATTTTTGATCAAATAAATGCAGCCGAAGTGAGCAAAAGAGACTTCTTTCAAAACATTTACCGACCCCAAACCTTTGAACGGTACCAAAATTTATCCCACCTCGTCAACCATACACAAAGAATTTATATTGCAATGCATTCTGGGATTCCCTTATCATGCCTTTATGCCAAGACTGCACTTAGTATAGTGCTTTGAAATGCTGTCTAGATAGGTCACTACTAGGTTTTGGAACTAAAAACTTAATTCTTTCACATTTTGAAATAACTCCAAAGCATTCGGTTGAAATAACCTTCAGTCTACAAGCACAGGCGTGCAGGTCAGCTGTAGTATTGGTTTCTGCCCGACGGTTACCACAGAAACTGTCATCCAAATGCAAGGAAAAGAAGGTGAGCGATTTTTAGAAAGTTGCTTGGTTTCACATCTCCTCACAAATTCCTCATTTTGATAGACTGTAACACACGCAGGCCAGACGTGAGCAGCGCTGACAGTTATTAGCGTTCACGATTAATGATGCCTTACACACAGTGTGCTCGGAGCGTTTACAAACACAAACTCGTCCCTGTGTGTGTGAGAGAGAGAGTCAGAGTCAGCTCCTTTATTTGGGAACCTGCTCATCTGTGAATGGAGAACTATATTAACTGAAACAATATCTCGATAAAATCAGCTTTCGTTTTCCATCTCTCTCACTATGTGTGAAATGAAACACACTGGCATAATGCTTGCTGCATACTGCACAGTACATACTACCTACTGCCTACTATTTTTAGAAAACGGTATTCATAACAGTGTGTTTATTATAGCAAGTGACGTTCAGTTATTTCAGAACAACACACTAGCAACTTCCTACAACAGCCAAGTATTATAGTCAAGAGTTCTGCAAGGAAAAACACCTAAAAAATTTTTTTTTTAAAATCATAAAATCTAGTTTTAATACAATTTGTGCAGAAATGTCTTGACTCAGTAATTGATCAGACTGACAAAAGTGAAGAAAGAGAACCAAAAAAATCACATTGCTGGTTCATCCGCTGCATTGTAGGATACAGTATTTCATGCAAACTGCATTTTTTGTGCAAATATAGTTGGTCATCCTATGCATACTTCAAATATTACTGCAAATTACAAGCAGCTTTAGGACTGGGACCCAAATATCATAGTGATGATTTTTGCAAAAAACATACCTAAAAAAAAAAATGTAGTTCCCTTTCAAGGGAATGAGACGCTGCGTCCCTATAGCTTCAGCAAATGGTGTAGTTTCTCGTTCCCAGAGTTATTTTTGGTGGAGACTTGATGCAAAAAAATATGTATTTTCTCATTGCTCTGTTTCGTTTTCACTTTTAAGTGTAAAGTGTTAAAGTAAAGCGGTCCAGCCCACTATTAGCTGTTCAGAAACATCACTGTCCTGGTATGCAACAAACACACACACAAAAAACGTTAACTAAAAAAATGATAAAAAATATCAAAATTACTAGAACTTGAAATGACAAAAACAACCAAATTACAAAAAATATGACAAAAACAACATTACTAAAAACTTAACTAAAAAATGACAAATACACAAAATTACTAAAACTTTAACTAGAAAAATAACAAAAACAAAATGACTAAAAATGTAATGACAAAAACACAACAAAATTACAAAAGATTTGACAGAACAATAAAATGACAAAATGTAACTAAAACAATGACAAAAACACAGCAAAATTACTATGACTTTAAATTAAAACTGGCGTCATACAAAATACGGCATCGTGTGGGGCTAATGGTAAGACTAAAACCACAAAATATTTCATAAAATGGTTATTTTTGGTGGAAACTTGATGCAAAAAACCATGTATTTTCTCACTGCTGTTTCACTTTTAAGTGTAAAATGTTAAAGTAAAGTGTAGAAAAATCACCCAGTCCTGGTATTTTTGAAGTATGCAATACAGTACGTGCATATGCTTGTGAAGTATGCATGGATGTGATTGATGACCAGTTTTATATTTGCATTTAAATAAATGAGCAGTACATCACTATGAGCTATGATTTTTTTTGCACAGTATTCATAATGTGCACATTGACATACTGCTCATTTTTTATATTTAAAATATGAAAATAGCCAGCTATCAGATCCATGCATACTTCACATATTATGCACAGTACACATGTTGTATAATGCAAATTACAAGTAGTATTATGATTGGCCGATACAACATGAGTTTTGCAATGGAAAGCACCTAAAAACACTTTTAAAAAAACTAAAAATCTAGTTTTGCAGCTTTAGTCTGATATGTTTCTTCTCTTTTAGCCATCTGAGTCAAGACATTTTTGCACATATGAGATTAAATATGGAAACCTTTTTGTCAAATTTTAGTAATTATGTGGTGTTTTTGTCAAATTTTTAGTAATTTTGTGGTGTTTGTCATTGTTTTTGTCAAATTTTTAGTAATTTTGTGGTGTTTTTGTCAAATTTTTAGTAATTATGTGGTGTTTTTGTCAAATTTTTAGTAATTTTGTGGTGTTTTTGTCGTTGTTTTAGTTAAAGTTTTAGTAATTTTGTTGTGTTTTTGTCACATTTTTAGTAATTTTGTTATTTTTTAGTAAATTTTTTGTAATTATGTTGTGTTTTTGTCAAATTTTTAGTAATTTTGTGGTGTTTTTGTCATTGTTTTTGTCAAATTTTTTGTAATTATGTTGTGTTTTTGTCAAATTTTTAGTAATTTTGTGGTGTTTTTGTCAAATTTTTAGTAATTTTGTGGTGTTTTTGTCATTGTTTTAGTTAAAGTTTTAGTAATTATGTGGTGTTTTTGTCAAATTTGTTTGTAACCTTGTTGTGTTTGTCATTTTTTTAGTTAACGTTTTTTTTTGTGTGTGTGTTTGTTGCATACTTCAGAAATACCAGGACAGCTAATAGTGGGCCGAACTGCTTTACTTTAACACTTGAAAATGAAAGAGCAATGAGAAAATACACATTTTTTTGCATCCAGTTTCCACCAAAAATAACTATTTTATGAAATATTTTGTGGCTTTAGTCGTACCATTAGCCCTACATGATGCCGTATTGAAGTGCCGAGTCAAAACAAACAGTTTGCTGTCAAATAAACATCAATATATCACGGCCTCTGCTTTATCTCTCTCTATCTCTGTCCTCTGACACATGTTTGAGCTCAGACGCGTAACATCCATCAGCTAATCATTACAACCTCAGGTCTCGACCCGCCATTCAGCTCCAGCTCCAAAACCACCCGGGCGGCTCCTTGACTGAAGCCCAAAGCGATGGGCTCTGACTGCAGGAAACCCAGAGAGGAAATGATCATGTACTGCGTCGTCTCGAGTGCCACTTCGGGTTATTTATTTGGACAGGCGAAAGATTCAAGCGGGATTCCCCTGCGATCCATGCACTTAATGGCAGACGAGCTCGTGGAGAAGGATCATGTCTCTGAACCCCGTCTGACCTGTCAGACACACACACACACACACACACACAAACATAAACATCACTCCCCTCGTGTCTGGAATCCCACTTTATCTGCGTTTTAGCAGGACGGGCGGCAGACCTTCACACACCCTCTAATAACACGCTGTTTGTAACAATCAGGCCCTTGTGAAGGTGCTGTTGTGATGAATCACTAGCTTTGAAAACATACACCTGCTTTCCTTCAGGTCCTTGAGCTCGACGACAAGCAGCAACTCGACGGCTCAGATCAGAAAGTCACACTCATTAGTGTTTACTATGTCAAACATCACTATATCACTGCTCAACTTTAGATAAAGTGATGTGAACAAACATAACACTAAGGTTTAGATGATTATGTAAATTAATCATATTTATTATTTGGGATGCAGCCATTATAAAAGTTCATCTTGATATTAAAGACCCTTTTTGTCTTTTTGTCATTTTTAGTAATTTTGTTGTTTTTATCATTTTTTTAGTTAAAGTTTTAGTATTTTTGTGTTATCATTTTTTAGTTAATTTTTTAGTAGTTTAATATAATTAGTATAATAAATTATTGTCGGTCTTAGTTAATAATCTAATAAAAAGTTAAAGTTTTAGTCATTTTGTGTTTGTCATTTTTAGTCCAATTTTTAGTAATTTTTCTTTTTAAGGTCAGTTTTTATCAATTTTGTTGTGTTTATCATTATTTTAGTTACAATTTGTTGTGTGTTTGTCTTTTTTTTAGTTAAAGCTTTAGTAATTTTGTTTTGTAAATTATTTTTTTTCTATATAGTTTTTATTAATTTTTATTTCAGTTTTATTTTGGTGCATCAAGTGAAAATGACAAATGTTGCTAGCTGAAATAAAATATATATTTTAATATATAACATTTTACTTTCTTTCAGTTAATGTTTATTTTATTTCAAGTAACAATGGTTTATGGTTAGGTAACTATAAAAACCAGGCGTCCCACCAAATTTATCCATCTATGCATCAACAAAACAGCATTAATTTAGTCACATTATTTCTCAGTGATGCATGAACTGAACTAAGTGCATCTAGAAAGAGAGAAGCTCAAGACATAGCAGTGACCTCAGACCCACAATGACTTACTGGTGACTGACCATCTGATTGTGTAACTGACCCTCTGTCTACTTTAGTCTGGTCTGAGTCATTGGGAAACTGTTTAGCTGTGAGAAACGACTACTTTAATACAGCAAATATAGTAATGTGTAAAATGGTTGCCTGCACCGTGAATGATTCACATGACTCACTCATAATTTGGTTACTGAATATAATCAGTGCTCTTGTTATGAATCATTTCACTCGCGACTCCTCGTTTTAGTTGCTGAATGAATCAGTGTGTTTGAACGAATCGATTGAGTGAATGATTCACATGACTCACTCGTAATTTGGTTACTGAATATAATCTGCGCTCTTGTTTTAAATCAGTTCAGCGAATGATTCAATGACTTGCGACACCTTGCTTTCGTTACTGAATGAATCAGTGTGTTTGAACGAATCTGTCGAGTCAAACGATTCACTCATAATGTCGCCACCTACTGGTGTATTATTGTAACTAGCAAAAACTAGCACTGACAAATCGCATTTTATTCTATGATGTTTTTAATTCTGATATAGGCCAAATGTGGAAAAATCAATCAAATATTTATTTTTGTGACAACGGCATTCAAAAAAACAAGAAGTTACATGAAAAATAAAAACTGGATATTCATTTGTAGTGTCTATAAATACTGGGTAAAATTTTCCAGATTTTATATGCTAAAGTTCATTATCTCTTCATCATGGCATTGGCCAAGTATCATTACAAACTCCTATAGCGTCATCTACAAGAAATGAGCCAGACAAATGTCTGTGAAAAAAAAAACCTTCAGGCATCTGCAAAATCTGGCTATAACTGCTATTACATAAACAGAAATGTTTCAAATGAAGATAACATTAAATACTGAGGCAGAAAAGGTAGTTTACATTCTTAGCCGAGCGTCTTGATAGCAGGCCAAGAGAAATATGAGACATTTAAAATGTGTGCATTAACATAATTTATTGGGCTCCTACTAAGCTCAAGTGTTCTTCGCAGTTGTCCCTTTTTTTTCCCGGGGCCAGAGACAAATGACGGGCCCCGCCTCGAGAACGGATGGGAGTAAGAAATCACCTACGGTCGGTAATCGCTTAAAACAACACCATATTTACCGAGTATTAAGTGCCCAACGTTCCAGGCCGTTCCCTCCCTCTGATTGGGATTTGGGACCGCCGACGTAAAAGCCCACTTGATTTATGTCGGGTTATTTGCGAACGCTTTCATTCGAATTTGGGAGGAGGAGAGGAAACAAAGAGGGGAGCGATTTCATAACTCTTTGTATATGTCTGGAAGTCTTCCACACATTCCGATTTTTAACCAATTTACGTCCAAACGGAATGACCCCGGAATTAATGAGCTTCTCGCCTCGAGTTCCAGCGCTGCCGAGGTCAAGTAAATCATCCCGTACGGCTCCGATCGTCCTCTGCGCTCGCGATAACAGACAGATGTGGGTCCTGAGAAATCCCACCTCATTGACACGTTCTGTCTATCCGCTGGGATATATTTCACTCCGAGTGTGCCAGGCACTGTAAACAGGGCTTTTAAGGGAGTTTTAGGCCAGTGATGAACGAGCAAAGGCTCGGCGTGGAGGTTAAAGGTCGCTGTCTTAGCTTCACATCGCTGCCTGGCTTGTTGATGTTATACGCATTTCTCTCTCCAGGGGCTTTTCTGTTTCCATTCGCCTTCCCGAGTATATTAAAGTTTTATTCGAGTGATTTAATAGCTCTTGTTCCTTTTAAATTAACATTTTGGAGAGGTAATTGCTAAATCATCCAGGGCACATTTATCCCGCGTAAAATTATGACATCATTCATGGACGTTAATGCCTAATAGAATATAACCACTGGAAATAAATCCAGCGCATTTTACACGTCTCAAACCTATTTACATTCTATATAATCCGATGATAGTGTTTTACAATCAAGAGGAAAAGAATGACTGCATTTCCCTCCGGGAGCTTTCAGGTTAACGTGTGCCGGCAAAGCTGCTATTAGCACACGATTTACAAGTCCTGCGTTTGCCTGGAACGGATTACCTACTGCACTGCTGCAGGTTAACACTAGAACGCATCATTTAAACATGTCACGAATGAACAACTTTATAAGTTTCATTCAATCAGAAGTGCCAACATTTATGAACAATGTGCTAGTGATGTCACAGTAATAACATTTCAGTAGTTGATACCAAAAGTAGCTTAAAACATCAATATCACTGCAAAAATATTGTTTAATTTATATATATATATTTTATATGGGTCAATGACTTGACGGGTCATTTTTTTGTCCAAAGGTCTTAATAATAATAAAAAACAAAGATATGACATCCAAAGTATGTAAGCTAGTACAACTAGATCTCTTTTATTGAATCCAAAAGGTTTAAATTATATTTCGCTACATATAAAGTACAAATATTTAACCGTCCAAAGGCCAATACAGCCATTTCATTTGTGATTAAAAGGTCTTAAAATTTAATAAATGTATATGTTTTTTATTCTGGCATGATTTTATAACATCATATATCAACATAGTGCAAAATGGTATTAAAATTATGTGTAGAAGTCGTTGCTTTGTTATGAGAAAAAATGTCCGGAAAAATGAATTTCACTGATGTCATTCGGAGTAACCAATATAAAGGGGCCATTTTGGATCAAGTCATGCGGTCAATATCATGTGACAGGATGTGACATCATTCAGACACCTGCAAAGGACCACATGGTCATGAAGCAAAGTAACTAACTCTCTCTTAACTATCTGAAAAATTCATGTTTTCACTTGATCATACGAAACATCAGGTCATTCGGTACAACTGCTATAAAACATGAAACATTTTAAAAACTTGTACTAAATATAAAATGTTTGATTGTCCTTTTGCTAGCTAGCTAGATATCAGCCTGTTAGCATTGTTTGAAAATATCGTCATTCGGTAAAACCGAAATTTGTGACAAATTTTGTCCATCTTGTTAAAAATGACAAAAGCAAAGTTAATTGATTATAATAACCACATAATCTCATTGTTAACACTTAGTAAAACTTCAAAATTAATTATATCTCTATTTTTTTTTTTTACACTTTTAAAAACCTTATTCTTCAGTGTCACATGATCCTTCAGAAATCATTTTAATATGCAGATTTATCATCAATGTTGAAAACAGTTGAGCTGTTTAATATTGTTTATAACCTGTGATACTTTTTTCAGGATTCTTTAATTGTTTTTTTTTTGTTTTTAAAAAAGAACAGCATTTATTCAAAATAGAAATCTTTTATAACAACATACACTACTGTTCAAAAGTTTGGGGTCAGTAATTTTTTTCTTTTTTTTTTAAATAAATGAATACTTTTTATTCAGCAAGGATGTGTTAAATTGATAAAAAGTGATAGTAAAGACTTATATTGTTAGAAAAGATTTCTATTTTGAATAAATGCTGTTCTTTTTAACTTTTTTATTCATCAATGAATCCTGAAAAGGAAAATGTATCACAGTTTCCACAAAAATATGTTGATAATAACTAATATTGATAATAACTGAGTATCAAATCATCATATTAGAATGATTTCTGAAGGATCATGTGACACTAAAGACTGGAGTAATGATGCTTAAATTACACTTTACTATATATTCACATAGAAAACAGTTATTAAATTCTAATAATATTTCACAATATTACAGTTTTTCCTGTATTTTTGATCAAATAAATTCAGTCTTTTGTTTACAAACATAACATACCAAACAGTCTTTTGTAATGTATATATATATATATATATATATATATATATATATATGTACACACACACTTCATGTTAATTCCAACATTTACAACATTTTCATTTTTTAAATAAGTTGCATTTGTAAACATTACACTGTAAACGCTTATGTTCAAAATAATTAATTGGTTTGAGTAGGGAAAACTCAAATCAAATTAACTTCTATAATGAACTTTCTTTTTCTTTTGAGTTCACGGAACTGACGCATCTTAAGTAATCTGAATTTTCACTTTGAGTTTTATGAACTTGTTTCTTTTAATTTAGACAAACTTAAATTTACCTGAAACTGGGCTGGAATTTCTATTTCCCAGCATGCTTTGCCATGACACTCAAAAGGGAGAATAAGTACTGTTAATACTCAAAATATTCAAGTTAGGAGAAATTAAAATGTATGAGTACAAAATTAAAATCTGCCAGTTCCACTTACTTAAAAGTAATATATTTGAATTTCTTAACTTAAAAAAATTGATGTAACTGATTACCTCAAATGTTTTGAGTTTTGCCAACTTATTTAGGTTTACAGTGTGAACTAACATGAACTGTATTTTTTATTAACTAACATTGATAAAGATTATTAAATGCTGTAAAATATATTATTCCTTGTTATTAGTTCATTAGACAATGCATTAGCTAAAAAAAAAAAAAAACTTATTTCAAAGTGTTGCCAAAAATATGACAAGCAACAGAACACATAATATTCATAAATAATATAACTAATGGATATCAGCATACTTCCCC
Organism: Elopichthys bambusa; assembly: GCA_037101425.1. Classification (NCBI taxonomy): domain Eukaryota; kingdom Metazoa; phylum Chordata; class Actinopteri; order Cypriniformes; family Xenocyprididae; genus Elopichthys; species Elopichthys bambusa. The sequence continues at coordinate 30,392,132 of CM074445.1, read as the reverse complement.
TGATGATTAATCACAGCAAATCAAGACGAGTTTTCTGAAATGTTAGTTCTATTCATTTTATTTTATTTTTTGACATATTAGAGGAGATTCTTTTTATCACTCCATAAATAACAGATTACTGTCAACAGCCAGAAAAAATATATATTTTCACCATTTAAACCAAGTGAATGATATATGAATATACAGAAACTCGCCACCTTTAAAGATCATACGCATACGTATTTGAAATCTACAGATGCAAACAGATAAAGTGCAAAACTGTGTATTTTGGATGTTTTCTCTAGTCTGAAAGAAGACATATTATGGAAGCAAAGTAGCCCTAAATCTCAACATTAACCAGTGCATGAAAAAACTGTTCTCATATTACATGCATCTTTGAGCACTGGACGGCCACATTTAACCACAATGCACACTTGTGCACGATATATGCATCCTTTTATTAGCTTATCAAAGTGCATTTATTATAAGCATTCACTTTTGTTAATATTAGCATCAAATTGCTACCAAAGCACGTCTCTACAGCATCTGATCACTGATACCGTCACTGTTCGCCACAGACCGAGGCACGTCACTGCATTTACAGAGCGATTAAACAAATTGCTTTACTCAAGTAAAATGTGGTACGCTGTGCCGTTTTGTTATAGTATTACTCTCAGAGTACCGGTTAAGCAGATTTATGGATTAGCCCTCCTGACAGTTGTCTGTATAAATCTGGTCTGTCTGCAATTACGGCCATTACATACTTCAGCCACTTTAAAATAAACTACACCATGATGTCAGCCGGGGGTTCTGAGATTAAGCAGCGCCGCAAACTTCTTGGCCAGCGTTTCCAAGGGAACACCTTGATGGCTATAATTACTGTCATGTTCAGAGAGTGATGAGAGACACCAGAGGTCCAAATAAAACGTAAAATGGTTTCGATATAATAGATGGGTATCTCTTTGTTTAGAAATTCCACAGGCCATCTGCTGCAGATTTGGGAGCAGCAAAAGACCCTTTCTCCGCTGCGTTCGCTTAAGTGATCGCTGTTCGTGGTTTATTGAACGAGCGTCATGTGTGTTTTAGTGTTGCTGGGATGCTCAGCGTTGACTTTGATGATCCGCTGATGCCAGATAAATACGGCCTGACTAATCCAAAGGTTTTGTTTATGGAAGCTGTAGGACTCTGTTGGCATGCCCACTGTCAGCGCCCCGGGCATCTGCTTCTCTAACGCTTCTACTGCCTAAAATGGAACGAACGAAAGACCGACGGGCCCTTGAAAACATGAAGACGAGACTCTAGAAACCAGAGTTCCCATGGGTGCAATCGGTTGGCAATTAACGGACTTCAAAGGCGATGGAAATGGAGACCGTTCCAGTCACCTGACTTGTGATTAATCGCATTTTTATGAAGCATTACCAACATTCACAAAAAATACATCATATAAGGTGCAAATATCATTTTATTTATATATATAAATAATTAAATTACTTGTTTTTGAAAGAAGTCTCTTCTGCTCACCAAGGCTGCATTTATTTGATCAAAAATACAGTAAAAATTGTGAAATATTTTTACAATTTAAATTTTCTATGTGAATATATAGTAAAGTGTAATTTATTCCTGAATTTTCAGCATCATTACTCCAGTCTTCAGTGTCACATGATCCTTCAGAAATCATTCTGATATGATGATTTGATGCTCAAGAAACAGGATTTTTTGAGATTTCAGGATTCTTTGATAAAAAAAATAAATTTTAAAAAAATCAGCATTTATTTGAAATTGAAATATTTTGTGACATTATATATATCTTTTCTGTCAATTTAATGCATCCTTGCTGAATAAAATCTTAATTTCTTTAAATATATATATATCTTATATCTTACTGACTATATGTGATTAAAACTGACTTTTTTTTAAGGTAATGAAAAAACAGTAACACTTTAAAATAAGGTGTCATTTGTTAACATTGGATTAAATCAGAGAACATGATCTTCTACAGCATTTAGTTCATGTTAATTCCAACATTTACTTACACTTTTTTTTATTTATTATTGGATCTGTTAACATTAAGTAATGCACTGTAAACCAATGAAGAAATGTATTTGTAATTGTAATTGTATAAGAAACATTACCTAAATATACAATAACTTGTTCTAAGCCCAACAATATGGGGTGTTTGGGGGCGGAAAAGATTTACCTGACAGTGCCTCGGAATGGTTTGGAAAAAGCCCATTTATGTGATATTTTTGGCACGTGAAAACAGAAAATCTGTGGGAGCGTTTAAGTCTGAGGTGGTATGATAGATCAGTCATTTTGCGGCCCAAACCACTATTTGATGTAGCCTTTCATAAGAGTTTCTATTTAGGGATCTTCTGCCCACATTGGGTGCATCCACTTAGAAGAATTTGCCTGTGGAAATATTATTTAGCCATTCTTGGAAACATTATGTGGTATTGAAGCTCTTCTCCCTTAAAGTCAACATGAAGCAGCGCTAGTAGACCATTTTACTTCCGTAATATGTCATTTATGGCTTGATTAAACCCTTCAAGATTTGATCGTATCGTAAAAAGTCTCTTTATGATAGGTAGTTGAAGACGTCATCTGAAAAAAGATTTCAGAGATGGAAAGTGCATAAGGAAGAATTTAACCCTTTTTTAATATAAAAATGGTTTCTTTAACCTGGGTGGTTTGAACTTGACTTGTTTTGTATACGCAATCTGAACAAACAAAAAATGGACTTCAAGCTATCATGTTGAAGTGTTTTAGCATCTTACGACATTACACAAATCATCAAGCTTAGCTTGCAAACAAAACACTAGCCATGTTTACATGGACACTCGTTGTTTTAAGTGATAGAGAATTTTAGATTGACATTATAGGCTATTCAGCTTATGTCATTACGCCTTATCTATGTCATTGCATATGCGCAAAACTTTCTAGTGTTTACATGTGCCAAATCATCTGATCCACACTTCAGTCTAGTAGGTGGCGGTAAAGCACTTAAGCTGGTTTAGCAACTACCAAAAAAACCTAGGAAGACGAAGAAGAAGTGTTTACATGTCATTTCAATCGGTTTGGACATTTTTATTCCGACTGAGGTGTTTACATGGAGCATTTTCATTCAGACTTTTCACTCAGCTTTTCAAAGCTTCGAATCAATTGAACCAATTCCTTCGCAAAATGATTCACTGTTTCAAAGCGTTCAAAACACCACACGCTGGTGACGCCTGCTGGTCAGAACTGGTCAGAATTGCATTATAAATGCAATAAAAACAGCACATCACAAATGTTTTATTGAAAGTATAATCTATCAGATGCAATTAGCTAATCATCTAATACTATTAAATATTAAGTGTCTGTATAATATGTATTCTTTTATCAATTTTCAGGGCTTGTTTTGTTTGTTCTATGGACGGGTCAGCTAAACAGAGACTATTAACTACTATTATTCCTTTTAATTATACAAATACCTCTGTAAGTCATTGACGAATAAGGTTTTTAAAAGTGTAAAAAAAAACCAATATAATTAATTTTGAGGTTTTATTAAGCGTTAACAATGAGATTATGTGGTTTTTATAATCAATTAACACTGCTTTTGTCATTTTTTACAAGATGGACAAAATTTGTCACCAAAAAAGTCATTCGGTTTAACCAAAATTTTGGTTATACCTAATGACGATATTTTCAAACAATGCTAACAGGCTAATATCTAGCAAAAGGACAATCAAACATTTTATATTTAGTACAAGTTTTTAAAATATTACAACATTTTCCATGTTTTATAGCGGTTGTACCGAATGACCTGATGTTTCGTATGAGCAAGTGAAAACATGAATTTTTCAGATAGTTAAGAGAGAGTTAGTTACTTTGCTTCATGACCATGTGGTCCTTTGCAGGTGTCTGAATGATGTCACATCCTGTCACATGATATTGACCGCATGACTTGATCCAAAATGGTCCCTTTATATTGGTTACTCTGAATGACATCAATGAAATGAATTTTTCCGGACATTTTTTCTCATAACAAAGCAACGACTTCTACACATAATTTTAATACCATTTTGCACTATGTTGATATATGATGTTATAAAATCATGCCAGAATAAATATATAAATAAATATATACATTTATTAGATATTTTAATCACAAATGAAATGACTGTATAACGGTTAAACCGAATGACTTTTTTTGACACTTCAAAATCTTTAAAATACCTTTATATGTAGCGAAATATAATTAAAACCTTTTGGATTCAATAAAAGAGATCTAGTTGTACTATACCTTACATACTTTGGATGTCATATCTTTGTTTATTATTATTAATAAATGTCCTTTGGACAAAAAAAATGACCCGTTAGGGAATAGACACTTAGACACTCAATACTCAGGTAATAGACAGACGCTTGAATCCGTGTGATCCGTGGGTTCACAGAGATCGCCCCCAGTGGTGAACCATTGAAATGTTTACAAACAGTTATGACGTAACGCAGCCTCATTTACCGAAATCACATGACTTTGGCAGTTTGAAACACGCTCCGAACAAAAGATTCGCAAAGGTTTCGAAGCTTCATGAAGCAGTGTTTTGAAAGCGCCCATCACTATTCGGACTGGGCTTTTAAACCAATTGCAATCAGAATACAATGCATCATGTAAACGCCTCTACTGAAAAATGAGCTACTGTTTTCAACACTAGACGAATTTGTGCCAAACATATACCAGGCCCCTTGTTCCTTACGAAAATTGGTCCAACAACGTCTTGGTCTGACAACAAAAAATTATTACTCACATAATCTACGCCACCGAGCGAGGATTTTCCATTCCTCCAAGCGTCCTTGTTGTGCTCAAACAGGATGGTCAGGGAGAAAACACAGCCATGAATTTTCGAAGAAAAGCCATCGCCGAGGATCATCCCTCTTTCAGCACGGGGGGAGACGCACAGATCCCCTATCGATCTCTTTTATTTCAGAACGAGTGCCAGCGAGTCAAGTACTCATTCAGAGATTTAGAGCCGACTAGTAACAGCACCACTGCTGAGACAAAAAAGCCATTCAAAACCACAGGTATGATTTATGAATGGGGACCAGAGACCAGCGCAAAATTAATTGTAGGAAATGCAAGGCTAGGCCAGAGATACGTCCAAGATATACTTTCCCTGGCTCCTGGACCTATGGAAAGCCTGGGTGGCCCTTATGACCGCTTCCTTTGGTTTTCCATGGTAATGTCATTGCTTCGGTCTGCGTGACAACCTCAACGCTACACGCGGGTCGGCTTTGTTTGCGCTCTTGCGAACTCCAACAACAACTTGCGTGTTAGTGGCTAACAGTTTCCATTGCGATAGTTACGCCAAATCAGGCCCTGACTTAGTTTTGCATCGGTTTCATATTGTGGAAAGCCACACTGGACACTTAATAGTTCCTCATGACCGGAGTAGCATAGTGGTCAGAGGTCTTTGTTTTGGATCGACTGGCTGTTGAGTGATATTCATTCGCTGTGACATTTCGTTGAGGTGCGATTGCAGCCCAGCGGGTGAGTTGTCTTAACTGGACACACCCGGAAATATTACAAAAACGAGCAGTGAAACTACTATTGCTGCTGCTGAAGTCATTACTGCTTGATATCTGGTGATGAAAAGGTATTGCAGAGAGAGACCATCCGGTTTTATATTCAATAGAAAACATTTGAAAGGGTCCCAACTGAGATCTTTAGACAGTGATGAATCAGTATTTTTATACTGGCTGACCCAATATTATGTTAATTAAGTAATCTAATAAAATTATATACAAGGCATAAAACACACACACACACGAGGATACGGTCATGCAAAAATAAAGGCATTAATATGGGTTTTATAACTACCAATAAACAGCCAATATCCTAGTAATATGCATGCTAATAAGCAACTAGTCAAATTTAATTTTAATATAGCTAATTTTATAGTTAATATTATATTTTGTGTGTGTGTGTGTGTGTATATATATATATATATATATATATATATATATTATAATTGAATGTATATGTATATGAAAAAGTCAAATCATTCAGAAAAGATGCAATAATTCATCAAAAGTGACAGTGAAGACATTATGTTGTAAAATGTGTGTATTTAAAATAATTGCTGTTCATTCGAACTTTCTATTCATGAAATTATCACTTTCAACAAAAATATTACGCAGCACAACTGCTTTTAACATTGATAATAATAATAATAATAATAGGAAATATTTATTGAGCACCAAATCAATAAATTACATTTTTAAATCTACAGTATTCAAATAGAAAACAGTTCTTTTAAATTGTATTAATATTTCACAACATTTCTGTTTTTGCTGTATTTTTGATCAGGGGTCAGTGACGTGACAATTTTTTTTTTTTTTGTCCAAAGGACATTTATTAATAATAACAAAAAACAAAGATTTGTAAGTATGTAAGCTAGTACAACTAGATCTCTTTTTTTGAATCCAAAAGGTTTAAATTATATTTTGCTTCATATAAAGGTATTTTAAAGGTTTTGAAGTGTCAAAAGGTCATACGGTTTAACCGTCCAACCGTTCATTTGTGATTAAAATATCTTAAAATCTAATAAATGTATATTTTTTTTTATTCTGGCATGATTTTATAACATCATACAGTCAAGCCAAGAATTATTCAGTTATTTTTGATATATTTTTACTAGTGGGTGCAGGACACTATAGTTCATTTATGTAAGTGAGGATAGCAAAATAAAGTAAACTGTGACATATTATACCCAAAAATTCTTCATACAGTAAAACTGAAAAAAATTTGGAACCAAAAATGAATCAGACACTTTGACCTGACCATGTTTTATCTCATGTTATCTGACATAATTAAGATTATTTTTTTCTGACACAGATCATATTTTATAACTATTTTTTAAAACTATAGTGAATAAACTGTATTAATGAATGAAATGTTCAAGGTGTCTGAATAAATTTTGGTTTGACTGTATATCAACATAGTGCAAAATGATATTAAAATTATGTGTAGAAGTCGTTGCATTATTATGAAAGAATAAAGAAAGTCTGAAAAAATGAATTTCATTGATGTCATTCGGAGTAACCAATATAAAGAGATCAAGTCATGCATGCGGTCAGTATCATGTGACAGGATGTGACATCAATCAGACACCTGCAAAGGACCACATGGTTATGAAGCAAAGTAACTAACTCTCTCTCACTTGATCATACGCATTCAGTATAACCGCTATAAAACATGGAAAATGATGTAATATTTTAGCATTGTTTTGAAAATAAAAATTCGGTAAAACCATACACACACACACACACTAATACAACAATATAAAGTAATTATATAAGATTTTACCAAATAAAAAAGCTCACTACAATACTGACAATGTTGCTTAATTTAATATAGCCAGCAAAATCAGACAATATTGACTAGTGATGTTGTCTACACCGATTAAGCATTAACAAACCCGTTCTTTTCAAACCAAGATAATCTTAGAGATTAAACTACACAAAGCTGTTGTTATTTCCAGCAGAGAACTGGAGTATAAACCTCGAGCGCCGACGTTCATCACCTCCACATGCATCCACATCCCTCAGTTCCCGTTACTGACGAGAACACCCTGCTGATGTCACTACGGGCCTTCGGTTGCCATTCCGCTAAAGCTGGCACCATTTAGAGAGCCTCATGTTTTGTGAAATAACAGAGGATGTAAGGCCCATTACTCTATATTTGTAATATTGTAAAGAGGTAAGTGGAAGCCAGTGGAACATTTTGTAAATCTCGAGTCACCCCAAACCGCCGCGTGGACGATAAATGCGTTGGGCTCTCCAACAGGATATCCCCTTAGACTCGCTCACCACAGCCATGATGAGAATAACAGAGGGGGCATTATTTTTCCTCAACAGTTCGGGAAGGTGATAAAGGGCTCTCGAATCCTCTCACAGGGTGTAGTGGTACACACGCATTAATTCACATCGACAAAACCTCTGTTTCCTAACATGAGGATTTTCCTTCATTTTCCTCAACTTTCAGCAATTTGCAGCCATCTACCGTAGCGTTAAGCTAGTTTTGTACTTAACACCCTGTGCAATCTGGACCCTTAGACAAATATTGCAGATAATTCCATAAAGCCACAATTGCACAATTCAACTTGTTTGAGTTACAAAAGCCAATGTTGAAATAAAAATAAAGGCTAATCTGAATTTAATTCAGTTGGATAATGACACTCATTTTGCAACATTCGCAACTGAACTGAATCAACATTGAAGTAAATTGAGCAGAATAATGACATCTTCTGTAGAGCTGCTTTACAGCTGAAATTGAATTTGCTTAATAATTTATGAATTTTGCAACATTTCCATTTAAAGTTTAATGGCTTATGCGCAAAATTGGCATAAAAACACGTTTCCATCCCATGTGTCCATCCCAAGAGAACAAAATCATCACTTCCTGGGAGGTTGGCGCAAAATATCTGTAATAAAAATGGAAGATGCTGCAATTGGGCTCTTTTTTCCTCCATCAGAAATGAGTTTGTCTCAGAGCGGTAGACGAAACACAATAACGCTGCCATGTTCTCTTGCGTTCGGATGCTAGTGTTTGAGAACGCAATCGTGTTCCCTCTGGGAGGGAATTAAACCAAATCATTCTGACGACAGACTTTGACTCTGGTGTTTCAGAACCACCAAAACAACATTTGAGACGCTGTGATGCGATTGGTCCACTGGTTAGTCCAGTTATCCAATCACATCCTTTGTTGAGGAAAAGTCACGCAAGTTTTTTTGTTGTGCATTGAGGGATTTATTTCCTTCAGATAAAAAAAAAAAAAAAAATGTATCTGCCTCAACTTAGCGCATACTTTTTAAAATGTATGGACATCTTGGCATTTCCATCTAGCGTTTTTTTTTTAAATGCGATATCCCAAAATGCAAATTAAAAAAAAGGTGGATGGAAACATAGCTACTGACAAAGTCTGAAACAACACTGAACAAAATATGATGAATTATGGTCTTTTTAGAGCTGCTTTACAGCTGAAATAGAAGTCGTTTTTTTATTCGTCAATTGATGAATTTTACAACATTAACACTTTTTACGGTTTATTCAACCCTGGGTATACTTCGTGTTTTTACGCGTACGCTAGTGAACGCTAAAAGTCGAATGCACAGCCTTGCAAAGTATACTTCATTTGACTCGTATGCGTACACAAGCATTTGAGTAATCTCTCCCCACGAGTTACAACCCATGGAAATATCTTTGTATTCTTTCATGAGAGATTTGTACAAATGTGAGTACTTTCTAACTGCGTCGCACAATCTGTCGTCTATGTAGGCCTCCATCATCGATGCATTCCGGTCTGTTCTGTTCATGCAGTTTTTCTTTGACTACCTTGTTAATCGATGCCCCCAGGGCATGGTTGCCACCTTGTGGATAAACTAATAATAAATAAAATAAAAAAATCTGGCGGTGCGCATACTCTTTTGTTCGCTGACTCTCGCGTACACGTGAAAAGTGAAGTATACTTTGTGAAGGCGCTTTTAAACAATCTATATTGTATAAAGCTTTTTATAAAGACTTGACATGTTACCAAACATTAAGTTCACTTCCTACTAAAACTGCAATCAAACAGGTTTCCTAAACACTTTCCCCGTCTGCCATTGGTAGGAAAAACAGATATTCCTGCCCCAAACTATCAGAATTTAAGCTAACATAGTTATGTCAGGCTGGTCCAACAAACAAATTTAACATTTTGAATTGGATAGTATAGACTCTGGATATTAAACTGGCATACAAGAAAATATTTATCATGGAAAAATTACACTTCACCTTTAAATTGTGTTTTATTTTGGAACATAAACACGTCTATTCCAGGCTCATGAAGTAAATACATTTCCTAAAAGTGAAGGTCTCATTCCTGTGGCTTTTTATCTTGGATTTTTTTCCGTAATCCTCATATACATGATTCATTATGGCAGGAAGTTGTTCCTCTTCTTAAGTATAGTCAGTTTAAAATATTTGTTTTCTTTGTGTTTTCTTTATTACTCTGATCTCATTTTACTGGCACTAGTAGCACAAATGCACTTTTTTTTTTTTTTTTACATTTCAAGTCTGAGGTAAAAACACTCATAAACGATAATTTTACCTGTGGGATGTGAGATTGTTTTTCCCTTTTGGCAGGCTAGAGTATGAAATATTTGGCAAACCATCTGCTAAAATTATTACAAGACGTGACTTCCTTTGAAAAAGTGCCTGCTGCTCAAAACACTGTTTGTCAACTGACTCACTGCCTATTTGGTCAATGTATCTTCCTGTCATCTGTACAGTTATGGATATTATGAATGTCTTTAACTATTCACTGCTAAATATAAGATATACAATATCTATTAGATTATGTTGGTAGCAACATGATTTACGTTTATTCATTTAGCAGATGCTTTTGTCCAAAGTGACAAAAATTAATTCTCATTGTTTGCAAACTCTAACAGCATTGCAAGTGTGCCAGAAATGTGATTTGTGCTCTTCATTGTTGGTAAGAAAGCATCTGCTTGGAACAGAAAATGTCGAGTTGCATTTCAAATACACCCAGTATTTCTTCCTTATTAGTCTGGTTTGTCATGATGTCACACGACTGCTAATGCCATTACGTTTCTGCATTATCTAGAAACTGAAATGAGGCCCAAATATGATTTTTTTAGTAGTATTGTGAACCGCACAAATCACACCGACATCCAATCTGGGTCCTTTTCGTATGTGGAAATAAAACTGGTATGTATTGGTATGGAACAGAAGACAAGTAAACACAGCAGAAGGGTCCATGGGGGAGTGGAGGATGGGAGGAGCCAGGAGCAGGAGGAGCCAAATGGAGGTCCAAAAACCAGCCAGGACAAGCCCCAAGGCAGAGTCAAGGGAGGGAGGATCCATGGTGGAGATTTGGCAGATGACACCCTGGGGACGACCGATGGAGAAGCCACTGAAGATGGACACCCAGGTAGAGCTGACGAACTGAAGAGCCCATGTGACGTCGATGGCACTGGAGACCATGGTGGAGCCGCGGAAACGAGCGTCCGAGGTGGAACCAGGGAGCCTGAGGACTGCGGTGGAGCCGGTGGGATGAGGAAGCCCGGTGGAGCGTCAGGACGATGGTTTCTGGTGGAGCCGAGGGATGGAGGAGCCGAGGCGGAGACGATGGGTCAACAAGCCAAGGTGGAGCAATGGGTACGGAGGCTAGAGGCGGAGCCAGGGGATCCTCTGGGCTAGGCGGAGCTGGTGGCCTAAAGAACCGAGGCAGATCCTCACAGGTTTGAGAAGGAGATGCAGAGGGGGACCAGCGGAGACGGGGCAGATTAACTAGCTCCCTCAGAGGAGGTGGGAGAGGGAGGCTGGATCACAGGCGGGCTGGGCAGACCCAGTGGGGAAACAGGAGATTCAGGGCTGGGCGGAACCAGCGGTAACGGGAGATTAAAAGGTATTACCTCCTCAAATGCCTTCAACAAATCCTCTAAATAATGTCCAGAGGCCAAGTTAATAATATCCACAGCGGCGGGGTTGGCCTCGAGCTCCACTAACACCTGATGCGTTTTCTCTGATCGGATAGCTTTCCGATCACGAAAAGACCAGCATTTAGTCTTCGTGAAAAGACCTGTATTCACAAAACATTTTATCTTACCACTAAGAGTTCTCCTAAATAGCAATAAAAGTTCTTAGTTAAGAGTTTTCTCTTAAAACTTATTCACAAACCTGCTGAGACAAACTTTTACTAAGGAATAGAGAGAAGTATTAGGCTAAAAGAAAGGGCGGGGTTGACCTCGTTGCTTTGGATGATGTCAACACGCTTTCTAGCTATGCCCACAGTGATTGGCTGATAGGGGAGGAGTCTCTGTCAGTGATTTAATCATAGTAGAACGAGGTATGATGTGGCCATATTCAAATAAAAATTTTAAAATGTAGTGTCGCAAATTAAACTAGTATATGTTCTGCTAATTGTCAGCCTCGTACATGTCTTCATCTCGAGAGATTGCAGAATTCAAGTGACAAATGATGTTTTACAAACAAAGTTGTAAAACAGTTTTCTGCATCCCTCCGCCACCCCGACTCCTCACTCCCGGCTGGTTCCTATTCCCAGGATACGGGGGAGAACTCTGGGTCCAAACTCGGAGCCTCCCGTCGGACAGCACAGGATCGGTAAAGGTCCACGAACCAGAACTCGGGTTACGCGAGCTGCCCACAAGGCTATCGGCGTCGACGATAAAATATTATTTTCAAACTGAACTTGTTTTTTCCTCCATCAATAAATCAATTTTGCCTGTACAACAACGAACCTTTATGTTATGTCATCACAAATTAAAATCTATCATTTATGTAGAAAAGGCTCAGCACCCATCTCTATCGCCTATTGCAACAATGATACAGTGTCTTTGGGCAGATTGCTGAGGCGGATTGTCGGCACTAACCATTTAGGAGTCCTAAATTTAGGACTGACATGCCAATTATTTTTAAGAGTTTCTCCTAAATCTGCAAGTTAGTAGCTACTTTTAGCCTTAAGATATTTTGTGAATACAGCCCCAGGTCTAGGCTAAATAACATGTTATTGCCAGATATGACAGCGCTACTGCATTGCCGCAGATGAGCAGCTAAGCTGATCAGCAAACCGACCTGCGAACTGCCACAAATGAAGTCAAATAAACGGGCAAACATGACAGAACCAAAAACACAGAAAAACATGACCAAAACAGAACATAACTCAACATGACAACAGAATTCTGCTATATGACATCTTTCAAAAACATTTAAAACATCTTACCAGCTACAAACTTTTGAACGGTAGTGCATATTATACGTTTAAAATGTCCAAAGAAATATTTAAACATACAGGGTTCTCACTCACATATTAGTTTTGGATGGTCTGATATGGGCCACATTTAAAAAAAACACAAAAAAACATCAGATCTGAAAAGCAGAAATTGGCCACTCCAGCTTGTGGTGTGACGGCCACGTCTATATGAGTCCGTCCTACAACTGATAGCAATGTGGCTCTGTTGCTAGAGAATTTGATTTAACTCTGTATCTAGTGCTGATCATGTGTGTAACTAATTATCGCGAGGCTCAGTCCAATTACTGATTATAATGGGTGAGGGTCAGGAGGTCAATTTACACTCGGAAGAACTTAGGAAAACATGTGTCACAATGATGAATTATTACACCCTCAAATATTAATAGAAGATACTGATGAAGTGCTAACAATTTCTTAACACTGACTTAGAAACACACTTCCTCTATCTACCTCCACCAAAGACACAGTTAATGACAATGTGTGTGATAATCACTCGATGTGCAAAGACTTAGATAAAGAGAAACAGGAAGATGAGACAATGTGTCATTTCCAGAATAGGGAAGTTCATTTGCCACAGTGGTATTAATACAGTTGCTTGGAGAAAAGCTGGAACAATCACTGTGGTTTCGCTAATCGAAGATCTCTGGACAAACATATATTTGTATGGAAATTGAGACGGAGCTTACCAATATGCAAGATAAAACAAATGATGGAATCATGCATGGTTAATACACATGCTGTTTCACTCCCTTTTCGAAGATTTCGAAGAAACATTCTCTCCTCCTTTGGTTACCTGATGCTCTGGTGATTTAGAGAAGTTACAACCACTTTCACACAGTAAGAAACCAAGGACATGTACACATAGGCAGCTGCCTACTCTAAAATGAGGGGTTTCAGTTCTCGTTCAAGGCACCTCCAATAAGTTGCAACATCGCTGGCAGGCCGTTGAAATGTTTAGATCATATCGTAAGAGTTGCAACACTTAAATACAGACCGCAATTATTGTGAAGATGCATCACCGTAGTCTGGTTGGTTCTATAAAATGAGAAGTTCTTGCCATTTCATGAATATATATAAATATGCATGGTCCGTGGGAACTAGAAGTCGTCTTACAACACTCGGTTGCAATCATTTAGAAGCTTATAATGTTCTCATTTCGCTACTAATCAGAGTGATAAACACCTGAAGTGTTACTGTAATCTACATCATGACTTAATGATTGTGTGCTTGTCCTTGTATACTGCAAACCTATTGAATGCTCTGTGATGTGAACAGAGCTGATCTGAATATTACCAATGAAATGTTATCTAGTCAGTAGGGCTGCACGATATATTGAAATTATCAAAATATCGCAAATGTACATATAGCAGAGAATAGACTGGGCACAAGACTGTTAGTTACATGTGACTTGCTTAAAAAGAGTTATTAAGTTCAGTAAGCTGTGGAAAACAACTCATTGTGGTATTGGCGCACAGAAAGCCACCTCTCAGACAGCGTGCGATCCTGAATTCAGATCTCTTTCATGGCTTATTGCACTCGAACGGTCAAATACATACAGTTATGTCAAAATGCCTGTCTTGGCAAATATTCATGTAAACACAGTCAGTTATGTCTTAAGTGAACGTAAACAGTTGGGAAATAAATCGGATGTGTGTCAATAGGATCCATGCATTAGGTCTTAAGCCTGTAAATCTCACACTGCTCTTGACTGAATAACTTTTGTAGCTTTAATATGAATCACTGTATATTTAATTCATGTGAAGACTATGCAGCGTTTTATTTTTACATTTTATTATTTAGTTTCTGTATTGTTTCTTACTTGAATGATACTGTTGAACAGATCTAATGTAGGCCTACCTGAAAACTTGAAGCGCTGTTTATTTCATTTGTATTTGTTTGTAATTTGCCTCTTTGTTCTTATTTTTAAATAACAAAGATAAGTAATTGTCCACCCCTTGTTTCAGGTGTTTTTGTTTACCTGGAAGTTCTTGATGTGTAAGTTTTTAGGTTGATATAATACCAAGTTGAGCAAAGAGTTATTAATTTTTGTATTTTAACATTTATTGTAATGCTAAAACACTGGTGTTCACTTTCAGAAGTTGTACTGACGCTTTCTTTTCCCAGAAAAAATGTAAAACAATGTTTCAGTTTTTAAATACATTTAAAAATAATTGAAAATAATTGATGTTACACACTTGAAAGCAATATCATATTGCGTATCGCATAACAAGTTATTGCATTTTTTTCAATATCGTTCAGCCTTACTAGCCAGCTAATACAGATGACCGCTTAAGATAGTTTTGAAAGGATCAACTGGAATCAGTTATATTATAAACAAATCAATACTATACTGTCACAACTTTGAACGATCCAAAGATGAAGAAGATTCAGAAAGTAGGGATGGATAGTTCGACACACTAGTGCTCCGAAACAATGTTCCAGAGCATTGCTTGAACTGAGGCGGTCACGTGACCTGTGGAAATGAACCTCACTGACACGTCACGTCGGGCGCAAACTAACTAATATTTTCTAAAGCTGGTGACGTGATTGGTAAAAAAAGAGCCGCTTAAGCTACAGCACAGTGAAACAGATAATATTCTTGAGAAAAAAAAAAAAAAAAATTGCATTTGTATTTGTGCATATATATTATAATGCGCATGTTTGTGTTGTTTTGTAAGGAACACAAATGGTGCAATGAAAAAAAAAAAAAAAAAAAAAAAAAAAAAATCACAGACCTAATTTATTGGCGTATTAAACAATCTATTTAGAAGGTGAAAAAATACAAGTTTGATGCGAGTAAAAACAAAGTCTTTATTGTCATTGTATTGCGCAAAATGCAATATTTCACTGCACACACATGCGCCACAATCTTTCTAATGACATATATGGTTAATAAACATATAAATAAACCTTACAATGACATCCCAACGAACAAAACTGAACGACACAGGTAGTGTAGGAATTTTTATTGACCTCCAGATGGCGAAGTAGACCACTGCTTCAAAAGCTTCGAAGCAACGATGCAGTTTGTTGTAAAAGCCTCATTGCTTCAGAAGCTTCATTGCTTCAGAAGGTTCCAACACAGAGATATTTAATAAAACAAACTCAGAAAATCCATAAAGGCATAACAGAGAGTATGTAACACACAATAACCGACGAAGAACAGAGAAATCAAAGGAACTTAAGTAGTGGTACAAACAAGGTTGCTAAGGAGACACAGCTGAACTTAGTGAACTAGTCATATCAGTAACCATAACAACTCATAAGTGGCGGGAAACTAGACAAAGGAAACACGTGACTGAAAGTAACAAAGAAAATGAAACTAACTAAACAGAACCGTGACATCTACACCATCCTTTTCCAACAACAAAAAAAATATTATAGAAAAATACATTGCCTAAAATAGCTGTTTACAATATTTGTGCTGGGGCCAGTAAAAGATAAAAATATCTGAACAATCTTAAATCCTTATTGAGCCCTATTATACATGTTTGTTTGTTTTATGCTCCTAGAAGATATATATTCACAATATTTAGCTCAAAACAACAGGTTGCTATAGACCCTTTTCACATTTCCGGGTTTCTCAGAAGCGGAAGTCGTCATAGTTGGGCAAAATTCTATAGCGCTGAATGAGAGAATACATTAAATATATTTTTTTGTGTTTCCATTTGCTCAAATAGCAAAAGAAAAACTCCACAATAGTGTTTTTACAACTGAGGAAAAAAAATAAATAAATAAGAGAGCGATTGATAACGGCAGTCAGAAGAAAGATGGCTGCTGTATTAGAAACACCCTCACAGCAGCATTAACTTTTTTTTGTAATTTAATGGTACCGTAATATAATACTAAACATAGTGTTAAAAATGTACATACGTGTTTTTTTTTTTGTGCAGGATTTACGATATTAATGACCGTTAAAACGCGTCATCACAGTCTGTGAAAAGGGTCTATTCTGGTTAAGGACACTCGGTATCAGTGTTGCCTAGTCCGCGGGGGTTACTTGGACTACTTTTACACTGTTGCCGCTGGTTTAATCTACCCAAAATAGTGATATTTAGCCCCTGGAATGCGAGGGGGAGGGGGGAGCCCCGCCGAAAACGCACATATTGCCCCCCGGAAGGCGATTTTTTACGTTCAAATACAAATACTTTCCTGCAAAAAGCAGTATGTCAAATAACTAAAAAGTAAATAACTAATCAGATGGACAAAATGAACTAGCTATAAGAAACAGTCCATTGCAATGCCCTAGCAACAAGATAAACACACCGCCACAAATATAAATATTAATAATAAAGTTCTCGAAGGTCACTTTTACGAAAATTGATAATCGAGACTTGGCACTGTGTTTTACACACACATGAACGTAGCGACAGTATAACGCATTAATTCCGAGAAACTTTGTTCTAGAAGTCATGTAATAAAATTCACCACAATCTGGGTCAAACTAGTATTTATATATAGTCTTTATTTAAAAAAAAAAAACCCCGAATCTACACTCATATGACTGTGGAGGCATGAGAGAGACGTGTTCAATCAGGCGCGAAAAAGAGAGACAGCTGTCGGAACCTCACCTGAATCGAGAGATGACAAAAACGAACATATTTCCATATCGACTCCTCCCGCCGCTGACCAGTTCACAACCAGTTTCCTCTCAGCCGATGCTGAAACTAGTTCAATCCTGCCGCCTTTTTTCCTGCACGTGACCGTCGCTCACTTTTCCCGCCCAAAGCGCATGACGTTCGCCGTTCCAGCGCGGTTCTCTCATTAGCGATGTTTTAATATGTACATTTTATTTTTGTTTTCAGTCACAAAAATGTATTTATATATTTCTTGATCACTTTTGTATATCTTATAATATATCAGTAATATATTTTGACTGTATGGGGTGAGCAGATAGGCCAATTTGAAACATTTGTCCTAAGGTTATGAGAGAAACACACTAAAGCGTGAGGGGTCACGAACACTGAACACTCTCATAGTTAGTGTATTCCCAGCATTACCACTCATTACTGCAGCAGCGTAGTGATTTATACATGCGGCTGGGATTATGTACAATGCCTAATGTGCTTATGATTTAAACCGCTCTTGAGGACGGTGGTCTGTATATGAATTCATATTTACACAGCTTGAATTGCACTTCCCTGTAATGTCAGAGTTTTTCATAATTTGCTTCCAGCTCGGTGATAGAACGCTGAATGAGGAGCACATTGAAACAGACATACGTGTTGTTAAGAAACGTTTAACCTGATGGGGGAAGGAAATCACAGGAGGCCGTCGTCCGCAGGGCTTGTATGCAGTCAATTCAGCACATTTATCAAAGTCACTGTGCAGGGGCTCATTTGTAGCACAGCTGTTTCTATATATGATGTGTTGAATCGCTCAATCAGACAAAAAGCCAAGACAACTTGTGTCTAAAAGCCCTGGAAGGCCCGTCCAGGGAAGGTATAGCATTACTCAATGGGTGTGACTGCAGTCCTCACCAGTAGTTAAAAATAAGAATTATAGAATTATCTACTCATTAATTGATGTTAAACAATGCACAACACTTGCTTGAAAATGAGATTTGGAAGGTATGGCTCATGTAAATAATGACAATATTCTTTTTTTTTTTAGTGTCAGCTAATTCTTTGACTTATGGAGAAGATCGAGGCAATTGAAAGGGTTTGGGTGGCATTGTATGTGTTTGTGTAAAAGGAAGGGAAATTTCAGTGGGAGTGAGCTGGCTGGAGAACTAGAAACCCGAGCCGTAACAGCAGTGATCAGTTGAGACTGAAATGAATGCAGTTGACATGAAAATGCAAGTGCTGGTGGAAAAACTGTCTCTGATGATTTGAATGGTCTTTTCAAAGTGGCTAATCAAAAATCACATTTACTGCATAAACATATTTTTCTTCTTCTTGGTGACAGTGCAGTTATACTGGTGAGTTTTAAAGTTAACATGAGAATGAAGCTGCATCTATTTTCTTATTAGGAGCGATGCATCAGTGCACGTTCAGTGCAAATGTTTATAATCTTTCTTCAAATAAAATAACTTAGTGTCTTTGTTACTTTACAATTCATCTGATGTTTAATGTTAACAGTCTGTTTAGTCATTTAATGCTGGTTAATTTAGAAAAGGTTATATTCAGTGCCTGCAAAGAGTGTCTTGTTGCCTTAAAATGATGAGCAATATCAGTTTTAACTCTCTGGTCCTCTTCGTTTAGGGCTCCTGTAAAGTGTAACTTTTTTTGTCCAGGAAAACTAATGTAATATATTTTTGTTGAATAATATTTTTTGATTATTATTTAGAATTTTGAGGGGATTTTATGATACGATGCAATATTTATGGAATTTTTATTAGCTATTTTTCCCCATTGAAAATAATACAAATTTGTTTTCGAACACATATTTAAATTATTTTAAAATTAAAGCAAAGAGAGCAAAGGGGCGTGACGCAAGTGTTTTTTTGCTAGCTTCCGCTCGACACAGTTATCATCACGTCCAGCGCCCACGTTGTTTAAATAGCAAATGCACTCGCGCCCATCTGTTCGCCCATAGGCATGCTGGTCTGAAAACGAGGTGTGTTCAGATGCATTGTTGGCGTGTTGCTATTATGAGACAACTGAAAACAACTGCGCCATTGACCAACAAAAACCAGTAATAGCGCAGTATTTGTTTTGTTATTTAAAGGGCGCGTTAGTAATATGCGCCTATAGGCAGGCGCACAAACATTTTTAACTATTAAAATATTTGGAGAAGCGTTCAGTCTTTCCGCTTGCAAATTCCGCCATGTAAATAACCATCCGCCATAGCACAGCTGGATTTTAAAGGGAATGGGAGATGAGACTCTGTTTACGTTTATTGTACGTTATGCCCAACACACACCCATTATTTATTAAAATAATAGGAACAACTCTTTTAGACCATGCACCGTGCGCACTGACCATTTTTCCCGTAGTTAAACTAGCAAAAGAGGATTCAGACACGCCCTAAGTGCACTTTAGACCGTGTGCTTAGATCGTCATATTAGGGTCCAAGGCATTTAATATCCAATTTATGAAGGTAGATTAGTGCCATCTGCTGGGAGTAAAAAAAGAAAAACTTATGTAATGCCATTGTGTAACCACAAGATTCCTGTGTTTTTTGACATAAACACTCATTTTTATTAAGTTGCGGGTTTGGATTTATACTTAGACATTCTCAAAGTCAACTTTTTGTCAAGGTTTAGATTTTTTGTTTTTGTTTGTTTGAAATGTTGATTTGAAGTGTTCGTTTTTGCATTAATTGTACTAGTCAAACTCGAACACAGAGGGGGACATTTTGTTACACATAACATCAAAATTCAATAAAGATTTTAACAAAAATAAACAGGCATGTTTTATCACAGCTTAATAAATCTGGGTCTGATCTGATTTCAACCTCTCATTTGAGTTTTTTGGCTCAATTTCACAGCCACGCCGGTTCATTTGTGCGTATAATAGTGTGTTGTGTGTCTGTTTTGTACTCTAGTGTAACCTCTTTCTTGGTGTTTGTTTTTTTACTGCATTGTGGCTGAAATATTGATTTTATTTCACACATTTGCAAAAACTTGCTGTGTTATAGTCGTGCTAGTTCATATATATATATATATATATATATATATATATATATATATATATATATATATATATGGGGGGGGGGGGGGGTATCTATTGTGCACTCTTGAAATTTTAGTGCACTTTTTTCTGCACAGTGGCTGAATTGTAGTTTGTACCACCAAAAGATTCTCTGAGTTTTCATATTTCCCATTCATTTCCTATGTCGGTCATTTTTGACCATGAAGGTCAAACTTTTTTTCAACTCTTTTTCTTGTGTTGTACAGTTTGTTCAGCTATTAATGTAATTTTAACAAGGTTTTTTTGTCCATGCTATTTAAATGTAAGCTAGTTAAAGACCCTTACTGCAACAACATCAAATAAAGATTGATTTGAAAAAGAAGCATTAACCATTGCAATATGTGGTGAACTTGATCTTTAACGTGTCCTGGTTAAAAAGCCTCCTCAGAAGTGTGTGCTGGCAGTGTTGCAAATCCCCCACAATCCACTGCAAATGCACAAGTCGTATGCATTATATTCTCATTGAATATCCAGTTTCACTCATGACATGACAAAAGTAACACGGGCTGTTGAGAACACACCGAGAGGACGTTTCACTTGCACACAAGAAAGTGCCGAACGTCAGACACACTAAGTGTGTTTGTCATCTTTATTATCTCTTTGTTGAACTGCATTGGATGCAAATCATCCCTGACTTGAGCTGCTTTTCCTGTGACACGATGGCCTCTAGTGGAGTTCCCGCAATTGACGCAGACATCTCAATCTCGATCGCTGCAACCCTGCCAAACCCAGCTGGCTTTGACATTAACACCAGGCCGTGACTGACAGAAACCCCGGCCTTGGGCTCGGGCCCCTGGGGGCCACCACAGTACATTCAGCTCTCCTTTTGGCCCGTTGATTTACTGTCCTCAGTGGCCATGCGTTGATCCATTTCCCCTTTCAGTTTGCTCACAGGGCACCCCGAAAACCGTCCCCCAGCAATATATTTGCTTTATGATTTCCTGAGGAGCCTGTGAAGGAAAACAAGCCCCGCTCCCTTGCACCTGCTGCAGTTAATGTCCGCCGCGGTCCCCGGCCTCTTCCGCCGCTGGGGATTTGAAAGGGGCCAGTATGTCACAGGCCTCAATGTGGATCTTACATTTGCTCCTGGCCGATGCCCGATCCGGCCCGAGCAGCGGGAGGACGGGTTGATGGTGCTCGGCGGGCCGCGTGTGTCCGTTTAACATGCCGCTGAGACGGAGCCCTGCTGTGTGTGCAGGATTAACATGTGCGCGGCGTGTTTGCGTAAGGCAGCGCTCGACGTGGAGCTGACATTCATAAGGCAAACGTTAGCCGGTTTACAGGAGCTTTCCGTGCGGCAGATGTGATTTTCCACAGTTCTCCGTATCAAAGCTGCTTTTCAGTGTTCATATTTATGAGACCTCCAACACTTCTACTGAGGGCAACAGGCCTAAATATAATCTATATATCTATATCTGGTTTTATCTATCTACCTATCTGTTGTTTTATCTGTTTATCTACCTATCTGTTGTTTTATCTATCAACTCTATCGTTTTATTTATCTATCTGTCGTTTTATCTATTTATCTATCTATCTATCGTTTTATCTATCTATCAACTCTATCTGTCGTTTTATCTATCTATCTGTCGTTTTATCTATTTATCTACCTATCTGTTGTTTTATCTATCAACTCTATCATTTTATCTATCTATCAACTCTATCTGTCGTTTTATCTATCTATCTGTCGTTTTATCTATTTATCTACCTATCTGTTGTTTTATCTATTTATCTATCTATCGTTTTATCTATCTATCTGCCGACTCTATCTGTCGTTTTATCTATCTACCTATCTGTCGTTAGCTGGTTTACAGATCTATGTCGTTTTATCTATAGACTATAGACTTTATCTATCTGTCTATCAACTCTGTCGTTTTATCTATCTATCGTTCTATCCGTCATTTTATCTATCTGTTGTTTGAACTATCTATCGTTCTATGTCGTTTTATCTATCTGTCATTCTATTTGTTGTTTTATCTATCGTTCTATCTGTCATTTTATCTATCATTTTATCTATCTGTCATTCTATTTATCTGTCGTTTTATCTATTTATTTATCTATCTATCATTTTATCTATCGACTGTTGTTTTATCTATCTATCAACTCTATCTGTCGTTTTATCTATCTATCGTTCTATCCGTCATTTTATCTGTCATTCTATCTGTTGTTTTATCTATCGATTCTGTCTGTCTTTTTATCTATTTATCTATCATTTTATCTATCAACTCTATCTGTTGTTTTATCTATCTATCATTCTATCCATCGTTTTATCTGTTGTTTGAACTATCTATCATTCTATCTATCGTTTTAACTATCTATCTATCGTTCTGTCTTTTTATCTATCTGTCATTCTATTTGTCGTTTTATCTATCTATCATTCTATCTATCTGTCATTTTATCTATCTGTCGTTCTATTTATCTGTTTTATCTATCAATCGTTCTATCCGTCGTTTTATCGATCTGTTGTTTTAACTATCGTTCTATTTGTCGTTTTATCTATCTGTCATTCTATCTGTTGTTTTATCTATCTATCTATCGTTATATCTATCATTCTGTCATTTTATCTATCTGTTGTTTTAGCTATCTGTTGTTTTAACTATCGTTCTATTTGTCGTTTTATCTATCTGTCATTCTATCAGTTGTTTTATCTATCTATCTATCGTTATATCTATCATTCTGTCATTTTATCTATCTGTTGTTTTAGCTATCTATATATCTATCGACTATCTGTCGTTTTATCTATCGACTCTGTAGTTTTATCTATCTATCTATCGTTCTATCTGTCTTTCTACCTATTCATCCATGTGTTGTTCTATCTTTGACTTCAAAACTTATTAAACATTATTTCAAAACATTTAAAGGTCTTGTCAAACCAATATTCAGTGCTTTAAAAGTCTTGACGAACTGCATTTCTAGTTAAAAATTAGTTGAAGTAGTTCATCTTTATTTGGCCTCACTATTTTAATTTTTTTGTTGTTTTGGTCACTATTTGATTACGAGAATCAAGTAAAAAAAAAAAAAAAAAAAAAAAAAAAAATATATATATATATATATATATATATATATATATATATATTTAATCTATTATATAATTAATCTAACTGCTCTAAATATAATCAATCTATCAAACAATTTTTAATAGTATTTATAGTGCAAAGTTATCTTAATGACTTTAATTGACCTTGACTCATCTACAGGGTTTTCTCAATGATATATAATTAGTTTTGGACATGTGTTGCTCTGGAAAGCATTGTTACTCTGTTTTCTGTCCTCCATGTGGTAATGCTTTCGTTGCATAAGTAGGATCCGATCTGATGACCCTGAACTGCTGCCTTTTTCCATTCATGTCTGTTTAAGCGTTAATGGATGATTGTGTTCTGTCACGACCTCGCGTCGCCCTTTGACCTGCTCACTGCTAAAGGAAAAACCATAAATACATCCTGACGATGGTCCAAGGAAGAGATTCAATACGATACATCTTCAGTCTCTCATTTCACATTCATTGTATTACCGTCTGGACGGCCGAAATATGGAGAATACATTCAGCCACATTTGTTCATTTCAGCACATAGTGTTCGGCCCATGACCAATTAAAGAATCTGGAACAATTACACTGAATAATTCTACTCCCATCCGCCATATTGTTATTCAAACAATCCATCGTCCTCTATTCACGAACGCTCAAAAACACACCGTCCATCTCCCTTAATGCCTTCCAAAACACGTTATACGAGAATGTCAGTTGCAAGCCTAATTTCAGAATAATCTCACCTCGCTAATGCAGCCCAGGAGGACGTCCAGCTTTTCCTCATGCCGCTGTTTTATTACGCTCACATTTTTGGACTCGGCAGATCTCATCAGTAGCTGTCCGCAGATTTTGGCCCAACTCTACACTTTCCTTTGGAACGGGCCCAGCAGTAAATGGAAGCTATTAGGTCAGGAAGAGAGGTGAATTCACAGAATTATGGGAAGTGAGCATGTGGCACTGTCTGTTATTGCTGTCACGTGTTTAAGTAGCTACCTTTCTGACTGAGAAAATCTGTTCGCTGCACTTTTTTACTGAGCGGGATTTTGAAGTCATTTGAAGTCATACTATGATGTTTGTGTTCATGTCCCCGTCATGTGTGTTGTAATTTTTGAATATTTAAATCAGCAATTTTCACTTAGAAATTGCTAGTAAATTTTACAAATAATTACAGCAAGTAACACATTTTGAAGTAGAAAGACTGAAATAGTATCAATAAAGTAATTTTTCACAGTTTCTTTTATCAAATAAGTGAACTTAGGGGTGAATTTTACATCAAAATGTTTATTTTTTTCCTGTTAATCTTTTATAAAAGGGGGGGATTAGTGAAAATTGGTGTTTTCTAAAACTGAAATAGCATTTTTTAATTTAATTTATGTTTTGTTTATTAAAATATATATATATATATATATCACAAGCATATTTATGTCATAGATTAGAGTTCATAAGGTGCTGGCGAACAGGAACGACACATTTAATGGTTGTATACGTGCAAGTGTGTCCGTCATTCCTGATTTTTCCCATGTGCTATACAGGGTGTGAACCAACAAATCCCAGAATCATTAATCTTCCCGCTAGTGGATCAGAGTTAACGCTCACATGATCATTTAATCATTTTTGAAGCTAAAAAAAAATGTCAAGGGGGAAAAAAGAGAGAAGACACTTTTTGTTTCTCAGATTTTGGGCCTATTAACAAAATAGGTGCTCAAGAAAACATTAAAATAAAACCAGCCGCCCAGGCGCAGTGATTGCTACTTCCTCAGCCTTTCCACTTCATTGATGGTTATGTGAGTTAAAACAAGGCACGTAATGGAGACCCTGCGGCCCCCGGGGACTAATTAGAGTCACATGACTTCCTCCTGGGCTTCCATGAAAATAACTCCATCACAATGGTCTGTGATATTAATATCAGCTTTGGGAAAGTAAAGCCTCCGCTCATGAGGAGGGATCCGCTCAAACAAACCCAAGAATGCACAATATCTGAAAGAGAGAGAGAGAGAGAGATGGAACGAGTGCAGAGGAAACCCTTGTTTGCTGCCAACAGAAGTGGAATCACAAACTGTGGAGGAGAGGTTGAATTAAAAAAAACAATAATAATAGATACATAAACAAAAAGAGTGCTAAATTACGTACATTGTTTTGAAAAATGTTACATTGAAATTCATTCACTGTCATTCTAAAATTACTATATATTTCTACAAACTAATCTTTTATAAAGGAATATCAATATGAACTTCTAAAATCCAAAGTATGATAATCTATAATAAATAAGATAATTATGACTGTTACCTTACCAACTGCTAAAACTAAAATGTGATTTTTTTTTAAAAAATGAAGCATAAAGAAACAATTCTAATTCTAGTTGTAAAAAAATAATCATTTTTTAACTATTTGCATTAAAATACGCACACACGTACTTTTATTTGTATGCATAATGTCGAAAACGTAAAGCGTTTCTTGTCTCGTCAGACTCGGTTAGGAATTATGTGAATATTTTCAATTCAAAACGGCCATATTTGAGAAAAATGTCGAGTAGTTTGCATCATTGGATGTTACTGTTTTTGATCGCAAAACAGCTGACATGTATTAAATGTTTTGCTATTTACATCTTGCTGGTGGTTGAGGAGGTTCCCCCTTCCATATGTAAAGCGCTTTGAGTACCCAGAAAAGTAATGTAAGGAATTACCTGACTATCTTTTAATGTTAAACTGACGCTTCACACTGGAATTCAGGCTCTGCTTCTGTGAACATAAACCCCGCCTACTTTGATTTGATTGGCCATCTCAATCATCTCAACCAGACTAAAAATTTAACTTTTAAACTTTGTTCATCCTAACAACATACAGACAGCTGCGTAATGAAGTGGAAGAATTTCAATTAGGTGGGACAATTTGGCCATTTCTAATTATTGGGGGGACTTATGGCCCTGCAGTAATACATATATAACATGATTTGTGCCTTTCTGTTTGTAAATTGTAAATAAACAGTTTATACATACACTCACTTGACACTTTATTACCTTGCTAGTACCGGGTTGGCCACAGATTCAACAAGCTGCTTCCTCAGAGATTCTGGTCCATATTGTCATGGTATCATCACACAGTTGCTGCAGATTTGTCGACTGCACATCCATGATGTGAATCTCCCGTTCCAGCACATCCTAAAGCTGCTCTATTAGATTGAGATCTGGTGACTGTGGAGGCCATTTAAGTTTGGTGAACTCACAGTCATGATTTGAGCTTTGTGACATTGAGCGTTATCCTGCTGGAAATAGATCAGAAGATGGTTCGCTGTGGTCATAAAGGGATGGACATGGTCAGCAACAATACTCCGTCTGTGGTGTTTAAATGATGCTCAGTTGGTACTAACAGGCCCAAAGTGTGCCAAGAAAATACCCATTACACCAGCAGCAGCCTGAACCACTGATACAAGGCCATGCTTTCATGTTGGTTGCACCGAATTCTGACCCTCCATCTGAATGTCGCAGCAGAAATCAAGACTCATCAGACCAGGGAACATTTTTCCAATCTTCTATTGTCCAGTTTTGGAGAGTCTGTATGAATTGTAGCCTCAGTTTCACCAGTGTTTCTTCTGCTGCTGGAGCTCATCTGCTTCAAAGCTGGACATGTTGTGTGTTCAGAGATGCTCTTCTGCAGACCTCGCTTGTAACGATTGCTTGAGTTGTCTTTCTATCAGCTGAACCAGTCTGGACATCCTCCTCTGACGTCAACAAGGCATTTTCACCCACAGAACTGACGCTCACTGGATATTTTCTCTTTTTCGGACCATTCTCTGTAAACCCTAGAAAAAATCCCATTAGATCAGCAGTTTCTGAAATACTCAGCACCAACAACCATGCCACGTTCAAAGTCACTTAAATCTTCTTTCTTCCTCATTCTGATACCCAGTTTGAACTTCAGCAGATCATCTTGAACATGTCTACTTGCCTAAATACACTAAGTTGCTGCCATGTGATTGGCTGATTAGATATTTGTGTTAACGAGCAGTTGAACAGGTGTACCCGATAAAGTGACCGGTGACACAGATCAGGCATAACATTATGACCACCTTCCTAATATTGTGTTGGTCCACATTTAAAGCCCTGACCCGTCGAGGCATGGACTCCACTAGACACCTGAAGGTGTGCTGTGGTATCTGCACCAAGATGTTAGCAGCAGATCCTTTAAGTCCTGTAAGTTGTGAGGTGGAGCCTCCATGGATCGGACTTGTTTCTTCAGCACATCCCACAGATTGGATTGAGATCCGGGGAATTTGGAGGCCAAGTCAACACCTCAAACTCGTTGTTGTGCTCCTCAAACCATTCCTGAACCATTTTTGCTTTGTGGCTTATCCTGCTGAAACAGGCCACAGCCACCAGGGAATACCGTTTCCATGAAAGGGTGTACATGGTCTGCAACAATGCTTAGGTAGGTGGTACGTGTCAAAGTAACATCCACATGGATGGCAGGACCCAAGGTTTCCCAGCAGAACATTGCCCAAAGCATCACACTACCTCTGTCAGCTTGCCTTCTTCCCATAGTGCATCCTGGTGCCATGTGTTCCTCAGGTTAGCGATGGACACGCACCTGGCCATCCACGTGATGTAAAAGAAAACATGATTAATCATCTGTTGGTGCTTTCATCGGTGGAGAGGGGTCAGCATGGGCACATCCGTAGCTATGCAGCTCCATACGCAACAAACTGTGTGTATTCTGACACCTTTCTATCAGAACCAGCATTAGCTTCTTGAGCAGTGTGAGCTACAGTACCTCGTCTGTTGGATTGGACCACACGGGCCAGCCATCATTGAGTCTTGGCCGCCCATGACCCTGTCTCCGGTTCACCACTGTTCCTTCCTTGGACCGCTTTTGATAGATACTGACCACTGCAGACCGGGAACACCCCACAAGAGCTGCAGTTTTGGAGATGTTCTGACCCAGTCGTCTAGCCATCACAATTTGGTCTTTGTCAAACTCGCTCAAATCCTTACGCTTGCCCATTTTTCCTGCTTCTAAATTGTAAATAAACAGTAAAAATGAAAGCAAAATAAATGATTGTGGTAATTATTAAAAATACTTTATGACATAGGTCAGATTATTAGCATTTAATCGTAAAACACACGTAAAACACATTGACATTTTACTCTGATTAGATCACAATTTCCAGTAAATGTAGCTGAAAGAATGTCCTGTACAAAATTTTCACCCACCACATTTAAGGACCAATAAAAGACGCAGGTGGTTAAAAAAAATGAATAATAATTTTTGTCTGTAGAGCCTCTTTTAAAACCCTCCATTCTCATATGAAACTGTCATGCTGTCAGTCTGCGGCCTGAAAGGGCAATAATCTAGCAGCTGTATTTGCAGCAATGAAATTTCGGTGCCTTCAGAAACAGAGGCCCACCTCTTTGTTCGGTACCTGCTCAAATAACCCCTTCACCGCGGTCCAAGGCTTCAAACCCACACGGTTCGGGACGCCACACAGACTCCTGAACTCTTGTATAAATGGTCACTTCTGAGGGTTCGGTGGTTCGCTGTATTCTGACCCAGGTGGAGATCTTTCTCTTGGATCCCTGGAATTTATAAGATAAAACATGCCGGACAAGCTCTTTTTATAAAACAGTGCTATAAAAAAAACTGTAAAAATGATTCTATATCCCTTTTAAGCACCATAATGAAAATAACTTTAGAGGTTTCGTTGTAATAGGACTGAAACCCCTCGGGTCAAGTCTCGATTTAAGCAGATGTAGAGAGTTTTGGAGAACTGGTCAATTGTTGTAAAAGATTTCTGTGCTCATTCAGTGTCTATACGGCGGTCTCGCAGGACTCTTCATTCAAGCCATGTGTAAGACCCAGCGTCCCATGACATAATCCTACAATATCCCAACCACAATATAACCTTAATATATAAAATAACCTTATTAAGATTCAGAATCACTGTTCATTTATTCACGTCACTTCGAAACACGTGCAGGACGAGACTGTGAGGTTTCTGCCAGTGTAAATGGCCAAAAAAGTGCAGATTATGAGAACCACTCCTAGTTAAAACAAGAAATTATTTTTTTGACCTTGTCAAAGTCTGGGCCTCCTGAAGCTGGTCAAATGCAGTTCCAGGACTTGCTGACATCCAGAGTAATGTTAGTCATTTTATTATAGGAGCAATATAAATGTTGTAATATATATTAAAAAACATAAAGAAGAATTTAAATGTTTTATAAATAAAAAAAATATATGTTGTAGGCATGCACACATAAGCAGATGAATATTAATTTATTGTAGAAAACAATATTTTGTTTTCTACAATAAATTATTGTAGAAACATATTGCAAATGCAATATGAAAAAAAAGTACATTTTTTCAAAGTTTTCAATGTCTTGAGAAACTGCATTTCTAGTTTAAAATTAGTCAATTTGAATTATTTTTTGCCTTCATTGTTGTTTTCAGTCACTATTTGTTTATCAGCATCGAATAAAATGATGTGTATAAAAAATAAATAAATGTAGGAATAAATATATAAAAAATGTTATTGGTTGGGATTTTTATATATATATATATAAAAATTACATAACTTTTATAATTATAATTATTTTACATTTTTATACTTGATATTTAAAATGATGTTTAAAGAAAGGTATAAATAAATGAATAATTATATATATATATAAAATTGTATCGTTGGAATATTGTATGCAATATTCTGCATATTTAATTAAAAATGTAAATTATAATTTTTATACTTATTTTATCTTTTTATACTTGATGTTTAAAATAATGTGTATAAAAATATAAACATATATAAAATATATATATATATTAAATTCTAATTTTTATAATTATTTTATAATTTTATAGTTTTATTTTTACTATATTATTATACTAATCTGGTTATGTGTATATGCCACCAATTATTTTTAAAGTATACAAAATTTCGCCAATTTGGTGGGGAAAATAATGTTAACAGCACTTCAGGCAGGTGGTAAAGTGATATTTGTTTGAATTTTTTCCAAACACAGGTACATAAACAAGCTTGCAGTGTACTAAAATGTATATCTTCACACAAAAACAGCTTGCCAACAATATTTTAAACATTACATATTTAAATAATAATGAAATATTGCTGGTTTGTCAGTGCTGCGAGTGCTTCCTCTGTAAATCTCAATGCAATCAAATAATAAACCTACTGTCCCCAAAAAATCAGCACAGAACATATAAAGAAATGATTCTGCTTGGGTTTTCTGATAATGCAAGTGCGGTGGGGAATAAGACATAATCCTAAAAACAAAACAGACGTAAAAAGCACCATGAAACCAAACTGTTTCAATGTCCAAACACACCGTGACCGTGAACCATCTGTTTTCCCCAGCGAAAATCACACGATTCCAGATGAGGTCCACTGCAATATGTAACCTCAATAAATACAGTCCATCCTCAGGGATTCCGATCATCTTGTCTATCGGAATTATATTTGGGAATGTCCAATGCCGAACTGTAACCAGCAAGCAGCGTCATCTGAGAGATATCAGTAAACACAGACATAAATCAGTTCTCACTCCCACTGACGGGCGTCTTTCTATTACAGTGTTGCGTTGTGGCTGGATTGAAACAGGGTTAACCACAAGATGTAGCTGGTAAACTTTCCCAGCTTTTTGGCCGATGATTTTTAAGATGCAAGAAGAAAAATTACGGCCATTCCTTTGAGTTGCATGGTGCGGCCGGCCGGCGCCTGCAGTCAAGTTGACAGTACTGATGGGACACCGTCTGTTAGCCATTCAGCAAAACCAGCGCGTTAATGCTCATACCAGCCACACGGGTTGCGACCTTAAATGTCCGTTTAAGATCGGTCTCTCGACATTTTGGCCAATCGTGGCCGCTTTTACAGCCGAACCTCAATGCAAACCGTCACTCAATATGCCCTCGTTATAAGACAAGCACTTAAACACATCCTCAGTTTGCGATCCGTAAGGAACGACAACTTTATGGTGCTCATAAAAACGTAGCAATTGCCCTGAAGCACGCTGTATTTCCAACAAACAATTTAAACTGACTTAGATTGTACTCAGGCGCAATTGAGATGAATGGGATTGGCCGCATTAAAGTGTCCCTTGTTTTTCAAGGCCGGGGATTTTCCTTCGACTCTCTCCGGCCAAAGAGAAGCAACTCCATTCAAATATTTGTCATCTCCCGTTAGAAACATTTAATAGTAATAAAATTTATGGCTGCGCTTTCTGCAGGATACTGCCAGAGAGAAACATCATTGTGGAAACGGTAATAAATGCTACCAGTGTTCGGGCCGTTTTGAGTTATTATCCGAGCACGAAACCCAGCGCGAGGGAGTTATTTCCACGGCTGATATTGAGAATTCAGTGTTTTATTCCATCTTGAAATAAATCCTCCGTTAAGATGTATCAACTTGATGGGAAACAGAGAAAAAAAATCTGTGAAAGCAGTGGAGGGTGTGACGTTTGCAGTGCGTATGGACGTATATATTCCCCCCTCCTTTACAATCCCTAAAACCATTTACACGATAAATAATTCTACAAAAGGGACGGTGGGAATAGACGAACCTGAGCACTAAATCAGCCCGTCTTTCTGCAGGAAGTTCAGTGATGGTAACAGGAGGTTCCCCAGGAATCCACTAAAGCAGCACTTCCAATATTGCCTTCCCATCTGGCCGAGATGCAATAGTTAGTGTCTGGATACAGGTAAAGTAGAGATGTCAGGCTTGACAAATTCATTCCATGACCTTCAAAACTACTATCATTCTTTAGATTTATGCTTTAAAATAATGTTCAGTAATATAAAATACAAAAATGCATTACATTTTATGAGTATTAGTAATGAGTATGTATTTTATACATATATAAGTGGCCAAAAGTGATCTCTGGAGGGGATATTAGTCTTTAATGACTCTAGAAAACCCTCCAAATATGAGGAAAATATTTTATATATTTTTTAAAATATGATGGAAGAACAAAACACTACAATAACACTTTCTGAAGACTTAAAGATTAACCTCATTTACTTTCTTAACACTAGTCAGTGAAGACAATGACGGAAGACTATTTTCATGACCGCATATTAAAGTGACGGGTGTAAAAAAGCCTAATGGAAGTTTTATTAAGTGTTAACAATGAGATTATGTGGTTTTTATAATCAATTAACTCTGCTTTTGTCATTTTTTACAAGATATCTAGCTAGCTAGCAAAAGGACAATCAAACATTTTATATTTAGTACAAGTTTTTAAAATATTACAACATTTTTATAGCGGTTGTACCGAATGACTTGATGTTGCGTAAGATCAAGTGAAAACATGAATTCATAAAATAGTTAAGAGAGAGTTAGTTACTTTGCTTCATGACCATGTGGTCCTTTGCAGGTGTCTGAATGTCACATCCTGTCACATAATAATGACCGCATGACTTCATCCAAAATAGTCCTTTTATATTGGTTACTCTGAATCACGTGACTTTGGCAGTTTGATACGCGATCCAAACCACTGATTTGAAACAAAAGATTTGTAAAGCTTCATGAAGCAGTGTTTTGAAATCGCCCATCACTAGATATTGTTGAATAAAGTCGTTATTTTGTTTTTTCTGGTGCACAAAAAGTATTCTCGTCGCTTCATAACATTAAGGTTGAACCACTGTAGTCACATGAACTGTAAATGAACGAAGATCTTACGGGTGTGGTAATTAATGACAGAAATTTCATTTTTGGGTGAACTAACCCTTTAATATGGCATTTAATATATGTTTTATAAGTAGATGGCTAATATCCTAGTAATATGCATGCTAATAAGCAACTGAGAATTGGACCCTAAACTAAAGTGTTACCCATTTTTTAATAAAATGAAAGATAAAAATAGGAGCCATTTACTTTCATAATGTGACATTACCAAGATAATTCAAGATGATATTTAACAAAAATAAATAAATATTGGTTGGGAGTTTTTATCCATCTTGAAAAATTTGAATTCAGGGTTTCCCAAACTGGAATTTGTTAGCTCATGAAAAGCTAATAATAAAAACATAAGAATGTAAAAATAAAATAAGCTGAAATATTTTGTTTACCTGAATGTCATGTGACCTTTAACCATCATCAGAGAACCTTGAATATGTCAATGAGTTGAAAAATTACTAAAATATAAACTTATTAAATTTAGGTCAAAGGGGTTTGGCTGACAAAAAAGTCTGGGAAACCCTGAATTAGATGAAAAGTGGGCATCTCAAGCATAACGTTTTCTATAGCAATGCCTGATTTGCTTTTTGACATGGTTAATTAACATAAACCAGTGATGTCTGATGTCACCTGAATAGTCGTTTCAGAGCAAGTTTAGCTGAAAAATTACATTTTTCTCCATAACGTACGCGCATGAATCATTCGCAATAAGACCAGGAACATGAATTAAGAAAGTAAATGTCAGTTCTCTTTTACTGTGTTCCATGACTCGATGTAATATTATAAAAGAAGTTACTCATTTCATGGGCCTGCGTTCAAAGTGTGAACGAACAGCATGGAGTCACACGTTATAAAGTTAGTGAAACACAGAGCTCAGTGTGTTGTGAATCTGATAATATGGGACAAAGGAGGACTGGGAATCGTAACCTGCGCAAAATACGAGCCATGCAGGGGCTGTAAAAGCCTTGTGATAAATTAGTTTGTATTCCTCTGTTTTTCCCTTTTTTTCATCCTAACACAAGGAAGAAAACCCAGGGTGTTTTCTTTCGGACGTGCAGCTTTAACCTCTTTGTCCATTCAAATCCTCAAGCTGTGCACGCAGAACATCAGATCCCAGATTTAAGGGCCTTCAGAGACCCGTACGGCTCCCCGATGGAAAGCTCTCCAGCCACCTAACAGCGAGCCTACAAGGTCACGGAGGAAACCCAATTTTTCGGAGGAAAAAACAACAGAAAACATCCGCAGTCCGGCTGTAGTGGCAACATCAATCAGCCCCAGAATCTGCAGGGGAAATGTTGTTAAACGCATTAACGTTTCATGACAGTTAAGAGGTAATTTGGCAGATTATCATAAATGCTCTCATGGGAGCACTGATAAGTGGTTGTTATTTATGTGCAAATGCGCTGAGGGTCATCCGACACAAACGTGAAATACCAAAAAGGAAAGCGTATAGGTAGAGAGGGAGAGATTTTATATGAAATTAAAATTAAATTATTAAAATTGTTAATTACATTAAAGTATTAAACTTCAGTGTGTAACTTGTCATGCAGCGATTGTCGGTAACACTTCATATTGTTCATTGTTAGTTAATGGAGTGCATGAATCGATAAAATATACAATGAATGCAAAGTCACTTTGAATAAATAATGAATCTGCCAAATGCATATATGCAAATACTAAAAAAAGTTTTGCACCACTCAGAATTAATTCAGAAAATATAAAAATATATTAATTTCTAACAGGGTATTGACTTTATAGTGCAGTTTGTGCTCATTTTATGTACCTATTTTATGAATAAATGCTATAAAGCCAGAAAATACAACTCGTTTACAACCCGAATTCCGGAAATGTTGGGACGTTTTTTAAATTTGAATAAAATGAAAACTAAAAGACTTTCAAATCACATGAGGCAATATTTTATTCACAATAGAACATAGATAACATAAATGTTTAAACTGAGAAATTTTAAAATTGTATGCACAAAATGAGCTCATTTCAAATTTGATGCCTGCTACAGGTCTTCCAAAACATGCAAGCTGCCCATACCGTACGCACTTATGCACCCCCATACCATCAGAGACGCTGGCTTTTGAACTGAACGCTAATAATACGCTGGAAGGTCTCCCTCCTCTGCCCACAGGACACGACGGCGCTTCTGGACCATGTTCACATATGGCTTCCTTTTTGCATGATACAGCTTTAGTTGGCATCTGCAGATGGCACGGCGGATTGTGTTTACCGACAGTGGTTTCTGGAAGTGTTCCTGGGCCAATTTAGTGATGTCATTAACACAATCATGCTGATGAGTGATGCAGTGTCGTCTGAGGGCCCGAAGACCACAGGCATCCAATAAAGATCTTCGGCCTTGTCCCTTATGCACAAAGATTTCTCCAGTTTCTCTGAATCTTTTGATGATGTAATGCACTGTAGATGATGAGATTTGCAAAGCCTTTGCAATTTGACATTGAGGAACATTGTTTTCCACAATCTTTTCACGCACTCTTTCACAGATTTGAGAGACTCTGCCTCTCTAAGACATCCCTTTTTTTTTTAGCTAATCATTTTAGACTGAAATCAATTAACTTAATTAGTTGCTAGATGTTCTCCCAGCTGAATCTTTTTAAAATTTCTTGCTTTTTCAGCCATTTGTTGCCAACATTTTTGAGACCTGTAGCAGGCATCAAATTTAAAATGAGCTCATTAGTGTATAAAAGTGTAAAATTTACAAAAAACATTTATGTTATCTATGTTCTATTGTGAATAAAATATTGGCTCATGTGATTTGAAATGTGTCTTTTAGTTTTCATTTTATTCAAATTTAAAAAATGTCCCAACTTTTCCGGAATTCGGGTTGTGGTTGGTTTAAGAGGCGACAAGCTTGTGAGATAAAACTACATTTCCCATAATTCTCTGTGGCTGAGATCAGGGTTATTATAGTTAACTTTTTTGTTACTTGAAATAAAATAAACGTTAACCTGAAATATAATCATAATAAAAATACAAACTTATTTTATTTTAGCTAGTTGCCAAACTAGTTTCATTTAGTTGAACTTGATACTAAATACTAAACTAAAACACAAATAAAAACACAGATGAATTACTCACCTAAAGCACATGCTTTGCTCTTCATTATGCTGCACCAGAACTAAAAAGCTTCCTGTGTTTTTCTGAAAATTAAATATATATATATTAAATCAATCATTTTATTTGAAATAAATTCCAGGAGGACTTGAAAGCAGCATTATGACTTTAATGAAATATCTAGTAACCTTATTATCAAAATTATTATCAAACCTGACAGAAAAGTGTGCCATACATCACGACATTTCTCACAAATGCACACAACAAATGGTGGCCAATAAATCTGCACCCACGCTGAAAGTTTCTGAAACTGGCACAAAAAGAAAATCTTTCCTATTAAAAAGAGAAAAACAAGTGCCAGATCCTAGATCAGCCTTGTATGAATGTTTGATGAAGTCAGATGATTCAGTCATGCAATTAATGTGCACATTTTTCCCTTTTTTTTCTCTCACAAGTTCATTTTAACGCTCCTGTGGTGTGATAAATGAATTTTTAAAATATTCCATGCAGTCTCTCAATTAATATGAGCTCATAATAAAAGCTGCATGTGTAATAATATATATAAAAAAGCTGTTTAAAATAGTTTTAGATGGAGTATCACATGTCACACCGCAGGACATGTCAACTATCCGGTCACTAATTCCACGCAGGCCTGCTAATAATCTCTGATACTCATTTAACATATGACTGCATGGATAGTTCGAGTTTCATCTAGATCAGGAGTGTCAAACATACTGCCCGCGTATGGACGGTGTCCAATCCAACCCGGGGGATGATTTGAACAATAATAGAGAATAGAGGTGCACCAGTTGACCAGAAGTAAATCGTAATGGTTTTAAGGTTTTATTTTGGCCGATCTCTACTCCGGACATGCGAACAAACTGCTTTGCAATCATTCCCCAAAATGATTCACTGTTTGCGAAATAAAGGAAGAAAAATATAAATATTGAAATGGGGTATATGAATGTATCTACGAAAGGGAAGTGTCGTCAGAATAGTTTCGATGGCAAGAAACGTTCTATCGCTGCTGTTCCATAAACGCCACCTACTGGCAGCGAGCGAGTTTGCATTTTCGTTCAGTCCGTCTGATGTTTTTGTTTTGTGCAGGTGTCTTCTAGCATAATTATAGCACAATTTCACAAAACAAAAGTCAGACCATTCTGTTTTTGCATTAAAGGCACAATATGTAAGATTTTTGGATTAAAATATCCAAAAATCACTAGAACAGTGTTATATATTTTGTTGACTTTTGTACGTACATGATCCCAAATGTTTCCAAGAATGTTTAAATCCAGAGAAATTAGCCATTTTAACTAGGACACGGACCTATCAATAACATCACACCCACGTTATCCTCGTTTTATTTTGTAGAAACCATGAAAACACCAAAGACACTTTAATATATTATGCGTTTTTAAACAGGTGAGCAACTGTTTGGACACATTCATAGACAGAAAACTAATCATGTTATATAGCTCAACACAGTAAGTCTTATTGTTTAAATCTCGTTTTCTTGATTTACTGCAAGTACCATGCCTAATATCGATCTGGCTTACTGCAGTGTGCAACAAGTGTCTCATAACAGCCGCCGAGCGAACGCAGAGTAGCATTATCACACCTTTCAACACACAAATGTATCTAATATGATAAACAGCGCAGCTTTACCTCACATTCGCTTGACCGGAAGAAGCGGAAACAGCGACAATTGCGGCATAATAAAATCTCCGCTGCTCTTGAGCCATGTGTCGCGCTCGTCTCTCATTAGCAATCGCTCCAGCGGCCTCGTTCCGCTCCAACGGCTTTCAGCCACACCCTGCTTCATACTACAGTAATGTTAATAAATCTATAATACATTAGCTCTTCCATGAATATGATTTCTGCCCAAGTCCGGTCGGATTCTTTTCCACCGGCTGTAGACGTGAAGACGACACCTCCCATGATTCCATGAAATCTAGGCGTCATCAAGCTACGCCTTTGTTTTGAATAAGTGACCTCTAGTGGCGAAAAACTACATATTGTGCCTTTAAATCTTTAAATCATACAATCTAATTTTAATAAAAATATAACTGCTCATGCTACATGTGTGTAGCATCTTTGTTTGCATCATGATGCAAATGTAGTGGTTGCCTCTAATTTCAAATTGCTGGCTACAGATATTTTTGATTTAAGGCCAGTTACAGAGCAAATAAACAACAAATAAATTTGCTTAAAGGGAAAAAAAATTAAAAATATTGGCAGTATCGAAATCGGCCAATTTGTTTGTAGAAAATCGGAATCAGCCATGAAAAATCATAGGGCATCCCTAATAAAAAAACTGAAATAAAACAATACATAAGTATTTTCACTGTAAAAAGGCAGTTTTTCTAGTATTATTAATTTGTAGTTTGTAAGGTTAATATTAATGTAGGCTAATTGTCAGCGCACTAAGGGCTAAAAAAGGTCATCCAGCCCACAGTTTTTTTGCCATCTGGCAAAAAATGAGTTTGACACTCCTGATCCAGATGCATCATCCTTCCCTTCGGCCCGTGAAGCAAACACATAAACAAAAAATAATGCCGCAGCTCGACTGTATAAATGAGACTGTTGCTCTCAAATCATGAAAACATATGAAGCATTCGTTTGAAATGCAGTTTGGGCCGCTGCGTCCTCTGACTTTGTTTACTTTTAAAAGCTCACCTCGGCAATAAAATAAAAGGAAATTGTCAAACTGGGCTGGCAAGAACATCAGCTCAGTTCATTATATCTGCCTGAGTGAAGAAACATACTGTACACAAGAACACAAATGCAGACGTCAATGTATTGTTGAACACTATCAATCCTAAGTGCTCAAGGGGGCGCAAAAGTTTGCTGATAATTTAAATAACTTTAACCAACCTGCTTGGCAAGATTCTCTTTTAGCAACTTCTCTGCAATGACACAAAATAAGAAAACTGAGCGCGGAAGAGAATCATTCACACAAATGTCGCCTGTAGCGCCCCTTGCTGCAATTCCGAGAATGCAACACCAGAGAATCACTGGGATGTTTGATTCATTTTAGTGAATCAGTTTGTTCAGATGCTCAGTTCAAAATGAATCAGTGCAACAAAAAAACGTCCATTATTTGATTGCTTGCACACATTTTTCTGATTAAAATTGTGATTGCAATTTAAAATATGATTTTATAATCAAATAAATATGGCTATAAAATAAAAATAATATTTAATATTACTACTAAAAATATAAAAATTGCTAAATAAAAACAAAATAATAATATTGTAATATTTCACTGTAAAAAATTTTTACATTACAACTGTAAAATTACTTTTATTATTTATATACTATATATTTATGGCTGTCTTAATTTCTTAATTTTCAATACTAGTGTAATATTTCAATGTAAAAAAAGAGTACTTAAAAAATATTAAATAATAATAATATTTTTTATTTTACATTACAACTTTAAAATTACTTTTATTTATATACTATATATTTATGGCTGTCATAATTTCTTAATTTTCAATATTATTGTAATATTTCACTGTAAAAAAAAATATAAAAAAAAATTATATAATATATTGTATAATAATAATAATATTTTTATTTTACATTACAATTGTAAAATTACTTTTATTTATATACTATATATTTATGGCTGTCCTAATTTCTTAATTTTCAATACTAGTGTAATATTTCAATGTAAAAAAATATTTAAAAATATTATATAATATATTATATAATATTTAAAAATATTATATAATATATTATATAATATTTAAAAATATTATATAATATATTATATAATAATATTTTTATTTTACATTACAACTTTAAAATTACTTTTATTTATATACTACATATTTATGGTTGTCATAATTTCTTCTTTTTCAATATTATTGTAATATTTCACTATAAAAAATATTAAAAAATATTATATAATATATTATATAATAATAATATTTTTATTTTACATTACAATTGTAAAATTACTTTTATTTATATACTATATATTTATGGCTGTCATAATTTCTTCATTTTCAATATTATTGTAATATTTCACTGTAAAAAATATTTTAAAATATTATATAATATATTATATAATAATAATAATATTTTTATTTTACATTACAATTGTAAAATTACTTTTATTTATATACTATATATTTATGGCTGTCCTAATTTCTTAATTTTCAATACTAGTGTAATATTTCAATGTAAAAAAAGAGTATTTAAAAAATATTAAATAATAATAATATTTTTTATTTCACATTACAACTTTAAAATTACTTTTATTTATATACTATATATTTATGGCTGTCATAATTTCTTCATTTTCAAATGTGAAACCATTGCTTTTGTTTAGACGGAAAACCTCAAGTACAGCTTCTCTTTATCTGATAAGCACTTCTCATCACAAGAATGGGCAGATGTTCGGCACATGTTGCACAAGCTGTATGGAGATTTGGTTTTCGATTAATCAAGCAGCCCTAGCTTGACGTGTTTTCTAACAAATACAACAAAAAAAAAAATCTGATGTGTGAAAAAGTCTTAAATTCCCGTTCATCTTGAAATGACATCCTCTCAGAGGCCGAGCAGCAAGGCTTTAGCCGCTTCCTTTCGGGACCCCGGCGGAATACACCATTAAACCGTAGGGAGGAGAGAAAACCTGTAGAGCACTAAAATAAAGTTATGTCAAAACCATTCAGCTCTTCCTGCTGTCGCTGCTCAACCTTGCGAGTATTCTCCGAGGGGCCAAGAACATTACAAGCCATTCAGTTTATATGAATGGGCACTAACAGACTTTTTTACCATTCTGATATGTCTAAATTTGCAGGCATATCCTGTGGTCCATCAGAAACAGCCTTAGTTTCAATTTAGTGTCTCCCAGAAGGACCTAGCTTCCTATTTCGAGTGGAAATTGTATAACGTTTTCCCCCCAGTGTTCATATCTTTACTGCTTCAAAAGCCCTTTTACCAGAGAGATGAATGAGCTGACAGTTTGATGTCTTAAGCAAGATTGCAAATCATTTCGAATCATTAAAAAAAAAAAACACGCATCTCATTCATAACATCTGTGCATATAACGCATCTGACAAAGAGATGGCAAGTGTTTAATTTTATTTCACAGAGCTCTATAAAATGCAAGGGGAAAGGCCTCGTCATTTTATTGGTGCGCCTCTGTACTATAACTCTCGCCGAGCGCTAAAGTAAATGATTACGGCCTTTTTGGAATGGCGCTTCTCCACAAATGTCACAGTTTTTTAAGCAGCAGATGTTTAAGGAATGATTAGTTTTCAATGTAAGGAATGATGTCAATGTGTCAAGACAGCCGTATATCTTTCACAGCACTGAAAATACTGGTGAGGTGGATCTGTAAAGATTAACCCGAGGATTGAGTCGTCATCATTGTAATACCATCTGCGTTTGTTCTAATTCGGTGTTCATAACTGTGATTATATTATAGTCAACATGCTGCATACAACTACATATTTTCCAGTTTATTTTTCTATAATTTTGCTAACCATATATATTATTAAGATATATTATATAGATGGGGCTGTACAGTGTGACAACAAAGTAAGAGTTTGTGGCTGCACAATTAACCGAAATTAAGCCAAAATCGGCTTAGTGCAAAATGAAAGATTTTATTTTAACCAGTTTTTTGCCTTTATTTGATAGGACAGTGTAGATTCGACAGGAAGCGAGAGAAGGGGACTGGATCGGGAAAGCTCCATGAGCCGGGACTCGAACCCTGGACGCGAGCCTCCCATGAGGCTATCATCTTTACGCCAAACATCTTTACAAACTTGTAATGAAAAGCGTTTACAAACCTGTTTAATGAACATTTAATGACGTTTTTACACCAAACGCACTTTATAACGTCAGTCGAGTGATCGAAATAACTTCCTTTTGTGATCTGACGTGGCTTCATATCACAAAATGATGCAGAAATATTATTGTTTTATAGTATTTGATACAGTCATAAAGGCTATGTCGATTAGAATTGCATTATAAATATACTTTATTCTTATGAAAATACCTGAGATGTTTAGAACACAGATGTATGTTTATTGTCATGTTTCATCTTCAAAATACACAGATAGCATTATATTCTATTATATTATAAATATTATTAATTTTCACAGCATTGAAATGTAAATAATACTGGCTTATTTTATTATCATTTTTATTATATTATAATTTTATAAATATTTTTAATTTTCATAGTATTAAAATGTAAATAATACTGGCCTATTTTATTATATTTTTTATTAATATATTATATTATATTAATAAATATTATACATTTTCACAGCATCAAATTATACGGGCCTATTTTATTTTCGTTCTTATATTATAAATTGTATAAATATTTTTACAGCATTAAAATGCATTATATGGGCTTATATTATATTACATACTACACAAAACAGACAAACAACACATAATTAAATCATTAATAGTAATTATTTGTATGACAATTAATCATCAGCATAATCGTGACAGGCCTAGTTGACATGAAGGCTTTATGGGTTAAATCAAACAGTATTATAATTTTATAAATATTTTTAATATTTAGAGCATTAAAATGTAAATAATACTGGCCAGTGTTAATTTTGGCAGCCATTTTTGATTTAGTCTTAGTCTTTATCTTCAGACGAAAATGCTCCTTAGTCATTTTAGTCTTTCATATTTTAGTCGTTTTAGTCGACGAAAAGTCATCACATTTTTGTGAAGTCTTAGTCAATACTTTTAGTCAAACTAGTTACCAACATTAATTTTGATAGCTATTTTATATGTAGTCTTTAGACAAAATAGTCATAATTTTTCTCTTTAGACCAATTTATTTAAGCTTAACAGGCTGTATTGACATTGCACTCTTAGCAGTAGCACTTGTGCAATTCTACATATCCTCTTTCAGTGGTTCTCAAACTTTGTAGAGTGTCGTACCCCTGAGGGATTTAACATCCTTCTGTGTACCCTCTCTTTTCCACTTACTGCAGTTCCACCTTTTCCATTAAGGGACGATATTTACCTTCTTAAATCGATTTTTCCAGTGCATTTTAGATATTAGATTAAAACCGCCAGTAGGTGGCGGTAAGTCACTGTTTTTATGAGTAAATCATCGAGTCATTCATTCTTTCAGTATCAAAGCAAGCGGCTGTATTTATGAATGAATCATTGAATCATTGACGATTCGTTCAAATCTGCAGATTTGTTTACGAAACACAGCTTGTGTGCTGCAGTTCTGTTGTGGCTTTCGTTATAAAACAGAGCAAAAATACTGGCAATACTGTTTAAAATTTACATCACTTAATATGACCCTTTTGTTTGTTAAACTGTTGTATAAAATCAATATTCAGGATATTATATATTACATTATATTCGGGCAATATTCTTGCTGGCATAATATGATCAACATTAAAAACAGTAACTCGCAGAAGGGTATGTTTTTGTATCGAAGAGAGTTTTAATCTTAAATCTACATGCAGTCTGTGTCTATATTTGTTCTTCATGCTAGTAGTGCTAAATCCCGAAGGTAATGTTATATTGTCGAGAACAGCACTAATGTAGCGCGATGCTGGCTTGTGCGTGGTTGCCAGATTGCAAAGATGAAGTAAAATGTGTTCTTTTAACAGAAAAGCTCTAATAGGGGGTTTAAATTCTGGAAATCTGGCAACCGTACGCATGACCGCTCGTAAAGACAGTATGTAATGTTTTGTCTCCTTTATTCGAAAAAACAAAAAGTCATTTCAAAAGAGTGATTTTTAGTCTCTTTTCAGACATTTCAGTCTCGTCTTTTTTCGTCAACGATATTGCACGTGTAGTTTTAACCACGTTATCGTTAATTGAAATTGGTGTCGTCTCTCATCGTCTCGTCTTAGTCATGGAAAAAAAGGTCGTCATAGTTTTCGTTAACGAAATTAACACTGAGCCTATTTTCTTATATTTTTTTATTATATTATATGAATAAATATTCATTTTCAAAGCATTAAAACGTATTATATGGGCCTACTTTATTAGAATTTTTATTATTATATTATAAATTAATTATTTTTATAGCATTAAAACGTATTATATATGCTTATTATATTACATTATATTATATTATACGTGACCCTAGACCACAAAACCAGTCATTAAGGTCAATTTTTTTTAAATACATCATCTGAAATCTGAATAAATAAGCTTTCCATTGATGTATGATTTGTTAAATATTGAGAAAATCGCCTTT
This sequence comes from Elopichthys bambusa, assembly GCA_037101425.1. Lineage (NCBI taxonomy): Eukaryota > Metazoa > Chordata > Actinopteri > Cypriniformes > Xenocyprididae > Elopichthys > Elopichthys bambusa. The sequence continues at coordinate 30,347,711 of CM074445.1, read as the reverse complement.
AAAGTTGTCCAAATGTCTTTAGCAATGCATATCCACTCATAATTTTTTTTTTTTTTGATATTTACAATAGGAAATTTACAAAATATCTTCATGGAACATGATCTTTACTTAATATCCTAATGAATTTTTTTTTTTTATCATTTTGACCCATACAATGTATTGTTGGCTATTGCTACAAATATACCCGTGCGACTTGTGACTGGTTTTGTGGTCCAGGGTCACATATTATATTATATACAACACAAAAAAAGACAAACAAATAATTAAATCATTAATAGTAATTATTTGTATGACAATTAATCGTCAGCACAAAATTCATGATTGTGACAGGCCTAGCAGTGGACATTATGCCACTGTCAATGAACCTCATGCTGAACCTGGAACATTTGTTTAACTCCAAACCCAACACTAACCCTAACTCCTAACCCCTCACTAACTCAACATCAAGCTACTATTTTCGTCAAAAGCAAGCACATCTAATCGATTTTACGTGCTCAGTTGTAAAATCTTACGCATCTGACCTAAAATAAAACATGGTGTGGGAATGATAAAGTGTCATCTGGTGGCGAACTGGATACTCGTTCAGGGACCGTGCGGGAGTTCGCTGTCCCCTGCACATGTTGCGCTGATGTGACCGTAATGAGCGCCGCTCCTTTGCTCCCGGGCTTAATCTCTCTGCCCGGAGAGCAGCCCGAGGTGTAATTAACATTGCAGGCATTGCAGTCTGACGTGTTGAATAATTACCCCCTCCTCAATGACACGCCAGTTCCTGCGTTACTGCAGTGCGCAGGTGAAATCGTAACCTTATCCCGGCCAGCTGCCACTTCAGGGAGGCCGTCACGAAAATGACTTGACCTTAGCAAGATGCTACCAGTGGAGCCGTCGTGGAAGGCTGGAAAAATGAGGCACAAAACATGCAAGTGACTTACTTTTCAAAGAGAAAAATTAACAATAAAAACCCCAAACACAAATGATGTTTAAATATGTGAAAAAAATCTACTTTTAATATATTTTTTAAATAAAAAAGACAAACTGCAACTCAAACATTTATTCATTTAAAAGGTGAAAAAATATATATTTTTAAACTTAATTTATTATAATTTAATTAAAAATTATGTATTTTTCAGTATTATTTAAATATATTTAAATAAACTGTTACCTATTTATATCATGTGACACTGAAGACTGAAGTAATGATGCTGAAAATTCAGCTTTGATCACAGAAATAAATTACATTTTACTATATATTCACATAGAAAACAGTTATTTTAAATTGTAAAAAATATTATTTCACAATTTTTACTGTATTTTTGATTATATAAATGCAGTCTTGGTGAGCAGAAGAGACTTCTTTCAAAAACATTTTAAAAAATCTTACCAACCCCAAACTTTTGAATGATAGTGAGAAATCCTTTAATTATCTAAATCTTTAATTATGTCAAATATTTTTCCACAGGATTCAGAAAATGTTGAGTGATGCAAGCTGATGTTAATCACATGAAATGATTCTTCATAGTGGCCCGCTCTTGATCTTTATCGTAATGTCATTAACATAACTGCTCTATTTTCTTTCGGGTAAACTGTGAGAACATGTATTAATATAGCTCATGTTCTTGTACCATTACAATTTTAGTGCATGCAAACTGTTAAAGATGACCCCCCATGTGCTGTTCTTTATGGGTCCCATTTGACTCACTGTGATTCCCTGTGTCTGATCCCATTCAACAGTTTGCCTTGAACTGGGAAAGACGATCGGCTCGGGTTTCCCATTGGAGTGGACTCTCATCTCAGACTACTTTGAAAGTGTCTCCTGACATTCTAATTAAGCTCCGAACGCTCTCCCTCTGGGAGGTTGCCCTTCCAAAGCCATCCGGCAGGTCAGCGCTGAGTTATTTGCACTGGTTTTGTGGGCAAGCTTAATAATTCCCCTAAGAAAAAAGAAAGAGTCTATCAATCCTGCACAGAAAGGGCACAGTTACAGCTAGTGAACGAACAGGATGAAATGAAATCAGTGCTGGGCTTAGCTTCGAATGTTTGGCAAAGGTGATTTGTTTTGTTTGTCATGATGTTCTGAAATTCCTTCGACAGGTCGGATATCCACAGGTGCAAAAGCACAACGTTTTGTTTTTGTTTGCTCTTGGCCAATTAGCGACTTCCGTAGCTCATCAGGAACTCGTTTTGGTGGATATCATTTGCCCCAAACAAAACTTATCATCAATAACAATTCTCAATTTGTTTAACTGAAAGGATTATGAACACAGTTGTTGATTACACAATTAAAGAAGTTTTAAAAAACAGGTTTCATATTACTGTTATTATAGATAAAAGAAAATGAAAGTCAAATAGTTGTCTGAATGTCCAGGTCATATTATTTCACTTCAAAAACAAAAGAAAAAAAAAGAGATATTTTAATATATTAAATACAGAAATTAACCTATATTTTGCATAAAGAAAATGAAGGGGGTGATTACTTACGCTTTTTGCATTGTGACTATTTTCAAGACAATGGAGTATTCCCCCCCCCCAAATTCTCATTACTGTAACACAAAACAACAACATTTTACTGAAATGTTAAGTATTTTTAATTTATTAATTTAAATGGACCAAAAAAATCTTTTAATCAATCAAATGTTTTTAAATGATTGTATAACAGTAATACGAATCTAATGAAATCACTATTGAGAATTACAAAAAAAAAAACCTGAGTGAAATATCTGTTAAATATAAGCAGGGATTTTCCTGCATTGAAAATATTTTGAATGAATCTTTGTCCCGCCAAAGACTTATTTGATCATTTTAAAGGCACAATATGTAATATTTTTGGATTAAAATATCCAAAAATCACTAGAACAGTGTTATATATTTTGGTGACTTGCGTACTTACATTATTCCAAATGTTTCCAAGAATGTTTAAATCCAGAGAAATAAGCAATTTTAACCAGGACACGGACTGTGTCCGTGTGTCGCCTATCAGTGACATCATACCCTTGGTTTCCGGTTTTATTTTGTAGAAACTATGGAAATCAAGTACCATGCCTAATATCGATCTAGCTTACTGCAGTGTGCAACAAGTGTCTCATAACAGCTCTATAACAACTTTCAACACACAAATGTATCTAATACATAAACAGTGCTGTGTTACCCCACATACGCTTGACCGGAAGAAGCAGAAGCGGCGACTTCGGCATAATTCTGCGAAATCAAGGCGTCATCAAGCTACGCCTTTATTTTGAATAAGCGACCTCTAGTGGCGAAACATCACACAGTGTGCCTTTAATACTGCCGTTCTGCAGTACCGCTACCCGCTGATAGCCGGCTGCTTTAAAACGATCCTGTGAGTGTTTGTGTAAGCGCTCTGTGAAAAGCATCAAAGGTTTCTATTTGCAGCCAATCACAGACGTATCTGTTGAGCGCTTGAACAAAATGGCCAATCAGATGTGCTGAAGTTAGTCAGAATCCGCTCAACACCACTTAAAATGGCGAAGCAAGTTCTGCACTCTCACAAATGCTTTTATTATAACCAACAGAGTATAAACACGATGTAAATAAGAATTTCATTGCACAGCGCTGACAGCTTCGTTGATTCGTTTTCGCAAGAGCTCAGCTTTGTGTACACCCGCGTTGTACACCCATTGCCAACCCGTCAAATTCGAGTGGATTTCAGCAGTGGCGTGTAACGCAGTCACTCCAACTAGCTCATTTGCTCCAGATGAATACTGTTGGTGTTACAGAGCTTGAATTTCTCTGTGGGATTTCGCGTATTGCACATATTTTTACTCAAAGTGTGCCACATAAAGCTGCCTCTCAGTACTAAATTGAGTTCTTTTTTGCTGCTTATTGCGCTTAAACAGTCAAATACACACAAAATAATGTCAAAATGCCAGTCTTGGCGAGTATTCACGTAAACACAGTCAGTTATGTTTTAGTGAATGTAAACAGTTGAGAAAGAAAACGCATGTGTAACAGTATAATGGATCAGTGCGTCAGGTCTTAAAGTGACAGCAGCCTAATAAACCTGCTGCCAAATTATGAGATAATATTAAAATATCTATATGGCCGTTTTTCCTCATGGTATCGATGTCAAAATTGTGAACAGTGAAATAATGAGTGGCTAGCAACTTTGGAAAATGCCTAGCCACAGTAGCTGGTGAGCAAAAAAGCCGTATTTAAATGCGCAATTGAATCCGATTGATAGTGATAATCATTACAATGAAGGGAACGATCTGCCACTTTTTCTATGTAATGTGTTCCTTTTTATTACTAACTTTTCAAATCAGTCACTTAGTGACTTTTTACATTTAAATTTAAAGATTTTAAAATATAAAAAAGCACTTTGGTTTATGACCTGTCCTGACAGTGATTATTTTTATTTCATGAATGAATAGGATAAGTTAATATTACAAACTGTTTCTTTGCATTTATTTTGGATTTATTGGCCATGCAGTTCACATGGGAAGTGTACTTTGTACTGCGTGTAGGTGGCAGTGTTCGTCCGCCACCACCAAAGACAATTTTTGACCCAAGAAAAACCCTGTTAAAGATATTAGAATGAGATTTTTATGTAATACGATTCAGATATTCTCAGATCAGAAAATGAGAATCTGCGCTTTCCTCTGGTGCTCCAGTCTAGTCCATCTCTCGGCCCCTTCCAATCTGAGCAATATGACCTCTCGCTGTTATCACTTAGGAGATTTATTGAGGCCACATGCATTGTGATCGGCCAGCAGACCTGCCCGTGACCCCCCTTTATGAGCTCTCTGGACTAATGCCACATAATGTCTGTAAGTTAGCCTGTGCAATTATAAAGCCTGTGGACTGAAAGAGAGCTGTCATTAGGATGTGCTTAAGGACAGCGGACTGCGGAGTCTGGCCCTGGGACAGGACGGCAAATGGACTGGGAGCTGTAAGACGAGCCGGGCCAGAAGGGGATAATTAGAGTGTTTTGTCCGACATTGTTGATATAAATATGACAAAAGCCCCTCCTGTTCCTCACCAACACACACTCATTTACCCACTCTACGAGCCGCCCATAGACATCGCCCTAATCATCATGTTCAACAGGTGGTGGGCAAATGTGAAGGGCATGAAACCGATACTGTGTTTCCTGCACACTGACAAACGTGCTAATTAATCCTGATCTTTTTTCTTTCTCCCCCCTACTCATTGTTTTCCATCTGTTTGTAGCGTGTGAGGCCATGCTGAAAGCAGTTTTCCTGCAGTTGATGCGATGTTAACCTTAATGTGTTTAAAGTATTGAAAAAGGTGATTCTGTCACCATCAGCTAGGTTTCCATCACCACAAATTTTTTTTGTGGCATAAAAATGATGTGCATTAAATCTTAAAATGTGCATAAAAAACTTAAGCACTCAAATGAGGCGTATGTTTTCTTATTGGATAAAAAATGATGTGCGTAAACTACAATGGAAAACACTAAATAAATTCCTGGATGTGCAACAAAAATCTCATGCGATTGGATAACTGCACAAACCAGCTGACCAAACTCATTGCACAAAAAAGCATCATAAATGTGTCATAAAAGTAGTCCAAAGTACTCATGTGCTAGAGTTTAAATCTTCTAAAGTTTCCAATAACATATCAAACCAAAATTTACGTTTTTGTTCACTGATAATCCTCCTCTAGTTTTAAAATTGAAGTTACACTGCATAATCTGTGTATTATGATATATTTGTCACACGTGTTCAACATCAAACCTGACATATTTGAATATGCATGAGCATGAATGAGATCTGATGAGATTTCCTTTTGTGTTCAACTGAAGAAAGAAAGTCAAAAGGATTTGGAGAGACATAAGTGTGAGTAAATGATGACAGAATTTACTTTTTTGGGTGGACTATCCCTTTAAGAGAGGGTGTATTATAACAAAATCTCCTTCTGACCATGTCAGTTAAATCCTGAAAATGAAAGATTGATTTGCCTATGCAAACCCAGCATGGAATTGAAACCCAACATGTTGCTTTTAAATTCCAACAAATGATATGTGTGCTAACAGAACATGTGTGTCAGTATCCACCGGCAGTGAAAGCACTGATTCATCAGCCATGATGAAGAGGATTTTCCCTTCTTTTTTTAATTTTAATGGAGCTACACGGTGAATGAAGAACATCTCACAGGGAAAATATATTTTGAGGGTTAATCTTAACTAGTCTTAACTATTTTTCTTTTTCCACATTTCACATGAAATCCCTTCTTTGTGGTCTTTGTTGTAAATTCTGTAAGTGGGTTTAACTTTGGGAATTGAAATTTGGCTCAAAAAATAAAAGCTGTGATAATTTATTAACCTTCATGTTGTTCGTTCTTCTGTGGAAGGAAATGTTTATCAAGACCAAAACAGCTCTTTTGCATACAATGAAAGTGAACTAAAACTGTTTAAAATGACCAAAATACCATAAAAACATATGACTTATGAAGTGTATTATGTTTGTGTGGGGAACAGGCTAAAATATATGTAATTACTTGTTAAAATTCTTACTCTGCACTGTAGCAAACCTCGTTCGCACCAGGTTTGGCGTCAATGACAATCGGCCATGAGGCAAGTGAAGAACCAATGACGTTGGATGTCACCGGACAGATGGTTAGTTTTTGCAGTACCTATCGGTAAATGTTGTAACTACACCATTCAGTGTCTTTCAAAATGTAATTTTGGCATTTTAAATGCAAATCAATTTTATATATATATATATATATATATATATATATATGATATATATATATATATGATATATTTATAGTAATCAAATTTGGCAGAGAAATTACCCCCAAAAGATAATTTAAAGTCATTATTGTGTTAAACAAGAAAAGCATCTAATAGACATTACAACAGAATTTATTACACATAAACTTTTAGGTTTCAACGGCCATGATTTTTTTTGCAGATGCTGCATCTGAATTGGTATTTAGATATATTTACAGATCAAAACAGTTTGGTTACAAACATTCTTCAAAATATCTTCTTTTATGTTCCGCAAAAGAAAGAAAGTCAGAGAGGTTTGAAACGACATGAGGGTGAGTAAATATAAATAAACAGAATTTTCATTTTATCCCCAAAAATATGAAAATATTATTTTTAATGAAATGATACACTAAATAAGAAGCTAAAACTGCCAGTAGGTGGCGGTAATTGTCTAAATGAGTAAGTCATTGAGTCATTCGATTCATTCAGGGATGAAGTAAATGGCTCTTTTTATGAATGAGTCATTGAATCAATGATTCACCCGATTGATTCGCTAAAAACGCGGATTCATTCAGAAACGAAACATCGCTGTGTGTTGCTTGGAGACGCACAACAGTTCTGCTCTAGCTTTATAGGTAATATTTTCATTGGCAAAACTGAACAAAAACAGACAATGCTGTGTCTAAAATATAACACAATATTAACGTCTTGTTTATTGAACTGTTGTACAAACCGATTCCAAAAAAGTTGGGACACTGTACAAATTGTGAATAAAAAATGAATGCAATAATTTACAAATCTCATAAACTTATATTTTATTCACAATAGAATATAGATGTTGAAAGTGAGACATTTTGAAATGTCATGCCAAATATTGGCTCATTTTGGATTTCATGAGAGTTACACATTCCAAAAAGGTTGGGACAGGTAGCAATAAGAGGCCGGAAAAGTTAAATGTACATATAAGGAACAGCTGGAGGACCAATTTGCAACTTATTAGGCCAACTGGAAACATGATTGGGTATAAAAAGAGCCTCTCAGAGTGGCAGTGTCTCTCAGAAGTCAAGATGGGCAGAGGATCACCAATTCCCCCAATGCTGCCTCGAAAAATATCAGAAAGGAGTTTCTCACAGAAAAATTGCAAAAAGTTTGAAGTTATCATCATCTACAGTGCATAATATCATCCAAAGATTCAGAGAATCTGGAACACTCTCTGTGCGTAAGGGTCAAGGCCGGAAAACCACACTGGATGCCTGTGATCTTTGGGCCCTTAGACGGCACTGCATCACATACAGGAATGCTACTGTAATGGAAATCACAACATGGGCTCAGGAATACTTCCAGAAAACATTGTCAGTGAACACAATCCACCGTGCCATTCGCCGTTGCCGGCTAAAACTCTATAGGTCAAAAAAAAAGCCATATCTAAACATGATCCAGAAGCGCAGGCGTTTTCTCTGGGCCAAGACTCATTTAAAATGGACTGTGGCAAAGTGGAAAACTGTTCTGTGGTTAGACGAATCAAAAATGTAAAGTTCTTTTTGGAAAACTGGGACGCCGTGTCATCCGGACTAAAGAGGACAAGGACAACCCAAGTTGTTATCAGCGCTCAGTTCAGAAGCCTGCATCTCTGATGGCATGGGTGACATGAGTGCGTGTGGCATGGGCAGCTTACACATCTGGAAAGGCACCATCAATGCTGAAAGGTATATCCAAGTTCTAGAACAACATATGCTCCCATCCAGACATCGTCTCTTTCAGGGAAGACCTTGCATTTTCCAACATGACAATGCCAGACCACATACTGCATCAATTACAACATCATGGCTGCGTAGAAGAAGGATCCGGGTACTGAAATGGCCAGCCTGCAGTCCAGATCTTTCACCCATAGAAAACATTTGGCGCATCATAAAGAGGAAGATGCGACAAAGAAGACCTAAGACAGTTGAGCAACTAGAAGCCTGTATTAGACAAAAATGGGACAACATTCCTATTCCTAAACTTGAGAAACTTGTCTCCTCAGTCCCCAGACGTTTGCAGACTGTTATAAAAAGAAGAGGGGATGCCACACAGTGGTAAACATGGCCTTGTCCCAACTTTTTTGAGATGTGTTGATGCCATGAAATTTAAAATCAACTTATTTTATTATACATTTTCTCAGTTTAAACATTTGATATGTCATCTATGTTGTATTCTGAATAAAATATTGAAATTTGAAACTTCCACATCATTGCATTCCTTTTTTATTCACAATTTGTACAGTGTCCCAACTTTTTTGGAATCAGGTTTGTATAAAATCAGTATCACATTTGCACTCCTGCTGTTCGGGACAAAAACTTGTGTGATATTGCTCTAGTTACTGGTGTGATATTGTTTAACTATATCATATGATACAAATATGAGACAAAAATATATATATTTCACATTGTTTTTTTGTTTTGTTTTTTTTAACCACACCTTTTCTTACATTTAGTGTCTAGAGTGATGAATTAAGCTTGTTATGTGGGTACAAGTCGTACCTGACATGAGTTGTTGAGTGTCCAGCATCCTGTCACAAGAATCCCTGAAAGGGGACAGATCGCTGAAGAGGCATATGAGGCCAATCAACTCCAGGCCCAAATTCACTGTCAAATGATGGATCACTGGGGAGCAAAAGAGAGAGCTTGAGACAAGAAATAGAGGCAGAAAAAAATTTACTACACTTCCAAGAAACTGCTGGAACGGCAACAGTATTACAGCCGGCCCTTAAACTCCATTTTACTCGAATGGCCTGCTGACCAGAATGTGTGATTATCTTGTTTCATGTTAAACGTCCATTCGTTGACGATTTATTCTCCAGGCTAAAGGAACATGCAATAAAATGTGGACGCGTTTTCGGCGACCCGATTCCAAGGTCATTAGCGGTTTTGCGCAAAGCTGGTGTTTGAGGCGAAGCGGCAGCGCATGGCGGAGTCGTGTGAGGTACCATCCAGCAAAGTGCTGGACGCTTGTGGTTTTGTTTCTTATTTCTACAGAGAGCTTTTGTCCACGCTGGCATTGCAGACCAAGGGTGGGCCTCCGGATTTGAGTGATTTATGAAGACGAGTAAAGAGGCCACGCGGTCGACAGCGCTGTCACATACAGAGAAGGAGGAAACCGCATCAGGACATCAGAAAGACAGGCGAGTGCTCACGAGCGATGGCCAAAACTGCACACCGAGGGCCCCTTCATGACAAGGAAATGAAATCTGACCACTGTCCGCAGGGATGAGGTGCACCGGGAGGAAGCGAGCACATTTCCATCATGTTAAAGCTGACAGGGGAAAGTCTGCATATTTCATCCAGCACATGTTTTGCAAGTGAAAAGAGCCAAATCCTTTTCAATTTTTCATCTTATTATTTTGTTACCCCGAATTTACCCATTAATAGCTTACATGCAGCTGCGTGCACCTGCATTAGAGACTCGATCTCACGGCTGCGCGCTTCTCCAGATGTGCATCACGCATTTCTCTTCGCATTTATGTCACGCTGGGATATTTGTGAAACGTATGAGATCCCACCAATCAGCAAAACACTCCATCCAAAATCCCATCAAACACAACAATGCAACACATCCATAATGTCCAGAAACGGACTCAATACTCACTCTGGGATACCGTTTAGAGGTTTTAAATGTTTTTATTCGCTTTAAAGCCCAGATCAAAATGAGCTATTTTACTTTCCTAATACATGTTCCTGTTCTTATTTTGCACAATTTATTAGTGCAAAACTTTGGAATAACATGCAATATAATCGAAATGCAAGAATACTAAATATTTAGGCCTAAATTTAAGATTTATATATTTGATTTGCATATAAAATTTCCATCCATTTGGACAGTTTTAACATAAACAATAATACATACATGAAGCAGGTAAGATTTTTGCACTCAGAAAAAATCATTCCAGTATATTTTTAACTTTATGCATCTATCTGATTTTATTTAAAGACCCCCTGTGGTGAAATTAAGTTTTTAATGTTGTTTATGTCTGTGTGGTGTTTTTAATATGCTTTAAGACAAACCATGTGCAAATTCATCAGTCAACACCACTGCATATTTTCTGTTTAAAACTGCAGTGATCTAAAGACAGTTGCGGTTTGAAATCGCTGGTGTAACCAATCACGTCAACATGTCGGCAGGCTTTAGCATATCATTAACCATGACCACTCTGAAGCAGGAACATAGTTTGTAGCACTAGCAACACATTATTAGCAGTTTGATAATGTAGTCAAGCTAAAGGCTAATCATATTAATTACCGTTATGTGTCTGACGTTGTAAAAAGCGATACCATTGTGTAGCGTTTACCTCAGTAAGTTGACAGAGTGGAGGCGGGGCTAATTAGCATATTCATAGATCTGCATATATTTAATGAGGCAAGGGTGTAGCGTTACATTCAAGCTATTTTAAGGCACAAAGACATTTTTTTCACAGGAATTTTTTTTTATTTTTTTAAATATGTCACTTTGGTGATTAAAGATGAATGATTGACTACAGGGGGACTTTAAATAATCATATTTCCAAAATGCATTTATTCAAATTGCTTAGAATCAGCATAATTGTGTTTATTGAGAAACCAATTAAATTAATTCAGCTGAACATGGCTAGCAGCGAAACAAGAATTATTAAGTTAACAAACTGGATTTATTGATGATAAATATATAAACCTGATTATTGTGTATTTAAAACACATATCGTTTATTAGTACTATAACAGAACTGACAAATATGCATCACATTACATTTATTAGTTTATGTTAAAACTGTGTAATCCAAATGAATGGAAATTTGTTTTAATATTAATATGTTTGGGTTAGCCCTTTTATTTTCAGCCACGCCCCTTTTTTTACCATCCAATCAATTCCTGATGGAGAACATCGAGTCCCACCCAAATGTTTTTCTTTGTGAACATCCTGCTTTACAGAAATACATAACATTACCAAAGTAAAACAAGGTACGAATGCCTTTTTCTGCTGGCTTTAACACTGACAATAACAGATTATGCAATATCTGAAAGTGGTGTACTGACACTCAGGGCTGTGTTTTAGACGGATTGTGTAACATTATCAGCACAGTAGTGGAAATATTCCCACTGCATTCAGTAAAAACATGCCGTGTGTTCCTGTAGCGTTTCCGGTCTGTAAGAACGCGGGTTAAAGCTCTCAGTGGCAGCTGAGGTTCAGGAGCTGCAGGTCACGGAGGCCGCGAGCGAGAGACTTCCACTGCACAGCACATTAAGGAAGCAGCTCTAACATTTATGTTTTGAAGCATTGAGCTCAAGTGAAGCTCAACAGCTCCCTGGATCACAGTGAGGAAACACTCGGCTCGGCCTGACAACAGCAGATCGGGGGCCTTTCCTGAGAATCACAATGACCCTAAACAAAAGAAAATTGTACATTTATGAGGCGTTTTTATGTCACTGGGTTGAATGTATAAAACTGACATTGGTGAAGCAGATCGCTCCGCTCTAGAACCTAGTGAACTGCTTTGCTGTCTACATAGGCAGCTACCTTCTAAGGGAGTATCTTAACTGAAATGGATGCTAATAAGCTCTATACAGGTGTGCACTACACTCTTATCATAAAGTCTTTTTTTCACGATAGGGTTGTTATAGTTAGCTAAACCTAAAACCATAAAAAACAGCTAAATAAAATAAAGTATAAAACTTTTATTTAAATTTAAAAAAAAAAAAATTTATTTAATTTATTTCAGCTAGTTCCCAAGGCAGCATTTCTTAAACTAAAATTTAAAAAATAATAATAATAAAGTTTGGAGATTTTTAAATGTTTTTGAAAGAAGTCTCTTCTGCTCACCAAGGCTGCATTCATTTGATCAAAGATACAGAAATATTATATATTTCCAGTATAAATTAAAAAATAAAATGCTTCGGTTGCTCAACAACAACAAAGCTGGAGAATCTCACGCAGCCAAAATGACGAAGGTGTTCAGCCTTACATTGTTCAAACCGGAGTCGCCACTGATGGAGAGACTCAGGAAGAAGTTACAACTTTTAGGACGTTTCTGAATGGTTAGTGGATAAATTTTTGTAGTTGCTGTGGAGTTGATTCAACTCATCGACTAGCATGTGCCGTCATGTTAATCTTTTATTTAAAACCCGTATGGACGCCCACTATACATAGCATACCTTGAGTCATACACACCAGGCTAATGTTTATGATCGCTATCAAATGCTGTGAATGGTCTAATATTTTTTTCCAAAATATCGCTCAGACAGAAACGCTCCTTTTTTAGCAATCGAGCTTGCCAGGGTCAACTAGCAGGCTATCCAAGCTAACGAGACTCTAAATAGTGTTCAGTGCAGCCAACGACAGAACAGTTAGCATGCTTTGCTCGAACTTTTGCCATGGCGTTAGAACTGGTACACCGTTTTCGCTTGCGAAAACAAATTGTCGCTGCCGTAGGTGGAAACTTGCAGATTAAGGGGCGGTAATATTATAATAAGATCCTCTTCCTATGTCACAAGGGAAGTGAAATCTGAACGGCTCGTTTTTTCACATACTTGCAGAGAAAGGCTTGCCAAAACTAAGTTACTGGGTTGTCCTTTTTCATGTTTTCTGGGTTGGTAGTAGACATTTGCCGATATTCGATAATGCGATATATCACGGTAATGAATATGCACGATATTGTTATCGTGGGCACATAATAATTTATTACCAATTATTAAAATCTTTATAATGCATTTAAGAATACTTTCCCTCTAAACCTCTAAACCAGTCCAATGTGCACATGGCGAAACGAGTGAAGGAGACACGCTGAATGAAAGTGTCTCAGTTACTGTTTAATAACATTACTAAAATCAAAAGAACTTATTTAATGGACCTGAGATAAAACTAACAATGATCAGTTGTATTTCTTAACTAACATTAACAAAAAATAAAAAAAATGCTCAATCTTAGTTAATGCATTAAATAATGAGACCTTATTGTAAAGTGTTACCTGTTGTTCTTTATAGCCTAATTCTTTTGCACTTTAATCTGTTTGAAAATTTTACTTTATATATTTTTTTGTATTATTACATTTAAACATTCAGAGTTCTTTTTGTTATTACAAAGAGTTCTTAAACCTGTTATACTATGACAACACTTTTTTTTTTTTTGCAATTTATTTCAATATCGTGATAATACCGTATACCGTGATAAAAGCTTCAGCAATTAATCGCAACATGAAAATTTGATACCGTCACATGCCTAGTTGGTAGATGCACCGGGGACCCGATTATAGCACTTAAACACGGAAAAAAGTCAGATTTTCATGATATGTTCCCTTTAATAATTGCTCATTCACAGATAAGATGTCAAGTTTCACATCAGTCAGCGGCTAAATGCTCCGTTTCGTCGCTGCCTTGAGCTCATAAACTCATAAAATCTGCTTTATCCGCCAGGAATTCAATCCATTGTTTTGCCAAAAATAATTTCAGCAGTTTACTGTTACAGCAGTCCATCTAAAGGGCCGGAAGTGATTACTGTTTATTAAAAAAATCTAATGACGTGCACTAACGGTGTGTTGTGAGTCGCGGCAGAATGGCCGCTCGCTGACGCCCCAGAGAGGTAAACAAAGGCAGGAAGATCAAATAATGCATTCATCACATTCCCCAGGGCCGGAGGCCAAGTTCATGTCAAATCCATAATAAGGAAAGTATCCTCCGCGCAGCTAGTTTCCCCACACGCACGTCACACTCTGCTGGAAATCTACGCAGAGGATGCATTGATATTCCTGGTGCTTCCTTTCTCACAAGCTCAATTCAGGCTCGTCACATCGCAAGTAGCGGCGCGCATCTCCCTCCCCCTATTAAACACACAATTATAAACCATTAGGCTGCCAAAACAGGGCCTTTGTTTTGTGTTTGGGTTAGTTTTTTTTTTTTTAGAGGGAAAGCTATGGTGGAGTGCATAACAGGCCGGTAGTTTGTCTTGCCTAGAAAATAACAAGATTTAAGAGGTAATGAGAGTCTAGGACAACAACATACAGCTGCCAGCAGCCGGCTGTTTCAATCATCTGTTTAAATCTTGATGGTTTATCATGTCTGCTGATGGACAAACAAATATAAACTGTATGTTTTCTCAGATAGCACTGTTCTGCTGGGATAAACATGGTATTCTGACTTTATGAAGGTCATCAGTCAAAACATATATAAAGATTTACATATAAAAGTCTCTTCTGCTCACCAAGGCTGCATTTATCTGATCAAAAATACAGTAATATTGTGGAATATTATTGCAATTTAAAATAACTGTTTTCTATGTGAATATATAGTAAAATGTAATTTATTCCTGTGATCAAAGCTTCACAAGACTTCACAGTCTTCAGTGTGACATGATCCTTCAGAAATCATTCTGATATGCTGATTTGCTGCCGCATTTATGATTATTATCAATGTTGAAAACCGTCTTTTTTTTTAAGGAAACTGTGATACATTTTACTTCTCAGGATTTTTTGATGAATAGAAAGTTCAAAAGAACAGCATTTATTTGAAACAGAAATATTTTCTAACACTATATATGTATTTAATTGTGACTTTTTATCAATTTAATGCAAGCTTGCTTCAAGTAATAATTTCTTTAATAAAAAAAGTAGTGTACATACCTGAGTTGAATTAGGTAAAAGTATGGGTATCATGAAGTAATACAATATTTCTATTCCATTATATTGAAAAGCAAAAACAGAATTCTGCAGGAAACGCATAAAAAAGACACAAAAATAGTAAAAAATGATGAAATTATTCAGATGAATTCAAATGATCAATTTATTTGTTGTAATACTTTATAATGACCTTCTTTTTATTTCTAGGCTTACATTATATTTTAATACTTAATACTTATATATATATATATATATATATATATATTAACTACTATATTCTTAGATAATTCATTACTATGTAATATTCTTGTCTCAGTATTTCATATGGCAGTAGGGACTGATAATGTCAGTCTACTCATATAGCTTTATGTAGGAGGGAAGCTTTCAGAAGAACATAATGGTTTTAAAGCTGAATCATATACAGTTTGTTTGACTGGCTGTAAATGAAATGCCGGTTCCCCTGTGGGCCGCTAGTGAGAGCTCTGTCAGAGGTGAGAAAAGCTGCTCTTAGTGGTCATACAAACACACTACAGCTGCGGACAATTAACTGGACTTGTGAAAAGCTATAATGACGGCAAAGGAAATCTTATATTCCTCGAATTAGTCAAATTCTTCAAATAAATCAACTACTTACTCAGCGAGAGCGTGTTAATTCTTTAACATCTCACTGACTTAACGGACCACAATTCTGTATTTCAAAACAGTTCTTCCAAATGAGGACCGTACTTCATGAGATCATGAGACTTAAATCAGTATCATTACCAACTGACTGTTCATATAACATGCAGTTAAAGCTAAATAAAAGGCTATTTTTGCAATTAATATTTTAATTCAAATTATTAATTTATACTAAAAAATATGTTAAATTAGAAATATGTCCCTATAATGCACAATACTTACTGGTTGTTCATATAACGTGTAGTTAAAGATTAAAAAAAAAGATAATTAATATTTAAATGTTAATAAATATTAGTTATATATATTAACTTGCACATGTTAAAAAATATTAGATTAGAAATATATGCCTCTAGATTATTTGCTTAAAGCTAAAAAATGTTTTTACATTTTTTGCATAATTCATAATTGAATTTTAATTACTTATACATGCTAAAAATGCTTCTTTTTTTTTTGCAATAATTCATTTTTTAATTAAAAATGTTGAAATATTAAATTATACATGCATAGAAATATGTGCCAATACTGTAGATTACCTACTGGTTGTTCATATAACGTGTAAAAGATAAAAAGGTAATAATTAATATTTACATTTTAATTAAAATTGTTTTTATATATATTAATATGTATATAATTATATATATATACACACATGCTAAAAAAACATGTTAAATTAGAAATATGTGCCTCTAGATTACTTACTGGTTGTTCATATAACATGTAGTTAAATTTTTTTGCAATAATTAATATTTTTAATATATTAACTTATGCTAAAAAATATTAAATTAGAAATATGTCTTATTTACAGATTGTTCATGTAACATAGTTAATGTAGTTATATATTGTAATCAGTAATATTTTAATTTTAATTAAAAATATTAAAATGTAAATTCTAATTTAACATTTTTTGTTATTTAATATCATGTAAGTTAATGCTAAAAATATGTTAAATTAGAAATATGTGCCGCTTATTCCCACCCCTGAACAAAATTATATTTCAAAGCCACATTTGTTTTTGGCCAAATAATAAAAAGTAAAGAAGCATATAAGAGTTTTACACGCACCCACCCAAAATCCTCGTTTTCCTTAAACATGTTAAGAGTCGCAAGTCTAGCAGAAATGATGAGGGTCACTTTTCCAGAAACAAAAAGGATCAGATTTCTGGTCCAGTATGGAAATAACGGTGTGTGGTGGCCAGAGTCTCCATGATGTTAACACCACTCACCAGACAAGCACAAGAGGAGGGGAAAAAAGACCCCTTACCTTAATGGCAATCACAGCTCAGCCCTAAAACGAGAGAGAGGGAGAGATTTAGAGAGTGAAGAAAACTGCAAACATACAGCGCTGGTTTCCTCTCTGCTCCTGAACCCACCTGAGCTTCAGCGCTGATGCATTTAGCACCAGACCGTTTTAATACTGCAGGTTTGGCCGCTCGGGGTCAACGTCTTCACTTTCCAGCAGCGGAAAATTCACGTGGATCATCTGAAAGACACAGAGAGTGTAACGCATCAATGGAAATTCATTGTAAAGAACATATTCAGACCATATTTCATATATTTAAAAAAATTAATGCAAGGCAAGCTTATTTAGATTGCACTTTTCATACACAATGGCAATTCGAAATGCTTTACATAAAAGTGATTAAAAATAATTATAAAAGGTGCATACAAAATTAATAATAAAAATTATAAATATAAATAATAAAAAATAAGAAGGAAAGAATTATTTGCAAGAATTGCTTGCATAAAAAAAACAAAGAAAAATTTTAGAATATTTACTAAGATATTTATTGACAATTAAACACACTCTCCCCTAATTCAAAAACTTCAAAATATAAATAATTATAATTAAAAAATAATTAAATAAAAAAATAATTAAAATATACATCATTAAAAAATATTAAAATAATTAAATAAAAAATAATAATTATAATTAAAATATTTTTAAAATAACATTAGTTAATGCATTAACAAACAATAAGCAATACATTTGTTACAGTGTTTATTAATCTTTGTTAATGTTAGTTAATAAAAATACAACTGTTCATTGTTAGTTCATGTCAGCTCAGGTCCATTAAATAATATTAACAGATACAACTTTTGATTTTAAAAAAAAGTATTAGTAAATGTTGAAATTATTAGATGCTTTAGAAGTGTTTTTCATTGTTAGTTCATGTTAACTTGTGATAGCAAATGAAAGCTTATTGTAAAGTGTTCACCATGTCCATGTTTTGTATTGTTTTGTTTTTGATTTTTGGGTGAAATGTGATCTAGACATGTTTTCGTTTACCCTTTAATCTACCTTGTATAAATAGTTGTTAACTAATCTAACTTGTTAAAGAGCAGCGATAAACTGAATGAAAAGAGTGTGTGTTTGTGAAGTCTTTTAAGCGTTACCGCTCTTCGCTAATGGAACTGTGGTCGCGAGTTATTCACAGTCTTAATGAGCTGTAATAAAACGCGCGGGTGTTCAGAGCCGAGGGTGTCGCGTTTCAGCAGCCTCAGCCAGACGGCCATGTGCGGCCACAGTCATGCTGCTAAAGGGAAATTCCCCCACAATGCTCACACTAAAGTGTTCTTAGATTACTTAATTAATTAACCAAGTAAACTGAATTGCGCCATCACATTCAGGGTGAGCAAATATCGAGGTGACCACATCCAGGTCATCCTGGGACACATGGTGGATATGCTTTCAAATGGGAACAAACCATTATTACGCTATTTTAAAGGTTCCTAATATTGTTTCGGAGTCTCCTTCAACAGGTTTACAAGCATCCAAAGTCAAAAACATTTTAATTTTCTTTTAATATACATTGCACATCACCTCATTTCTCAAAAAGTCTCTTTAAACCCCTCCTGTCTGAGAACTGCTATACTCTGATTGGTCAGACGGCCCAGTCTGTTGTGATCGGTCGACCTCTTACTAGGGATGTAACGATGCACCGCGAGTCGGTTGAAAATCGATGAAAATATGTGACGATTCAAGTCGGTTGAGATAATCATAATATTGTTCAAATGCAGGATTGGTGGCATTTACAAAGACTAAAAATGAAAGCGTTAAGGTGCAGATACCGCAAGATGATGTTAATATACACTAATAACACACTAATGCACACTAAAAGCAGTCGGCGACGAATGCAAGATCTGTGTTTTCATGGCAAAAGATACGGTCGTTTTCCGTCGTTTTGCCTCATCTAACGTTCGCGAAAGGATGTACGTTTTCCACAGACTGGAGTAGAAAGCTGTGCTTGTGCAGATACTGCATTTGTTGTACTCTTTTTAAATGTGTACATAGTTTTGGTAACGCTTTACAATAAGGTTAACAAGAACTAAGAATGAACAACTCTTTTTTAGCATTTATTAATCTTTGTTATTGTTAATTTCAACATTTACTAATACGTTATTAAAATCTTGTTAACAGTGAACTAACATGAACTTGAACATGAAGATTAATAAATACTGCAGCAAATGTATTGCTCATTTTTAGTTCATGTTACGTAATATAATGTAAACATGACACCTTACTGTAAAATTACTTTTTTGAGATTAGTTCTAAAATTTAAACTTAGCTTTGTTATTTGACCCAAGATATTTCAGTTTCACAAAGAAATATGCAGCATTTTGTCTTAGAAATAATAAAATAATACCTTTTCATCTATAATTTGTCTTAAATTTCATTTTGTTTCAAATTGTGAGAAAATCGTATCGTGAATCGTATCGCATCGTGAGTTGAGTGAATCGTTATATCCCTACCTCTTACAGTGCGTGTCAGAAACAAAACTCCCATTATCATATCTGAATTTCAGCTCTTTCTCAGCACTCGATACACAGTGATACAAACAGTAACGATGGCATCGGTTTTAATGTATCAATTCGAGCTCAAGTCCTCGTTCTATTGAAGTGTATCAAAGTGGATTAGCAGTACTGAAAACAGCATCTTCTCAACATGAACAACACAAACCAAACTCTTCTAATCGCAGCTACAACTACAGTGTTTTTTGGCAGGGCAAAGTTTTTCGCAAGCAGCCAATTAAGACCATAGGCTGGCATTATGCAAATTTCTTACATTGTTATGTATGTAACAGGAAGTGAGACTGGAATTACTGACAACTAGAGCCCGACTGATTTATCGGTCTGCCGATTTTATCGGCCGATATGAGCCTGTCGCAGATATGCCACCGATATGAACATTTTCGGCACACACTTGCATCTGAGGAAGCATCTATAATATGGTTTGTTGAAAATAAAAACATCTAAAAAACAGACAGTGTTCAGCTAATGTATGTTTCAGTCGATGAATATGCTGGCTTTCCAATATGTTACAACAGTGATGATCAAAAAGCCTGGACAAAAACTTGGTTCACTGCGAGTGCCGTATGCTTGAATACGAGCAGTCGTTTACGTCGTCACCCGGGTGTTGATAGTGGTGAGACACAAACAGCACACATTGCTATCTGTGTTTAAACTAAACTCATTTAAGTCTTGCTAAATTGAACATTCATGAGCAAGACGCGAAAGAGAAGTTGCGCGCTTATCTCAGACAGCGCGCAAATACTAAGTTCTCTTTCAAGTCTTGCGCTTGAACAGACCAATTCACACAAAAATTATGTCAACGTGCCCATTTTGGCGAGTATCCTAGCAAACATAGTCGGTTATGTCTTAAGTGAACGTATAATAGTCGAGAAATACAACACATGGGTAGCAGTATATGCACTGGAACGTGCATTATGTCTTAAAGTGACAGCAGCCTAATATTCCTGCTGCCTGCCGGTGTTTTTAATGTTAATCAAACAACAAATGACAAAGAAATTACTCACCGCTCTTGACTGGATAGCTTTTGTAACTTCAATAATGAATGGTCTTTACTTAATTTAGAAATATTTGCTGTTGCTTGTAGTTATTATTTTTTCTTATTTTCCTTATTTTTATTTGACAGTTGAACATAGCACAAGTAATTTGAACCGTTGCACTCCTATAATGTACAAAGAATATCAGCCGATATCATTTTTTACTCCCCAATAGCCCTTACTCTACTGACAACTCATTTCGGCAGTTCAGAATCGATTCTTTATTTTAGAAAATAACTTTATTTGTCATGCACTTCGATCTTTAAAACTTTGCAGAGATTCTACATTCACAAACAGCCATATTACACAAAGGTAATATTTAAAAAAGCTTAACTGGGTCATTTCAACAGGGACTGCACAAAGCCAGAAACATATGAAACACTGAATATCAACCCTTGGCCGATGCATTGAATATCGTGGTGGAAGCAAGCCTCAGTACTCAAGGGGTCAAAGTTTCCCTCATTATATCTGTGCCATTAAACCGGATATATTATTATTATTATTTAAGTAGCTAGAAGCGTAAGGTAAGTTCAATGCAGGGAGATTATACTCGCTGGTTGAATTTCCCTCAAACATCCACCCTTCAAACACTGCGTGTGTGTTTGTGATTAATAGCTCATGACAATTTAATGGAGAAACATATAGCCTGGCACCCAGCAGTTACTTTCATAAGTAAATAAGCCCCATTAACACCATATGGTAGCAATGCCACACAAGGCGATTGGCTCAACTTGAACTTAATCACACTCACATAAGTCAAGGCGGGAAACATCCTCAAGGTAGCAATTTCGGAGTCACATGAACGCCGTATTTCATTATAGCTTTAAAAGAAAAACCATGGTCGGTTAAATTCCTGCCAGCTGCTCAAAGGGGTTTTATACTAGAAAACAAACTATAGAGAACACAGAAATAACTGTTCACTTAATTACAGTGTAAAGTCTAGCAATCACAGTTAATCGCAGTTTTCATCTTCGTAACACATTGAAAGCATTAATTAGAAGCGATAAAGTGTGAAATGTCAACAAATTAGCTCTGAAAAGGCTGTAGTACGAGAATAAAAAGTGACTGATTTCAAATTATATTTTTATTTAAAAATTAAACGTGTGTATATATTAGTGATCGACCGATATTGATTTTTTTAGAGCCGATACCGATAATTTGTGTTTATGTGCCCGATAACCGATATAAAATATTTTTATTTACTGTTACACTTCTGTTTTGACACGATTACAACACCACTGAACTGAACAAACCATTTTATTTATAACAATCACTCCCTCCTTGCATAGAAAACAAATCAAATCTTATTTATACACCATTAAACAGAGGGGTCTGAAAGTGCAAAAAAAAATTAAAAAGTGCACTTTTACAAAACAAAAAAAAACAGGTAAAATAAATGAACACATATAAGTAATTCTAACTAATTAAAAAAAAATTATGTAGCTTAATACTCCCAGTTGAGCAGAACTAGGTTGTCTTTTTAGCATTCTGCCCCGTAAGTAATTATTATTACAAAACTAATTTTTTTAATTTATAAAAAGCATCAGCAGCAACACTAATGTTAACAATAAGCAAAATAAATGTAGAATGTCTAATGTTTTCAAATGGAGAAAATAAATTAAAGACAGGAGTCATATCAACTTTGCAGAAATGTACTTCATTTTAAACTACAGTTTTAGTAGATTTATAAGCTGTTTAATAGGCTAAAGAGTTGGATAATGTTAAATAACTGAATAATATACTCTGGAATATTGGAATATAACAAAAACAAAACATCGTATTTTATTGCATTTCTCAACTGGTATGTTATATCAGAACTATTAATGTTTTCGCTGTTGAAATATCTGCTGACAAAGCGCTGTTTATCTATGCATTTACACAGTGAACAGCAAAATGCAGACGACTTCACTGGACTAATGATGAGCACAGACAACAAAGAGAGAATTTATGGCTGTAGTATTTAATTCATGCAAAGTTACATCTTTAGTGGGACTTTGACGGATTATTTTACATGATTCCGTGAGCTTGTCTCTATTTCTTAGCTAAACTAGCTACATTTCAGACATTTATGTAAAGCATCTAATTTGTGCATTTATGTTAAATAAAGTTTACTAATTACAGCAAAGCAGGTAAGTATACTTTACCTGTGCACGCCATTGTCTCGTCTCCCCTCAGATGCGCTGTAATGGCGATCCTGCGCGCAATTCTCAAAAGTATTTATCGGTAAATCCGATATTACAAAACCGATATCCGATTATGGTAAAATGCTTAAATATCAGGGAAAATATATCGGTCGATCTCTAATATATATATCATTTAATAACAATACATGATTATATAAATGATATACATATATATAAATATATATTATATATTACAGATATACATAAAAGTAGATACAATTTTAAATATACATATATACACACAAAATATAATATATAAATAAATAATAATTTTAATAATTATAATTATATAATTATATATTATATTTTATATAAATAATTTTTATATATCATTTTATATATGTGTGTGTGTGTATAAAAATAATGTTATGCTGTATGGAAATTTAGCAATAGAAAGTATGCTAATATTTATTCACAATATCTAAAGTAAATATTCAAGTAGTGGTCAATAAGCAGTATGTAAAAGAGATTGTAAATCTTAATGTGCGTCCAAAATCACATACTTAGTAGGTACTACAATTGAACTTGAGCTTACTTTGTGACCGTTAAAAAAGTATGTTCTATATAGTATGAATATGGGTAGTATGAATTAAATTTGGACGTACTACATCCGCCATATTGTTACTGTCATGTGACCTGCCATAAATCCTCTCCCCGTGGTGTCCATTGAATGCGCACTTCCGAATTTGCGCCTACTGTTTTTATTACCATTGCTGAATTAGGAACCGCACACTAGTATACTACTCATACTACTTTTACCACATCTTTCTATGGCAGAAACAGTAAGAGTAGTATGCGGTTCTGAAGTCAGCATTTGTATTCGGGCATACTTCTCTGTTGGTGTACTGTTTTTTGCGTACTATACAGTAGGGAAGCATTCGATTTCAGACACAGAGTTAGTATGATTGTCGCATTGGTCAGGAAAAACTGAAACGTTAACGCCTCAATTCGGCTAATTATACTGCACACTAAAATATGTATTAGGTATAAAAACATGTATCATCACAAACTGCATTTTTCATTGCAAAAAGTGGTTTGTGGGTAATATTAGTCCATAAAGCATGCACACTTAAAGTACAATGAAAACGCTATTACTTGTGACTAATTCTATTGGTATAATATTATACTCAAAATACAGCTCCAAAGATGAAAACTGTATGATAATTCTGCTTTAACACCCGAGTTCCTCCCGGATCTGATTTGTCAAATGTGATATGTTAATGGTACTTTTTTTTTCTTTGTTCCAAAAGTCCCTGTGTTGCCAGCAATGGATCAAAATCCAGCTGCCGTGGAAAAAGTGGAAACTGAATCATCACTTTTAGGAGAGCAAAAGACAAAACAAAAAAAACACGTAAAATGCATTGCACAGATTTGATATGCAGCAGTATATTGGAGAAAATTATTCATTTGAGATGAGGGCCTGCTAAATCTATCAGAGTGTTATTCTAAGAGACACTAAATAATGAAATAAATGTTCACAGCAGCCTCCAGAAAGCACAAGGTCATGTACCTGATGTTTGCAATTTTTTTTTTTAAATCACACTGAGAGATTTAACAGGGGTTTGCATATTGCAGTGAGCTACAGGAGGGTAACGTTAGATCATATATCAGGACTTCTAATTAGCATTAAGTGTATTAACATCCGTATTATGATTATTTTACCTTTTGTCAATCTGGGGTGCCTTGAGTCGGATGATCACGTCATCAGACAAAGAGTCCATACAATATTAATTGTAAATAATAGTGGATCGTGAATGAGTGTTTTGCTGCTTTCAGTTTCTCATTCTCTGCCATCTGTAATACACAACTTTGCCACCAGGTGGCTCAGTGTATCATTCACTCAGGCCACCAAGAGACTATTAAAAAATAATTACATCTTAATTACAAGGTTTATAGTTTGCATTAGGGGTTTGTTCAAATCAATATCCTTAACTGTGTAAAGCCTGACATATGAAATAATACTCAGAATACTCTAAGTTTTTGAAATGGAATAATTTATTGATTTTTGTTTTTCTTTAAGAAGTTAGATGTGTTTTATGTTTTGTATCATATTTAAAACAAAAGGCTCATATAGTGAGAATAGTGAGGAAAAAAACTGCTCTATTTTATTCAGAGGCCCAAACTGAGCAAAATGTGCAATTTGGTGCAGATGCTGATATTTATATGGACAAAAAAGTGAGATGAAATTCTGATGCTTGCTAAAAAATCTTGGGCTATTTTTCGACCCAAGACCTGGGTTGAGCCCTTTGAGTCATTTTTGGGGTTTTTTTTTCAGTGTTTGGGTAGTTTTTGTGTTACACAGATCCTGGGTCAGACGCAACAACCCAGCGTTTGGCTAGTTTTTGTGTTACGCAGATCCCGGATCAGACGCAACAACCCAGCGTTTGGCTAGTTTTTGTGTTACGCAGATCCCGGGTCAGACGCAACAACCCAGCGTTTGGCTAGTTTTTGTGTTACGCAGATCCTGGATCAGACGCAACAACCCAGCGTTTGGCTAGTTTTTGTGTTACGCAGATCCCGGGTCAGACGCAACAACCCAGCGTTTGGCTAGTTTTTGTGTTACGCAGATCCCGGGTCAGACGCAACAACCCAGCGTTTGGGTAGTTTTTGTGTTACGCAGATCCCGGGTCAGACGCAACAACCCAGCGTTTGGCTAGTTTTTGTGTTACGCAGATCCCGGGTCAGACGTAACAACCCAGCGTTTGGCTAGTTTTTGTGTTACGCAGATCTTGGGTCAGACGCAACAACCCAGCGTTTGGGTAGTTTTTGTGTTACGCAGATCCTGGATCAGACGCAACAACCCAGCGGTTGGCTAGTTTTTGTGTTACGCAGATCCTGGATCAGACGCAACAACCCAGCAGTTGGCTAGTTTTTGTGTTACGCAGATCCCGGGTCAGACGCAACAACCCCGCGGTTGGCTAGTTTTTGTGTTACGCAGATCCCGGGTCAGACGCAACAACCCAGCGTTTGGCTAGTTTTTGTGTTACGCAGATCCCGGGTCAGACGCAACAACCCCGCGGTTGGCTAGTTTTTGTGTTACGCAGATCCCGGGTCAGACGCAACAACCCAGCGTTTGGCTAGTTTTTGTGTTACGCAGATCCCGGATCAGACGCAACAACCCAGCGTTTGGCTAGTTTTTGTGTTACGCAGATCCCGGGTCAGACGCAACAACCCAGCGTTTGGCTAGTTTTTGTGTTACGCAGATCCTGGATCAGACGCAACAACCCAGCGTTTGGCTAGTTTTTGTGTTACGCAGATCCCGGGTCAGACGCAACAACCCAGCGTTTGGCTAGTTTTTGTGTTACGCAGATCCCGGGTCAGACGCAACAACCCAGCGTTTGGGTAGTTTTTGTGTTACGCAGATCCCGGGTCAGACGCAACAACCCAGCGTTTGGGTAGTTTTTGTGTTACGCAGATCCCGGGTCAGACGCAACAACCCAGCGTTTGGGTAGTTTTTGTGTTACGCAGATCCCGGGTCAGACGCAACAACCCAGCGTTTGGCTAGTTTTTGTGTTACGCAGATCCCGGGTCAGACGCAACAACCCAGCGTTTGGCTAGTTTTTGTGTTACGCAGATCCCGGGTCAGACGCAACAACCCA
Organism: Elopichthys bambusa; assembly: GCA_037101425.1. Taxonomy (NCBI): domain Eukaryota; kingdom Metazoa; phylum Chordata; class Actinopteri; order Cypriniformes; family Xenocyprididae; genus Elopichthys; species Elopichthys bambusa. Next base: position 30,321,101 of record CM074445.1, on the reverse strand, counting down.
GCGTTTGGCTAGTTTTTGTGTTACGCAGATCCCGGGTCAGACGCAACAACCCAGCGTTTGGCTAGTTTTTGTGTTACGCAGATCCCGGGTCAGACGCAACAACCCAGCGTTTGGCTAGTTTTTGTGTTACGCAGATCCCGGGTCAGACGCAACAACCCAGCGTTTGGCTAGTTTTTGTGTTACGCAGATCCTGGATCAGACGCAACAACCCAGCGTTTGGCTAGTTTTTGTGTTACGCAGATCCCGGGTCAGACGCAACAACCCAGCGTTTGGCTAGTTTTTGTGTTACGCAGATCCCGGGTCAGACGCAACAACCCAGCGTTTGGGTAGTTTTTGTGTTACGCAGATCCCGGGTCAGACGCAACAACCCAGCGTTTGGGTAGTTTTTGTGTTACGCAGATCCCGGGTCAGACGCAACAACCCAGCGTTTGGGTAGTTCTTGTGTTACGCAGATCCCGGGTCAGACGCAACAACCCAGCGTTTGGCTAGTTTTTGTGTTACGCAGATCCCGGGTCAGATGCAACAACCCAGCGTTTGGGTAGTTTTTGTGTTACGCAGATCCCGGGTCAGACGCAACAACCCAGCGTTTGGCTAGTTTTTGTGTTACGCAGATCCCGGGTCAGACGCAACAACCCAGCGTTTGGCTAGTTTTTGTGTTACGCAGATCCCGGGTCAGACGCAACAACCCAGTGTTTGGCTAGTTTTTGTGTTATGCAGATCCCGGGTCAGACGCAACAACCCAGCGTTTGGGTAGTTTTTGTGTTACGCAGATCCCGGGTCAGACGCAACAACCCAGTGTTTGGCTAGTTTTTGTGTTATGCAGATCCCGGGTCAGACGCAACAACCCAGCGTTTGGCTAGTTTTTGTGTTACGCAGATCCCGGGTCAGACGCAACAACCCAGTGTTTGGCTAGTTTTTGTGTTATGCAGATCCCGGGTCAGACGCAACAACCCAGCGTTTGGGTAGTTTTTGTGTTACGCAGATCCCGGGTCAGACGTAACAACCCAGCGTTTGGGTAGTTTTTGTGTTACGCAGATCCCGGGTCAGACGCAACAACCCAAATTGGGTTGTTTTTAACCCAGTGTTTTTTTAGAGCATAGCAGATACTGACATAAAATGCATATAAATATTGCATTTTTGTCACTCCCAATAATGACATTTAAATGTTTATGATTAAAGTTCTGTAGTTTTAAAATATAATGCAATTCAATAAAATGACGATTGAGAATAAACAAACGTTCATCAAAAGCCTGACGGATCATATTTGAGACTCACATTTTAACAACATGATGTATGTATAATCAAGTAAACCTAAGCTGTTTCAGTCCAGTAAGTGTTTATCTTGAAATATTATTACAAATATAAAAGTTATTCTTATGTTTACTTTGTAAAAATCTGAAAAGTTTTCACAGTAAAAAGACACGTGAAGCACAAGCTACAATTAGCCTAAAAGGTTTTTACTTGCTAAAAAACTATCAATCAGACGACAGAATTGTGTGCGACAAAATTTTGATCATTCAGACACCTTAGAAGCTCACATATCAAATATGATACAGTAGGCTTTATAGGGTTAAATATGAGCAATAATCTGTCATGCATCCCTTTGCAAACAGCTTCAAATCCTTCCCAATATTTAAGCAGCAATAGTGCAAATCCCCCAACATACACGTCTGAATTTGTTTCTGTTCACGACCATCACAGACGGTTCACGTCCTACACAACATCTTGACATGCGATGAGTCTGTGCTCTACAATAACACTCGTTTTTCTGCCAGCCGAGAATGTGAGCGCAAGTCAAGCTAATCCAGACATGAGCTGAAATAAACTCAATGACACAGAGAGTGTTTCTTCCAGAGCTGTTTATTGAAGCCATTGAGCAGCTCTTCTATAATAGGCAATGGGGATCGTGTGTTGTGTTTAGAGAAGGCATAAATAATTAATGTTTTACGGCACAGGTTGTAGAGACGGGTGACCCGGTCTGTCAGGATGTCACGGAGCTGTGCAGACAGACGACAGACAGACTGTGCTCTGAACAGGTGGCCTAGTGGTTAATGACCTGAGCTGGTAACTGACAGGTTGTAGGTTCAAAGCTGATGAGAAGTGATTGATTATTTGGATTTGATTTTTAAATTCTTTACTTATTTTAATAGTACATTTTTATGATTTAATTATTAGATTTTCTTCCCTGCAGTTTCTTCATGAAGCCCAGTTTAAGAAGTTCCCTGCTCACAAACAGACACAAGGTGGCAGTAGAGACCAGCAAAGATTTGTGATTCTTTCTCTTTTTTTGTCTACAAGTGAGTTTTACATGTTTAGTGCATCCTTACCTTTGGATTTTGTGCAAGGTTTTATCGCTTTTTTTATATCCCTTCATTCCACTGCCTCTTTGTCATTCATAAATGATAAACACGTTCAAACAGCAATGATGAGCTCAACATCAGATCTGCGGGTTTTCAATCTTTCAGGTGCCACAGACCCCCATCCTCATTTGAGGGACCCCATCCTAAAATTTAAAAACACTCACAATTATACACTCGTTTGACCCAACCTGCTGGGTAGTTTTATTTAACTCAACTATTTTTTTTTTTTTTTTAAATTACTGTATTCATGCTTAAAATGAACCCAAAGTATGTTGGAAATTCACATTTATTAATATACTTAAGAACATTTATTAATAAGTTTAATGAATAATAAAACAAAAAAATGTATTAAATTGCTTATTAATAAATGTTCACCTTTTGATTATTATTGTTGCCTCTAGTAATTATGAGTAATACAGTAATTTTTAAACAATAGTTGAGTTAAATAAAACTACCCAGCACATTAGTCAAACATTTAACCCACCTGCTGGGTTTGTCCATTTTTAACCCAGCATTTTTTAGAGTTTACACTAAAAAATTAATAATATAAATCTAAAATTTGTTTATTAAGTTGCATTATAATATTTTTTTCTACTCACTATTGTTAAATGTATATTATTTAATTTTTTTATTTATTTATATTAATCAATGTTTATGTATTTATTTTCACCTAATGTAATTTAATAGATTAATAATATTTTTTTTTATTTGAATAACAAATTGTATTCATTTATTGATACATGTTTTTTATTAATTTTTTTTTTTTTTTTTTACAAATCAGACAGACTCCCAAGAAACCAGTCATATCTGTATTCCAAAAGATTTATTTAGTCTGATTATGTAATTTTCACTTAAATGGTTACTTGAGAGAATATTTTCAGCTAATTTCCGCCACATAAGAAAAAAAACGTGCTTTTGTAAACCGTAATTCTGACATAAAAAGTCACAATTATGACATTTAAGTTAAAATTATGCCTCAGAAAGTCTAAATTCTGACTTAAAAAGTTGCTATGACAAAAATTAAAGTCATAGAAACTCATAATTTCGGGTTATTAATCTCATAATGATGGCTAATGTTTTAGCGTGTCATAATTTCTACTTTGACTTTTTATTTCATAATTTCGACATTTTATGTCATAAAATATACCAAAGCATGACAATCAATTAGCACAACAACGACGTAAAAACGAATTTTCACAATGTATATAATTTGTCGTTCGTTAAAACAGTCTTACCTCAGAAACCCGTCCTCCTGTCAAGACTAGCAGGTTGCGCGCGCAGCTCCTGGCACTTTTAGCGGGAACAATTTGGCGTCTCGCGCTCCCATTCAAAATGCTTAAATAATATGAATAATCGCGACTAACTTGTGTGATATTCATTGCAGTTATGGTAAATGAAAGATATGCAACTAAACTAGGTCTATTTGTTAAAGATGAAAGATGTAGACAAATAACTGTACTGAGGCCTAGCTGTATTCATTCATATTTTCACTAAGCTACCCTTGAAAGGGCTCAGTTGAAACATACAGCTTCCTAATTAAATCCTAAAAAGAGTGGTCTGTTTTGTTTAACAAGGATATTGATGTTTTGAGTCTAATGTACACATATTTTCGAGGAAAATAAACAGTGATGCTGCCTGTGTGTGTGTGAATGCCCCTTAAAGGTGCACTCAGTATTTTTCCCTTGTGATTTTTTTACACATAAAAAAAAATTAAGTACTTAAAAAGTTTAAAGTCACAAGATAGGTGGACTCAAAAAATCGTCTTTACAGTAATGCATATGCAATGGAAGTATATGGGGCAAAGAACCTGGAGTGCGCATTAAAATACACACAGTTTCAAGAGTACATCCATAAAACTTAATTGCAATATGTCTGATATGTCAACAGGAGATATAACCTTCTCTGTGCATGGTTATATCCATTAATCCAGTCATGGTCTGCAGTGCAGGCATCTGAAATCACCGCCTCTGTTATCATACTCTTGACTGGCAGCTCACCGCTCTACTCAGTAATGTAATGTTGTCATTTGGAGATAACTCACTGCCCCCAAAACAGCACAGCCATTATAAATAGCTCCTTTATTGTGACTGTTTCATGTTTCAGGCTAAAATTAGATCCGGGACATGTGGCTGGAACTAAACAGGGAAGCATCTTAACATTACATCTAAATGCAGAGCGATTTCTTCCAGCTATGCAAGGACAGATTTTCATTATGGCTCTCATTACAACGGAGAAACTTAACCTCTTGCCCAATGCCAAATGTAGCCTCAATATTACTGCTTCTGTTTATCCTCTGTTTACTGTGGATATAACAACCAACACACAAGACACACACTATAATGTTGCCTGTAAATATTGAATGGATTTGCATCAAATAATTTGCTTCTAATTTGATTTTAGGAGCCAATAATATCAGGGCAGAATATTTTTTTAAATGTAATAAATAAACCATTATACTTTTTTCTGTGCAAAGTGTGCATAATAATTTGATTCCTGAGGCTGAGCACTGCTTCTACAGCATATATATATATATATATGGGTCATTGATGAATAAGGTTTTTAAAAGTGTAGTTATAATTAATTTTATTAAGTGTTAACAATGAAATTATGTGGTTTTTATAATCAATTAACACTGCTTTTGTCATTTTTTACAAGATGGATAAACTTTGTCACCAAAAAAGTCATTTGGTTTAACCAAAATTTCGGTTTTACCGAATGACGATATTTTCAAACAATGCTAACAGGCTGATATCTAGCTAGCTAGCAAAAGGACAATCAAACATTTTATATTTAGTACAGGTTTTTAAAATATTACAACATTTCCCATGTTTTATAGCGGTTGTACCGAATGACCTGATGTTTCGGGACATGCGTATGAGCAAGTGAAAACATGAATTTTTCAGATAGTTAAGAGAGAGTTAGTTACTTTGCTTCATGACCATGTGGTCCTTTGCAGGTGTCTGAATGATGTCACATCCTGTCACATGATATTGACCGCATGACTTGATCCAAAATGGCCCCTTTATATTGGTTACTCCTAATGACATCAATGAAATGTATTTTTCCGGACATTCTTTCTCATAACAAAGCAATGACTTCTACACATAATTTTAATACCATTTTGCACTATGTTGATATATGATGTTATAAAATCATTGCAGAATAAAAAATATATACATTTATTACATTTTATTACATTATTACATTTAAATGAAATGGCTGTATTGGCCTTTGGACGGTTAAACCGAATGACCTTTTGACACTTCAAAACCTTTAAAATACCTTTATATGTAGCAAAATATAATTTAAACCTTTTGGATTCAATAAAAGAGATCTAGTTGTACTAGCTTACATACTTTGGATGTCATATCTTTGTTTTTTATTATTATTAAGGCCTTTGGACAAAAAAAATGACCTGTCACGTCATTGACCCATATATATAATCCACCGTTATATCAGATTATAATAAATAGACACTTTATTTAACTATTAATTTGCCAAAATTTATAAGATATCTTGAGATATATCAATACTTAATAAACTTTAATAATGAGCCATTGCTAAAAAAATTCTGAATTCATAAATGTTGCACTGGAAGATTTGTTTTTGTCTCTAATCAAATGTCTGACCGAGATACAACATGTTATAAGCGGTGGTTGCCTTTCCCTCTAACACATATTCATATTTCAAGAGCAATTTTTATCTTATGACCTGATTATTTTTGAACTGACCTTATGGGATTACGGGTCTTCATTGTAGCATTTTTAGAGTGTGATATACAGGCGGTGGTGTTATGGACTGCTTGTTAAAGTCTGCAGCTGTTGTCTCGAGAGACGCCTACCAAGGTTTCATATAGAGCCACTTCTGAGTGAAAGTATCTCATTCTAAACAGGACAGACCCGGCAGGCCAGCCTGAAGTGGGGCACAAAGACACAGAGCAACAGTAACTAGCAAAAACAGACTTACTGTATACATTAGGATTTAAAAGTGGAAAGTACTAGTGACATTGTTTAAGAGCAGCGTGTCTTACTCTGTTTATTAGCGTCTAACCAACAACCAGGAGAACATCTTAATGTCACCAAGAAATCAATTTTTATTTTTTATGGAATATTGCAGTGTTTATTATAAATTATTTATTCGCGTACATCATAATTTTTATTTTAATTCATGCAATCTGGTAATCTTGAATCAAAATAACTTCCCTGCCCTGATTTTATGTGGCCTACCATTTCGAGTTGTTGTTGTTCCCAATTGCCTATCACGGTACCACGCTTGAATCCACTGAGCTCCTGAGAGCGACCCATTCTTTCACAAATATTTGTAGAAGCAGTCTGCATGCCTAGGTGCTTGATTTTATACACCTGTGTCCATGGAAGTGATTGGAACACCTGAATTCAATGATTTGGAGGGGGGTGCCAATACTTTTGGCAATACAGTGTATATCACACTTGGTCTCAGTTGTTTCGTCTGAAGTTCTCAAATGAGCAAATGACACTGACAGTGAGAGTATAGAGCATGAAAATTAAACATTCAGTCTTGGATGAATTAAATGAAAAATGTTTGAGTTCATATTGAGATATCTGAGTTTTAATTGCAATAATATGTCAAATCTGAGAACAATTGTTTGAGACATTGTTGAGATCTGTCTGAAATTCTAGATGATACGTGAACACTGTGGTCTTTTTCTCAGAAAATTCAGAGAAACTGGAGACACTTTAATTTGCATTCATGAATATGATCTCATTTGGGATTTTTCTTTCTGATGGGGTAACAAAATGATTTGATTTGTTTTTCATTTTTCATTGTGTTTGTGTGTGTGTGTGTGTGTGTTTTAGAGTAATGAGAATTAAGAATAAGTAATGTCTAGATGCATTACAGTAATGAGAATCAGTGTTATTTTTGTATTATTGACAATTTTGTTGTTTTGTCATTTTATGTCTCCATAATTTTTATTCATTTTTATTTAAGTTTTAATTGTAGTTATTTTACATCAAGTTAAAATAAATGATAATGAGAATTTTTTTTTAACCTATTTTATTTTATTTTATTTTTGTTAAAGCGGCTATATGTAAGAATTGTCATGTATTAATCGTTTTTTATTGCCCATGTGTGAACAGCTTGTAACGACATTTTCGAGACTTTCCCCGACTTCCTAGGTTGTAGGTATATGAAAGCCTGAGACTGATTTTTATGTAAAGGACTCGGGACGTTTTTGCCGGGATAATCAAATGGATGTGACGGTTACGCGCGCCCCCGAGACCCTCTCATTTGTTCCCTGACACATGAAATTAATTCTTATACAACGTTCAGGATAATGTTGAAAGAGCTATTCTGTACTGTAATGTCAATGATTCACGCAAAGAAAAGGGATTAATTCAAAATAGTCTCACACAGCCAGATCTATATAATCTCAAATATACTTTATAATCAAACTATCATAACAGTGTAATTTTAATTACCTCATCTGTCGACATGATCCCGGTGAATCGCAGAGCTGGTTCAAACATATCCACATCGCTATGATCAGATGATTTCTGAACTGCTGCCATTTTTGTTGTGTTTATTTTGTTATTGAGAGGAAAGCGCGCGCCGCACATATTTACATATTCATCTAACCGTCGCTCTCAGCAGGCATCGGGATGTTCGTTAACAGTACATCTCTTCAAAGATATTTCCAGCTTCTTTTTACTTTTAAGCAAAGAAGGAAAAAGAACTTGGGGGTGGGGAATCAAGTAATCCATATGGCTCCATTCATTCTGAAATGAAGCAACGCGTTTTTGTAAGAAAAATATCCATATTTAAAACTTTACAAATTCAAATAATTAGCTTCCGGCGGATGACCGTACGCACACTGCGCAACTTGACTTGCGAGTAAACCTCTGACGCGATGTATGACGCTGGATGTAGGAGTAGCGTAAGCTTAGATGCCTCTCGTGATTCAAACAAATAGGGCTGTGCAACAAATTTAAGCTCCTCTTCTCTTATATCGAGATCCTCCGACATTTCTCTTTAAAAATTCTCGTTTTAGACTTCTAATTCATGCCCAGTGTTTTGTTTTGCTCTCTCCTCTGCGCATCCGCGTTCATCATTACGTCATTGCGTTCGGGTCAAAAGTTGCTCTTCCGCCCAAATTGACATGCGCAGTATGCGTACGGTCGTCCACCGGAAGCTAGTTATTTGAATTTATACATTTTTTCTTACAAAAACGCATCGCTTCGCTTCAAAAGGCCTTTATTAACCCCCTGGAGTCGTATGGATTACTTTTTTTATAGACGGATGCATTTTTTTGTTGTTGTTCAAAACAGGCCCCCATTCACAACCACTATAAACCTTGGAGGACTAAGGATATTTTTAAATATATCTCCGATTGTGTTCGTCTGAAAGAAAATAGTCATATACACCTAGGATGGCTTGAGGGTGAGTAAATCATTTTTGGGTGATCTAACCCTTTAAAGTTTATTTTATTTCAAGTAACGAAAATGTTACATTTTTGTTTTAGTTACCTATAATAACTCTAATGAGAATTTTAGGTTAAATGGCATCAAAAAAGATGCTACAATGCGAGAAAAAAAAAGTTTATGGTCCTAAAAATAGGCCAGACATATATACATATATAAGCAAAAAATATTTATTTTCATTCTTTTGATGTTGGGGTGAAATATGACTCACTGAAATATGATACACATACACCACATGCACAGACATACAGAAAGACACATGAGAGAAAAACTGGTGAAGGTCTTAGATCAGTGATTCACAGACGATCTCCCAGATCAGATGCTTCCTGCCGTCAAAACAGTCTCCAGTGACACTGTCATATGTCAGTACCAACTTTTCCCACTCCTAAACCACTTCTGACATCTGCATTGATTGTTTTGTTTTTATCAGTTTTATAACTGTTGATTACTGAATAACGCCCTGAATGATGAGATTTTAGGGTTATTCAGTCATGGCACACTTTAGCAATGTCTGTAAGTTGGGACATCCCCTAACAGCTGACCCTGAAGACGCCCACAAGGGTGTTATTAAAGTCACATGGTTCATTTCCTAAACACACAAATCAGAGCTCAATGTCTCAATTCTTACTCATAGACAATGAGAGTTTATTTTGAAAAGATTTTCAGATTTTCTTCTAAAGGATACACTGCGAAAAACAAGACAAAACCACTGAAGAAGAAAATCCTCAATGCTTAAATGCAGTGTATTTAGGAGCAGCATCTGTTCAAATTTCACTGAAACATAACTGAGGACTCATGAGATATGAAAGAGCGAACTCTGAGCCCCTCCTCTCAGGCCATCGCTCTGTTGTCAGAGCTTCGCTTTGCCTAATACGTCCATAACACGGATCCCAAGGGCGGCAGCGCTGTGATCACGGCTATTCTAGTGCAGCAGACTGACAGCAACGATTGGACGAAATTAATGAGGCGGGACTCTCATCACTTCTAATTAGAAACCACACTAAAAACTATTTTTGGCCTCTGTTCCTACGGAGAGAATTCAAGCCTCCCACCCGGACAATATCACAGAACAAATATAGGGGGATACGACCAGCAGCAAAGTGACTCAGGGTCGAGTGTGTGACCGTAACGTTTAACACCGAGAATTTTTCAAATATTTGATTACAAAATAGATTTTTATATGTTCTTAAGAAAATGTAAGTGGTGTTTGCCCCTGCAAAACTCAGTTATTTTAGTATTATACTATTTCAGTATTTATTAATATTTTGAATTACCATTTATTTTTAATTTAATTTTTAATCATTTTTATGCGCTTTTCCCATTTTTATTAGTTTGTTTTAAAATATTTCCATTGAGCTTTAACTTTTTATTTCAGTTTTAGTAATTTTAGTACATCAGCTTACATTTATTATCTAATGTCTCATTTTCGTTTAGGTTTTTAAGTTAAATTTGTTCATTTAATATTTATGAAATGCAACTATATATACATATACACATTTAGCTTTTATTTGAGTTTTAGTTTTCAGAATTTTAGTACTCATTTAGGCTTTTTTAAATGTAAGGTTTTTCATCCAATATTTATCGCAATGCAACAAAATGTTAATGGTCCTAAAATAGGCCACATATATGCAGTATATATGTAAAAATTATAGTACTTCAACTTAGCATTTTTATTAGCGATAGATGCTATTTACACTAAGTGAAAATAGCATTTTTATTAACGATAGATGCTATTTACACTAAGTGAAAATAGCATTTTTATTAACGATAGATGCTATTTACACTAAGTGAAAATAGCATTTTTATTAGCGATAGATTCTATTTACACTAAGTGAAAATAGCATTTTTATTAGCGATAGATTCTATTTACACTAAGTGAAAATAGCATTTTAGTGATAGATGCTATTTACACTAAGTGAAAATAGCATTTTAGTGATAGATGCTATTTACACTAAGTGAAAATAGCATTTTAGCGATAGATGCTATTTACACTAAGTGAAAATAGCATTTTTATTAGCGATAGATTCTATTTACACTAAGTGAAAATAGCATTTTAGCGATAGATTCTATTTACACTAAGTGAAAATAGCATTTTTATTAGCGATAGATTCTATTTACACTAAGTGAAAATAGCATTTTAGCGATAGATTCTATTTACACTAAGTGAAAATAGCATTTTAGCGATAGATGCTATTTACACTAAGTGAAAATAGCATTTTAGCGATAGATGCTATTTACACTAAGTGAAAATAGCATTTTAGCGATAGATGCTATTTACACTAAGTGAAAATAGCATTTTTATTAACGATAGATGCTATTTACACTAAGTGAAAATAGCATTTTTATTAGTGATAGATGCTATTTACACTAAGTGAAAATAGCATTTTAGCGATAGATGCTATTTACACTAAGTGAAAATAGCATTTTTATTAGCGATAGATGCTATTTACACTAAGTGAAAATAGCATTTTTTAGCGATAGATGCTATTTACACTAAGTGAAAAAACAATATATTCTATTTACACAAAGTGACAATAGCAGCATAGATTCTATTTACACCATGTAAAAGTATCAGTTCTTTGCAATACGAGTAAATAGTAATTAGATGCTATCAATACTTTATATTGGCAGATACTATTTTTTTTACATGCAATATCATAGAGTGTAAATGATTATAATCAATACAATTATTCCCCTAACCCTACCCAATAAAAACATATTATTAAACACTCGTTCGCAGTTTATTTCTACTTTTAGAACATTTTCATTTTCATTGAAAAGGCAAAAGGCGGATTCGAACCCGCATCAATCGCGTTAAAAGCCATAAATAGTAAAAGTGTAAATAGCCAACAAGGGACGCTTTTTGCACAGTGTAAATAGATACTCCGTTTTAGTTTTAGCTTCATTACTGCAAAATGATTTTTTAATAGTTTTAGCTTCAGTTTTAATAATATCAACTCTGATTCTGATTTTAGAGCATTGCTACGCACATGCTTAAGTGTCGTGGCTGGTTGCCAGGGTATTGCTATGCGATTGCTAAAGTGTTTTTTTATCATGTTGCTGGATAGATTTTTACAGTTACAAATACAGTATGGACAATAGTAATAGTGATGCAACCATTTGCAGTATAAACACTAAACAAGTCATTCAGAATCGTTTCTTTTTGTCATTTATTTCCAAACCCCACATTACAAAATAACAGTGTTTTGAACTCTGACATTTAAAGAGAGCTCTTGGCTTACAGGAAGACACTTTACCAAAGCAGGTCATGCAAAAACATTGTGGAAGGCCTCCAGCATCATAGCACCTTTGTGGGAAAAAATAATCAATAAAAAAAAAAATTAAAAGCTTTTTTTTTTTTTAAAGTCAGTGCAAAAATATAAACAATGCATAGAAATCCATTAGCAAATATATGTACCGTCTGCTGCTGCAAAATGGGATGAGCGCACCCAGAGAGTTTTGCCCTTTAAATCCTTGAGCCGGATTCAGATGTTCCGGGTCGCGCTCGTACAAGCACAGTGAGACACGAGTGACATGAAACCAGCGTTTGAACAGAAGAAGACATTTTGCATCAGCTGAACATGAAAGTAACAGAATCTGCACCTTTAGCAGTAAATATACAGGAAAGCATAACATATTACAAATGTGCTTTGCATTCGGTTTTTATCATCCAAACATTTTCATTCAATGATATATCTTGTTGACTGCAGGAAGAACTAAGAAAGAGAAGGTTGTTTTCAGATATTGACAGTGTCTAATCTACTGCTTTGAATGTAAATATGTTTATTTCTAATAGCCTGATCAGTAGAGAGTGAGATTAATAAGTATGCTGGCTGGGCTTTTATTAGGCTATTTATATTAATAATATTAATAATAAAGACTACGTTCACTGATTGTGAGGATGTCTTATAAGTATTTTAAGTTAAGTCAAGTGCTTGCTTGTCAAATTTGCAATGATTATATATACAGTAGTGGCCAAAACTGTAAACAAATTGTTGTTTCAACTTAAAAAAGTAAGTATTCAAGCTGCCTTAAAAATGTATGTTTAGTCAACTCAAATATCCAAGTTGTCACAGTTTCACATTTTAAGTTGACTAAACTTACCATTTTAAAGCAGCGTGAACACTTCCTTTTTTTAAGTTGAAATTTTTTTTTTTTTTACAGTGGAGGGGGTAACCATCAAAATATGAGGAAAATATTTATTTACATATTTTAAATATAAGGGAAAAACAAAACACTAAACTTGACATCTGACAAAATTATTAGGCAAAAAAAAAAAAAAAACTAGTTTAAAAAGAACTAATTTACCTTTTTTAAAAACCAAAGGCTCACAGGAAAAGGAAACATTGACTACAACATAATCAGTTATTAATATTTTGTTGTTTTTGCATGTGTTCATAATTAGCAAAAAATATGTTTGCACAATTTCATTGTGTTATTATCACAAATAAAACAACTGACTCCACGCAATATGCTTACAAAACAAATGTGCAATAACATTTGGATGAAGCGGGGTCAATTTTCATAGGTCGGACATCATTTTTGGCCACTACTGTATATATATATATATATATATATATAATATTGTATAAACAAATATAAGGATACAATTTCACTGAAACTGTTTAAGGTACCAATTCTAGTTCTTCTAAAAGCAGCATTTAATAAGCAATTTTTGTGTAAAGCTGACAAACTAAAATGTATTATTTAGAAAACTCCATGATTTCGACGGTGAAGAATAAGAAACTGTTGTTACACTTTGTATTTTGACATTTAGACAAGCCCAGAGTTTTGTTATTTCACAGCGTTTCAGTTCTTTTATGAGAAATAAGAGTATACTGTCCAACGCCCTGATTCGAAACAACACATAACCGTGATAAAAATCAACCTTTTGACTTTTCTAGCACATTTAAAACTCACAGAAACACCCTTGCGCTACAGAGAATTTAAGAAGAGTTTAAAGCCGTTACCGTGTCGCACACTCAAAAACAAAAAAAAATAAAAAGTCACAAAATATGAATTAAGGCACCGATAGAGGCACAATTCTTACTGACGGCTGACGTGTGCACAAACAAGCTGAACTCACAACCATCAAGTTTCTGATTTTAACGAGAGAGAGAGTTGAACCGAGATCATCGAAGCCGAAAACACAAATACATACAAGCATAATATATGTTAGATACTGTTCTCATGTGTTCCCACACACACACCTACAGAAGCAGAAGTACAAATATGAATGTGCAACAGTGACTTAAAAAACCAACAAAATATTAAAATCATCATTTACGCACTCCCGTCTTCAAGCAACTGCTTTAATCTCTATTTTCGATGATGATTTAAGAGTAATATATTTTAAATCTTGTCCATATGCCTGTAGTAAACATGCTATAATTTCTTTTGAAAGGACATTCAAATGAGGTTTGTTCTGATTGTCAGTGATAACAAAGAAAACGTGGCGTGAAACGGGTGCCCAAACATGTATAAAGCTGGTTTCAGGTGTTTTTAAATGTCATAATGAAGAAAATCAGTGCCTAAACTGAACTTAAATGAAAAGAGCCGGAACAAAAACACAAAAGTTGCGCGTCTAACCGGGTGGGCTGAGAGTCTCACTATCGTTATGTACACGTCACGCACCCGGTTGCTTTCCACACACAGATTATTGCACAGTGAAGCCACCTCAGGTGGTCGCTCTCCTGTATAAAAATAGAATAAGAAGATTGATACACCTCACAAGCCTTCATTTTTCAGACTCCTCTGAGGGCTTTAGCCAGCACCAGCGGCCAAGAACCATCGAATGACCGCAGCACAGTGTTTGGCTGAACACTGACAGGACGGGATAGCAAAAAAACGGTTTGTTTTCCTCATGCAAGTCTCCAAATCCTCGTCCGAAAGGGTTAGGATGCCTAAAATGGCAACGAGAAAGCATATTCCATGTGGAAATCCTCTCTGAAGCAGATCCTATACGACAGTCTCGACGCCGATGAGTTTGGGCGTGAGTATACGAGGAGTGATGCCGTTGTTCAGGTCTTCTTCGAACTCTAAAAGCTGACCCATGAAGTTGAGGTTGGGCGAGATGATGGGCCGCCGGGACTTGACGAACTTGTAGGCGTCCGTCATGGTCATCCAGGTGTGTTTCATCAGGTAGGCGATGACTATGGTGGCGGATCGAGACACGCCGGCCTGGCAGTGAATGAGGAGCCCTCGACCGGCCCGGTGCGCCTCTTCTGAGGACAGAAAAACAAAACACTTCAGATGTCAGCTTGAACAGAAATGTCTGAGTCTGAGATGAAGCCATTAAACATGATAGAGCTGTTATGTTGAACAGGGCTGGACTGACGCCCACCGTCACTGGCTTTTAGGAAAATGCCACAACAACTACTTCATCAAAAATGGCCTGATTTTATGCTTACAGGAATATACAATAAATGGATTTATTTTAACTATTAAAGCATCTGTCAATTCACTAATGCTGCATCTCAAATCTCAAAAATATAATACAATATGAAAAACATGTCGAAGAACGAGGGAAAATGGGACATTCTTATAATTTAATTATAATTATTATCATGATTATTACTATCTAATTATTAATTAATTACATATTATTTGTAGTATATATGTAACTATACATAAATTGTAAATATTGTTTATATATATAAAACATTAAAGTACAAATTACATTGTTATAAAACATAAAATGTTTTATATAACATAAAACACAAAATATGAAACATTAAAAGGACAAAAAATACATATATATTATAGAATTATAATAAAATATATAACATTAAAAGACATTAAAAAATCGTTAAAATGACAATTTATGAACAGTTATAATATATATATATACATAATTTGTAATTCAATATTAGAATTTATATATAGATAATATTATAATATATAACATAATAATTAATAATAAATTATATTGTAGAATTATAATGAAACAATGATACATTAAAAGTTCAATTTATGTGTATTTTTATTTGTATATATATATATATATATATAGTGAAAGTGAAATGTATTAAATATACAAAATTCTAATTGTGCGGAAATTATAATTTTAATGTTATATATGTATATATATATATATATATATATATATATAAAATATAAAACATTAAAAGTACAAATTGAATACTTATACACATTATAAACGATAAGCTGATTAATTAATATATATTACATATTTATATATATTAGATATTAAGTTATTAATTTCATAATTATAATAATTAATATTTAATTAATAATAAATTATATAATATATATATATATATATAAATAAAGTAAAAATATAGTTACACATAAATTGCACTATTATAAATATATTATATAATTTATTGTTAAATAAATATTATATATCCATATATAAATTCTAATATTTAATTACAAATTATATTCTGTATCAGAATTGTGCAGAAATTGTCATTTTAATTGTCATAATAATTATAAATAGACACACTTTTTTTTTTTTTTTTTAAACTAAGGCTTATTGGTCATAAAAATAGGCTTCATTCTGTTTCAGCAAAATGTAATTCCTCTTTTTCCTCTTGATTTTGGGGCTGAAATATGAGCCAAACATGTTCTTGACAGTTTCATTCGATTCCCCATCATCCCTTTGATCATATCATATTTGATGTCATACCTATGAACTCAAACGCCTCCTCAAAGTACTGCCGCAGGTTCTGTTTGTTGCTGTCGGTAGCGGGTAAGCGCTTGTAGTTGAAGAGGCCGAGGTCGTAGTGGTAGAGCGGCAGGTGCGTGGTGACGTTCAGGATGAAACCGATGTCCATCCGCTGCATCTGCTCCAGGTCTTGAGCGTCTCTCTCGTTGCCTAGGTACAGGAAGGGGAGGATGGCCGTCAGCTCTGCATTCTCTATATCAGGTGTGGAGGGCAGGGAATGAGGTAGCGCCCCCGACAGGCCCATCGCGGTACTGCCGTCCTGTCCTTCCTCCAGGTGAAGAGAGTGTTCACACAGATCATCGTGGTTCTGTCGGAATCCAGAAAGGCCTCCTATAAGAGACAAACATTCATTAGTTTAATACAAATATCACTGTACAACACCAGACGAGAGCAACTATAAACCGTAGTTGATATGTCACAATTAAATCTCAGAGCAGAAGCATGATATTTTAATTTGCGTAATATAATAATGTTTAAATGAATTATATTTTTTTATGTACAGTAGCAACCGTCTATTAAAGTCTAGGCAGTTGTGTGCTCATTTTTCTCATAAGAGATGTGTCCTGTTTTTGAGTTCAGATGACAAACACTAAAAATTTGCATGCAATTTGCATTTTAGGTTGACTAAATTCCAGATCGCGTGACAGATCTGTCATTTTTGCATGCTGAATGATTAATAGTATCTCCCAAGACCAGTCAGTGCTTATCATATACTATACTAGGGCATAAATTCATATTTAAGAAACATGGCTAAAAATATGACCGAGAAATTCCACATACATACACACACACAAATATATACGTTTATATTAGTCATAAAAAATATTTTAAAGCAATTAATTATAATATAATATTACTATACAATATAAAATTCAACATTATATATTATTATTAAATATTTCAAATTTCATAATTTGTATAATTATGTATTTTAAAACATGATCTAATTTAATCTACAGTTCCATTTTACAATACTTCATAATGAATTAAAAAATATTACTATTTTACTAATATTACTATAGACTATATAAATGTCATTATATTAGGTGTTATAAATTATTATTATTCTAAGTATATAATATATGTTGTAATATAATATTATATTATAAAATAGAATTAGAGATTATATTATTTCTATAATTTACATTTAAGCATTTAGCAGATGCTTTTATCCAAAGCGATAGTTAATTAAAACATTATATAATTATAATATAATATTTAGTTATAATATTATTAACTATACTGCTATACAATATAAAATACAACATTATAAATTATTATTATTATAAGTATATAATATAATATAATCTCTATAATTTACATTTCAGCATTTAGGAGATGCTTTTAAGTGATAATTAATTAAAACATGATTAATTCTAATTAATATTATATAATTATAATTACATCATATAATTAATAGTACATTATTTAATTATAATATTATTATTATAATATTATACAATATAAAATACAACATTATATATTACTAAATTATAATTGGTATAATTATATCTTTTTTTTTTTTTTTAATATTATAATGAGCTTTCACACTAATGTACAAAACTGTCTGGTAAACCTCAAGCCACATCTGAAGCCTCTGAGCAAACAACTGCTGTAACACACATGACAAAGAACAAACATCAGCAAACAAGCAACAACCCTTCTAATAAATGTTTAACCTGTCATACCGGACATCTGCGCTTCCTCCGCTAACGTATATCAGATGAACAAAGGGTGTGAAGTTAAAGTCTGTTAAACTTCAGTTAGTCAAATGTGAAACCTGTCGCACCTGTTAACCTGACTCTCATTCGAGTCTCTCTGCAAAAACAGATATCATCATCATCATCATTATCCAGTGGGAGAAAACGGCACATGTCTCTGAAGCTCAGTGTACTGAGACTGAAGGGGGTTCCTGCGGTGACACAATCGCTCATTAACTGCACGCAGGAAAGCACCTTCAACGGTTGTTCATTTTTAGAAACCCACTTTGCCCACTGATATAGTTTCTAAAAGACCCAAATTGAAAAGATCTCCCATTCAAGCTTCTCTAAAAAGCACTTAGAACAGTCTTAAAATGAAATTCCTCATTACTTCATACTTCACTGCTGACAAAATTAGCTTTCAATAAAACTCATCTGCCTATACAGTAGAAAGGTGATTTTTTTAAAAAATTGGTGCGACCTGCCTTTTTTTTGGCAAATAGGTAAGAAAACTTCAACACCCATAATGCACTGGGCATGCATGTTGCGGTCCAAAGCCACGCCCACCAGTCTGCCATGGATACGCTTACCAGCGTCAAACACCGCCTTGCTTTAGTAGGAAATACTTCTTAGCAAACTTTTAGTCATAATGGTGTCGACTTGTATTGTTCCCGCGTGCAAGAATTCAAACAGTAAAAGTTTTTTACGGAATTGAGCAGGATTGAGTCATCACTTTCCAGGGAAGGATCCAGCGAGTTGTAGGCAGTGGATAAAGACTGCAAAGAATCGTAAATATAGAGAGAATTGCGCGACACAAACCTCATTGTTTGTCGTAGTCAACATTTCAAACTGGATGACGGCGAACAGAGTGTTTTACACCGTGTCCTAACCAGACGTGACGCCGCGACATGCGACAAAAGGTATCTTTTCCATGGTAATCAAAGTTTTTGTCTTAACCAGCCGTGACGATTATATTTTAGAAACGGTTTCTATTTCTCCGCGACGTCGCGGCTGGAACAGCAACACAAAGTACGCCAATGATAATATCAGGTACTGTTTATGTGCTTTACTTAATGTTAAAAGCGTCTAACGTGAGTTTGAATATCATTCTGTGTCACCAGCTTTTTAGCTGTAATGAAAACAACACTGGCTAATTCACCTCAGATAAATAAATGGCACAAGAAAGTTCAAAACTATCAACTCAATGCGAACAAATAAGTGTATTCTATGACAAAGATTGGTTCAGTCACTCCGTATGTACTTTAAACAATGTTTAAATGGTGTAATATTTATGAATTTTACTATGTACTTGCCCATTTCATTGTGTCTGCCGTGCTCTTGCCGAGAGAGCCCGCCCACACTCTCTTCTGATTGGCTGTGGTTTTTGATTGATTTTATCGCTTTTCATTGTCACGTCGCGTCTAGTGTGGACAGTCAAATTGCCCATCGCTGGAATCTTTTCGCATCGCGTCTGGTTAGGGCAAAATGGAGGGAAAAAACTGGATGAAACTGTCGTTCTGTCAGCTCCACCCAATGCAAAACGCCGTCTTATGCCATTGTAGGGTTCTTATCAAACATGTGAAGTTTGGGTCAAATCGGGCATTGTATGCTTGAGTTAAAACAACTTCCTGTTTCATGGCGACACATCAAACTTTGTCAGGCCGCCACGGACACGAAAACCCAACGAAAACTCTAGATCTTCGCAATTTAACGTTCAAAGGCCTTTAGATTAGACTGACCAAATATGATTCTGATGTGATTATATCTCAATGAGCAGTTAATCACAGTGTGAAACATGACATGTCCTGTTGCCAGCAGGTGGCACTATGACTGTAACTGAATATTGGCATGTAGATGTCTTCAGGCCAGGACTCTAATAAAACATGTGAAGTTTGGGGAAGATCGGACACAGTATGCCCGAGTTACAACAACTTCCTGTTTCATGGCGACACATCGAACTTTGTCAGGCCGCCACGGACGCGAAAACTCAACGAAAACTCTAGATCTTCGCAATTTAACGTCGCAAAGGCCTTTAGATTAGACTGACCAAATATGATGTTTATCTGATCAAATCTTTAGGAGGAGTTCGTTAAAATACAACGTCTGGAAATGGCAAAAAACTGCTAAACTTTTTGCAGAGAAAACTCAAAATATCTCACTTCCTGTTGGTTTTCAGATTTTGCTCCCATGTACTTTTTTGTAGGTATTGGGCTGTTACATCTGTCTACCCAACTTCATACCTGTACGTGAAGCGTAGCGCGAAGGGCGCTTAATTGAAATTTTGTAGGTGGCGCTATAGAGCCATATCAGATGTAAATTTTAACTTCTGACGGAAGTAATAACAGACCAAGCAATTACAATAGGGTCCTCATAGTTGTTCACCCTCCTCCTCAGACTCGATGTTCACGTGGGTTGCCAGATTGACGACACGCAATTGACAATGGCTGGTGACAAGCCTGACAATGTAAGTTGATGAGTTGATTTATTCGCGTTTTAATAAAGTCATAGAGCTTTTTCAAGGAGGCTTTTTAGGTTGGGTAGAATCTGTGATATCTGAACCAGTTCATTTGCTGGCTTCCACGGGTGCAATTCGCTGTTTTCCGTCATGTCAAAATACTATTGGGTAAATTGGCAGTGGGCGGAGTCACACAGACCAAAACAAAAATAAACATTCCAACACGGAATGCACGTTTCAAAATAGAATAACTGGCTGTAGAGTAGCAAGAACGTGAACTAAATAAATGCATGGTATTTTTATGGTTTACTACAGTCGAAAAATGACATGCAGCAAATGCAATGACCCTCAGTTTAATCTGTAGTTTTCACAAAAGCGCCGGAGGTGTCAAAAGGACTTTTGCTGACAAATAAACATGAATTTCTCGGCCCAGGTAACATAGAGAATGACTAAACATTGTTCATTTACATACATACATAATACAAAGCGGGTTGAAAATCGATAATAAAAGAAGAGGAGTTTGTTCAGATGATTTTTAGATTTGTGCATGAAGCCATCGCACTAAAAAGCAGCACACTGCCAAACGTCTACATGGATACAGCATTGCATTACACAAGCAACATTTGGTTGCTCAGATGTTCTGAAAGTCTGTCATGCACAAACTGGCAAACACCAAATGATGAATTGAACGATTAAAAACAGCAAAGTCTGATTACAGCGAGATCTTTTCTTCATTTTTAAACCCTCCTAAAAGTTCAAGACCTCATATGCTAATTGATCCTCTTGATTGATGGAGGAATTATTAAATTCGTGGCCTTTTCCGCGGCGCTCCGTGAGATTTAGGACAATATTGACTCATTCAGAAGGAAGCACAGGGAGTCTGCAGTCTGCGCTCCATTCTCTCACACAAACAGCTTTTATCTTGAAGTGTTATACAAGAGCCGTGATATGCTCGATCACACGCGCACAGCGTATGAAAGTCTGATTAGCGTCGCATGTACCCTTCCCGGAGAGAGCAATCCCAGAATGCAATGCGAGAAGCTCAGTGAAGTACTGTTCAGTACTAAAATATTTATTATTCATATAAAATACAATATTATATATTATTGTATTAGGTCATGAAAATTATAGTTCACATAATATTCTTGTAGCAATCTCCATTTCCATTTTATAATATATATAATCTCCATAATTAACTATAACATTATTAATTATAATATTACTATATAAAATACAACATTATATATAATTCAAAAGGCATTATAAATTATAATTAGTATGATTACATCATACAATTTTATAATATATAATCTTAATTATAATTAATTATAACATTATTAATTATAATGTATTACTACTATATAATTTAAAAAAATAATTTAATTTAAAATTAAATTAGGTATTATAAATTATATATAGTATAATTACCTCTTATGTTAATTTACATTTTATAATATATAAATACAAATATATATATAACCTTAATTATAATTAATACTACTATATAAAATTATTTATATATATATATAAAATTTAATTGGGTTTTATAATTTTATTATATATATATATATATATATATATATATATACACAAAATCTCCATAATTAATTATAACATTATTAATTATTACTATATAATATAAAAAACAACATTATATATTACTAAATTATTGTTATATAGGTATTATAAATTATAATGCATATAATATAATATAGTTGTAGCCCATGAAAAACGTTAAATAAATCACTTTGAAGATTCCATTTCAGGCTGCTGCCTTAGAAGTAGACAGCAAGGCAGCTCTCTAGGGTTTTGGAAGAGAGTCCTAATGTGTGTATATGCTGAAATATATATCGGCTCCGTTCCAAAACCTAGTGAAACGGAGCCTCAAAAGTAACCGATTTGGAACACTACATACGCAATTAAAATGTTGTTTTATGTTATTATGTTAGTAAGCTAAGTAATGCAATACTCAAAAGCATAAAATAAGGATGCAAATAGACTGATGTCTACATTTTCAAATTGAGTGAACGCAAATATTTCTATGTGACCTTTCTATGCACTCATCTTGGATTTCGCCATGGAGCTTGTTGCATTGCCTTCTGGGTTTATCTTCTATGCAACAGATTAGCCAAATCAAGGCAACTGTTGCTACCTACCTTTTGGAAAAGAACGCACCTATAATTCTCTCTACGCAGGCAGCACTAGGTTTTGGAGCAGATCCATAAAACGGGGTGTTGTGTGGATGGTGTTCGACGGGACGTCAACTGACAGACACGCTCTGCCATCGTCCCTTGACTCTCCGCACCAGCCAAACAAGGAAAAAGATGGCAACAGACTGAAGTGCTGCTAGAATAGAGCTCAGTCTTTACCATCAGCTGCTGCCAAGGGACACAGGAGCTCAGGCATGCGGTGGCACATGGCCCTCGCAGCGAGAGGTCAGCTGAACGGAGCGGTGCCTTCGTGCTGGCAGCTGGGCATGCATGCGCCGTGCTGGACACAAATAGTCAACAACCTACAGTGGTCAATTGTAGATGTAACCGATCTACTGTACTGTCTGGCTTGTTTGTTGATGCAGAACATATGGTTGATGTACAGAAAACCATTTATCGATCTACATGAGCCTTATTGACTCAAATAAATCAATCAAATGGTGCATATAAAACTCTCTTCTGCTCACCAAGGCTGCATTTATTTGATCAAAAATACAGTAAAAAATGTGAAATATTTTTACAATTTGAAAATTACTGTTTTCTATGTGAATATATTGTAAAATATAATTTTTCCTGTGATTCAAAGCTGAATTTTCAGCATTACTCCAGTCTTCAGAGTCACGAGATCCTTTAGAAATCATTCTAATATGCTGATTTGCTGCTCATGAAACATTTCTGATTATTATCAGTTCATGTTTTTATAGAAACCATTATACTTTGATGAACAGAAAGTCCAAAAGAACAGCATTTATGTAACTTTTGTAACATTATAAATGTCTTACTGTCACTTTTGATCAATTTAATGCATTCTTGCTGAATAAAAGTATTAATATCTTTAAAAAATAAAATAATAAAACAAACTTTTGAATGCTAGTGTACGAGGCATACCGCGAATACAGTCATGGCTAAACAGTGGCAAACAAGCAACAACAAAAACCCAGGATTACACTAAAAAAATTTTAATGTAAAAATTCCCATATGATTATTCAGAAGCGTCAGTCCAAAAAATTCCAAGCAGAGGCACGTCTGAGAGTGTGCCATCATCTTTGAAAGTACAGCTCGATGTTTGAAAAGTAATTTAGATCATATACAAGCGAAACAAAAAGTAGGCGTTACGAGTCATTTCTAGAAATTAAGAATTCAGCTAGTTCTGCAAGTCTCGAATGACTGTTTGTGAAATTAAAAGTGCAGGGGTTGGATTCACAAAACAGTTACTATGAACGAAAACTGCTATTTTCTTCTTATTTTCTATCATTTACGAGAAAAGTCAGGAAATGTTGTGGGGAACAGTACAAAATGCTAATTTTTTTTTTTTCTCAAAATGGTTCAAAACGGACTGAATCTGAAAGTAATTTTCTTTAAAAACATTGTAAATAACATCTTAAAGTTAGGAAGAAACATATTAGAGCATATCCTAACAAAAAAGTGTACCACTTTAGTTTAGGCTCCAATTCTCACTATTAACTAGTTGCTTATTAGCATGCATATTACTAGGTGTTTATTAATACTTATAAAGCACATATTAATGCAATATTAATTCTGCATGATCATATTCTACATCCCTTAATCCTACCCAATACCTAAACTCAACAACTACCTTACTAACTATTAATAAGCAGTAATTAGGAGTTTATAGAGACAAAAGTCGTAGTTAATAGTGAGAATTGAACCCTAAACTAAAGTGTGACCAAAAAAAGATGAGAACATCTTTTTCTTTTTCAAGAACTGCACTTACACTCTTAAAAATAAAGGTTGTTTATTTTGGCATCGATGGTTCTTCACACTAAGAATAAAATGGTTATTTTAAGAAATGATCACTGAAAGTGAAAACTTTTATTTTTAAAGTCCCCCCGTAGTCAATCATTTTATCCCTTAAAACTCTTCTTTGATCACCAAAATTACATATTTAAATGTTTTGTAACTCTACGCCCTTGCCTCATTTATTATACACAGATCTATGAATATGCTAATTAGCCCCGCCTCCACTCGCTCGCACAAGCTCAGAGATCCGCTTGGTCAACTTACTGAGGTAAACGCTGCACAATGGTATCGCTTTTTACAACGTCAGACACATAACGGTAATTAATACAATCAGCCTTCTGCTTGACTACATTATCAAACTGCTAATAATGTGTTGCTAATGCTACACAAACCATGTTCCCGTTCAAACGCTTTGGACAACTCAGAACGTCAGTGGAGAAAGGCATATAGTTTATCATAACATCATAATATTTTTCATATCAGTTAATGATATGCTAAAGCCTGCCGGCACATTGACGTGATTGGTTACAAGGTAGTTTGTGACTTCAGAAAACACTCAGCAATGGTGTTGACTTGAATTTGCACATGGTTTGTCTTAAAGCATTTTAAAAACACCACATAGACACATAAACAACATGATTTTCACCACAGGGGGACTTTAAGAGTTCTTATGAAATTTCGTGAAATGTTGTCAGAAACAGCATTGGATTGATTGGAAGGTCTTCTTCTTTCCCCAAACACTCTCAAAAGCAGGCTTACCTTTAAGAACGATGGGGTCCTTTCCTTCCCTCCGCAGCGACTCCAGAACCACATGCAGGGGCTGAGAGGGCGTCAGCCGGCCCGGGTCCACCGTGGTCTCGTCGTACACCACCAGCTCTTTGGAAAAAATCCCTTTGAAGGAGTCCTTGCTCTGCCGGCAGGAGATGAGGTCCAGCACGGTGATTTTGCCCTGCTGCAGCCGTCGGCGGCTGATCTTGTCCGAGCAGTTGATGTGCACGGCGCCCCTGATGTGGCTCTTGTTAAACTCCATGAAGGGCCGACAGTCGATGATGACGGGCACCGGCCCGACCGGGTGGCCCAGCGGGCAATGCGTCAGCTTCTTGGCCAGCTCGTTGGGGTGGATGACCCGCATGCCGCCCCTGCTCAGGCTGGAGGTGAGGCTGGGCGCGCTGCCGTGGCCCACCGGCGCACTCCCGTGGACGCCATAGCCGACTCCGGAGTTCAAGTTGGGGCTGCTGGCGCTGACCTGGCCGTCTTTCTCGTAGGTGGTCACCGTGCAACAGCTGGCACTGCTGCATCCACACGTCAGCGAGCGCGTGGAGCCGCTGGACGAGGGCATATACGAAAGCTTAGTCGCCTGGATCTTCACCACGGTGGTGCTGCTGATGACCGTCGTCTCGCCGACGGTGCCCACGGTGGCTTCCAGGTAGCTGGTGTCCAGGCGGAGTCGGAGTTCCTGAGGTCGTATAGGCCTTGGCAGCGCCACCACAATTCTGTCGTCTAGAGGAGAAGGAGGCATGGAGAGACCACAGAGGGCGGGCACACCACGGAGAACTCGGACGTCCAGACGATCGCTGAGAAACACACGAGAAGTCAGACAACACTTTCTAGCAACTGCGTGGCGGAACGGACAGTCTGTACTCGTCGTGCACAGGCCCCCGACTGAACCCGATTTTACAGAACGGCTTTCAACTTACACTTAAATTACCCCAAACACTTAATCGGTAAATGTGTAGACGTGTAGAACTTTGAGAACGTGCCTGAGACTCTCAGTGTATTGCTGACCCCATTCAATTCAAAAGAGCACACAGCCCATTCCCAAACACAGCATGTGGACGTGCTGGGAATGAAATATGAAAAGGTTCTGCATCTATGGCTAGACATCATCATTATTTCATGCGGTGACAATGCATGCAATTTACAGATCATTTTCTTTTGCACAGCACAGAACCTGTCAAGGAGGCATCACAACTGCAGCCTCACACATGACTGATGAGAGCAATGCACGGAAATTAAGTTTGATTTTTTGGGAAACTGCCATTTTATAAGCATCTAAACGTTAAATATGAGATTAAAAAGCATCATTTTGGTCTGTATTATGGGTGTGTACTCTTATGCTTAGCAATTCAAACAACTCTTAATAGTTAAATATGACCATGGGACTTACATTTAACGCGTTTCTCAGCAATGTCTTCCTTCCGATGCGTGCAGTGACAGTTATCGATCAGTCTGAGCCGCTCAGCCGGTCCCGGCGCTGCAGACCCGCAACATTTTCCTCCCGTCCTGCTTTGCTCTCTCCTCACTGATGTAGCTGGAGTTTGTAGCGGGTCCGCACTAGTATCACTTCAGACTGACACGAGCCTTAACCAATGGAGCTCCGCACTGGCGTTAGTCATGCGGCGATGGAGAGCAACACCGGCCCAGAAATGGGAGGAGAGTGGAGCGGCGCGTGCGGAAGCGCAGGGTGATGTCATTGAGAGCCAATCAGAAGGCAGCTCGGTGAAGCCGGTTTAAAGAGACGGGACGCAAGTGTGAATGCACTGAAATAATGATGATACCGTGTTTAAAAATAACATAAAACAAAACAAAAGATGAAATAACAATGCTAAAAATAAAGTAAAACATATAAATGCATATCAACACCCAAAGACAAAAATAAAATACAAACAGAAAGAGAATTTACTGTATAATTTGGGCAATCAGAAGGAAGTTCGGTGAGGCCAGTTTAAAGAGACGGGACGCAAGAGTGAATGCACTGAAGTAACATAAAAAATAACATAAAACAAAAACAAAATATAAAATAACATATAAATGTTGTGGGGTCCTTCCTACGTCAACACCTATTAGGCAAAAAATAAATTAGTCATTAAAAATAAAGTACAAACAGAAAGAGAATTTACATAATTTAGCCAATCGGAAGACAGTTTGGTCAAACTGGTTTTAAAGAGACAAGTGTGAATGCACTGTAATAAATCATAAATAAATACAAAGTTTAAAAATAAAATAAAATAAAATAGATAAATGTTTTGGGGTCCTTTCAATGTCAACATCTTAAAAGCAAAAATTAAAATAGACATTAAAAATAAAGTACAAACAGAAAGAGAATTTACATAATTTAGCCAATCAGAAGACAGTTTGGTGAAGTTGGATTTAAAGAGACGGGACGCAACGGTGAACGCACTGTAATAAAATAAAAAATAATATTAATAAAAAATGAAAGTAACAATGCTAAAAATAAAATAAAACAAATGTTGCGGGGTCCTTTCTATGTCAACATCTTAAAAGCAAAATTTAAAATACAAACAAAGAGAATTTACTGTATAATTCAGCCAATCAGAAGACAGTTCGGTGAAGATGGTTTTAAAGAGACGGGTTGCACTAAAAAAAAAATGATACAGAGTTTAAAAAAAATTAATTAAAATAATGTTGGTCAATGGGTCCTTATGTCAACAATTCAAAGGCAAAAATAGTCATGAAAAATACAAACAGAAATGTATATACATTGTGATCATTTTTAAAATATTTTCAAACATCATTACATTATATAACACTTCGATACTTTGAAACTTTGATTCATAGCATGTATTTCCGATTCATATTTAATGGCAAATGACTTAAACTGCTCTGTTAAACATTCAATAATGTTGAAATGACTTATTAATGAATGTTATTATTACAGGTTCTTATGGATCCACTGTGTTAAAAAAACACTGATAAGAGTTCGACAGAGTTTGTCTCTGATTCACTCGTGTTGAGTAGAGTCCCATTTAAAGCCCATGACTGCTGTTCACTGTAGTTTATAGCAGTCGTGAGGCCTTGTTCTCTCATAAGGGCATGGTGACAGTCACTTATCTAGTCTCAAATGTTGTAACATGTCTTCATAGTCTAAATTATTCATCTGTGACTAATGAGATATTATCTATATATATATATATATATATATATGATCTTACAAGTGGGTGAATGCTACTCTAATGCAGTCTAGGTAGTGCCATTTTCACCAAACAGGTTCTTATTTTAAATTTCAACTGGCCTATTCTTATGTGTTTGCACTAGAAAGTATGATGTATTAGAATTTTCTGTTAAAATGAGTTAATGTGTCTAACTTTATACGCTCGTCTAAAAATGCCCATCTTGTTTTATTGCCCCGGTACAAGCATAAAATTATATTTAGATGCATGTATGTGAGTATCAGTCAGTGGAAAAACTGACGTCATGCGGTGTGATATTTAGAGCCCCTGAAGAAGAGGAAATGAACAACCACTTCCTCTTTTGCAGAGGTGTTTTGCTCAGTCCCTTTTCACAGTGAGATCAGCCTCGTTATTCTCCATGGTGATTCTCATTAGACTCTCAGTACTGTAATACAGTCATTTGAATTTGAATTCAGTACAGCAATGCCCAAAATGATTTACTTATTACTGTAATGTGGGGGGAGGAATCACTTTTAAATATGTAAATATGTGTGAAGTGTACACTGTCAATAAATAAGTCTCTTATGCTCGCCAAGGCTGCATTTGTTTAATCAAAAATGCAGTAAATACTGTTAAATATTTTTTTACAATTTAAATATTATATATGAATATTATATTTTATGCTAATTTACACTGATTTTTACATTATTTTGTACTATCAATAGATTTGCACTGTTGCAGTACAGTAACTAGACCTATATTATAGTCATCATTCAGAATAATAAGAATTCCCAAAGCTAAAATATCTGGTGGCCACATTACATAAAGTGAATTGTGGGAAAAATGCATGAAAACAATGACATTTAAAATAATATTAATAATAATAATAGTCCTATATGCTCCATTTTGTTCATGTATATGTATATCGAGGACATTTCCTCCAAAAAGGCAAGGGAGGCACGAATATTTAATAAAAAAAATGTGGCATTAAAAAGTGTAAAAGTCTCTCGATTTTATAAAGTAAGACTGTCCAAAACCCACTGACTTTAAACATTTAAACAGACCGGGAAAGTCACATGACTCCTTCGCGCTATGATTGAATATGATTAGTTCGCGCCATAAATCCCAACTCTTGATTTCACGTGCATTCTTGAATCTGCATAAATGAAGATCATCATCATCATCAGTAATCATAATAGAATTGGTTATTCCTTGTGAGGTGTTAAATACTGTAATTTCTATCTTACTTTGCAATCTAAAGGTTACTTTTTTTAAATGAGACCGCCTCGATGACGTATACAGCCTTCAAATGCGACCTCCGGAGAACGCAGCCTTCGAAATGAGACTAATGATGGCGTTAATGGGAAGACTCGTTTAAAAAGCAAGTAAACTCAGCCACTTAGATATCACCGCTTTATGTCACGTCGAAATCATTTAAAAATGCGTAAAAACACCAACTTAATGAAATTTATACTTGGTTTTAATAAGCGGAACATTACATTTCGTGTAAAAATACAAAATAGAATTGTATGCTATTGAGTATTTTTATGTAATGTTTATTTAACCAGGAAAATTAAAAAAATGTGAGGACCTGGCCTCCTCGTTTTGAAACACTACCGTTGTTGGCGGCCATTTTGAAACGCCTCTCGGGCATTCAAGTGCAGCTCCTATCTCTTTGAATGGAGAAACATCAAATTCCCCAAACCTGTTTGCCGAGCTTTTAATCAAATTTCATATTTGAAATCAATTAAATCTGACAACAACTGCCTCATAAATGTAGTTTCTAAACGCTCGAATCATGACAAAAAACTATTTTTCAGGCTGGATCAAGCTAATGCGCATGCGCAGTCCCTAAGTGCAGTTTTATTGCACACCTTCCAGCCAATAAGAATCGAGTATTCAGACAGACCATGGAATAAATGTAGCTATAAATAGAATATTTGTATGGGACAAAATGTGACCTGGATTCACCAATTAAATCTCAAATTATGCAAAATGCTACTGATGGACCTGCAAGAAATACTTGAAACTCGCCTGGATCTGAAGGAGGATGAAAAGTCTCTGAGCTCTACATTGAAAAACATTCAGTATTTCAGCATCATTATTTACTTGTTCTGGGAGTTAGTCTGCTTGAATAAAGCGTCCATCAACATCTTGCTCAGCATAAGTGTTCAGATGGCCATGATGAGCAACACAAACCTGCCGCACGTGACGAGATGTGTTATGGATTTCAAACACAAACGACAGAATTACTACATCAATCTATCTGAGCTCTAAATCTATTTATACAGCAGGTTTAACTTAAGTTCATACACCAGACAAGACAAAAGGTGCAGTTTCTTTCTGTTGAGTGATTTTAGAGATAAAGTTACTCTGAATATTAGATCTACATAATCTTTGTTGAAGATCATACAAGGAATAAAAGACCAAAGATGATGAACAATTAAAATTAGGCCTACAATTAAATATAAAAATTGAACAAAAAACAATTACACTGTAGAAACGTTACATTTACAGTAAAAAATAAATAAAGATATAAAAATAAATAAAAATACATACACATATATAGACTTGTTTATTGTTAACATTATTATATATTATAATTTATAACAAATTTTTTAAATTTATTACAATTAATATTTTTTTTGCCAAAGTTAACAAGTTACTCATGTTATAAATATTTATATAGAAATTTGTTTTTATTTTTTAATTAAATTATATATATATATATATATATATATATATATATATGCACACTTTTTAAAAATGTAATATATATTAAATTTAATATATTAAATGTAATAAATACATTTCTATATATTTATAACTTATGAGTAACTTGTTAATTTTAGAAAAAAATTATATTAATTAATAAATTAAAAAAATAAAATTATAATAAAAAATGTTAACAATAAACAATTGTGTGTGTGTGTGTGTATATTATATATATATATATATATATATATATATATATATATATATATATATATATATATATATATATAATGCACAGAAGTAACAAAACAAAATATGCATTTTATATATAAATATGCCATTAAAATATATTTTATGTAAAAAAATAAAAAAATAGTAACTTCATAGGAGCAAACCCACTAGTATAATCCCTTAAAATGCTGAAAATTATTAAGTAAAGTTCTTTGTACAAATGTTCATCTTGCTTCACACCAGGCTTTGGTTCTGGAAAGCAACAGGCTTAAGAAACGCAGCATTTGCGCTCCCTGCTGGTCACAATCAAGACTGACAGTCCGTTCACTGTATTTCCATTATTTTAATTCAAAGTGAAGCTCAACATGAGCAGATACTCAGTATATCAAGAAGGGGTCGGCACCTATGGCACGCGTGTGGCGCGCTGATTAACTCTTAAAAGAATGGCACTTCATGACAAAAAGGTTGTCGACCCCTGATATAAACAAAGAGTCTTGTGTCACATAGTGTCATATAAAAAAAAAAATCTCTATTTTACACGTTTATTATAAATTGTATTTAGACTTCTTAGTCGTCTTCATCTTTTTCCTTCTCCGTCGTCCTTTCCTCCATCTTTTTCTTCTCCATCTTTTCCTATTCCTTCTCCCTGATTGTGCATTTCCTTGTTTTAATTTTAGACATACATTTCCAAACAACTTTACAGTATGGTGAATCTGTAAACAGAAAATGCAGAAGACAAACCCGGTTTTAATTCATGTCAGGAATCATCTGAACACACATCACAGACTCCACACATAAACTGAGACCCAAAGGTGTCTGTTCTGGTTCTACTGAGGATACTGAATGGAAACAATTTATCTGGAAAAAGATAATCATGTACTTACCTTTTTCACCTACTACCTTCAGAAATTCTTTCTTGACCTTCACAAGGCTGATGTTCTCGATAATGTCTTTCTTGGAGATAAAGCTTCTGAAGTGTAAGGGGAACCACAGCGGTCGCCTGGATTTCCATTCCTTTTTTATAGTCTCCTTGCATTTTCTAAACAAGTACAAATCAACATCAGAAGAAACATTAAAGGGGTCCAATTATGTTTTTTCCATGTTCATCTTTCTTTAGTGTTGCTGTTTGCAGCCCTTTTTCATGTTCAAAGTTCTCTATATCAGTGTCAGTGTTTCTGAACTCCCTGAAACGCCTCCATTGTAGTTTTCTTCACAATATTCCTCCTTTAAATAATTCATACGCAGAATAAAGGGGCGGGGCCTGGTTGAGTTAGTTAGTAGTGTGTTGAAACTGGCAGTTATGGTAAGGGGCGGGACATTTCCCAAACATGCTCGAAGTTCTTGACCAATCACAACACACTGCTCCAGATGACCAATCAGAGCACAGTGTGCTTCATTTAACAAAAATAAAGCCAAGATTGAAAAGCCATGGGTGACAAACTAAGGACACCCTATGATTCAGTTGCTTATAGATCCACTTTTATCAGCAATAACTTGAAGTAATCATTTCTGTATGACTTTATTAGTCTCTCACATCATTATGGAGGAATTTTGGCCCGCTCTTCTTTACAACGTTGCTCCAGTTTATTGAGGTTTGTGGGCATTTGTCTATGCACAGCTCTTGCTTTTCAGTCGGGATGAGGTCTGGACTTCACTGGGCCATTCCAACACCTTTATTCTTTTCTTTTTCAGCCATTTTGTTGTAGATATGCAGGTGATCTTCAGATCATTGTCCAGTTGCATGACCCAATTTTGGCCAAGCTATAGCGGTCAGATGGATGGTCTCACATTTGAGTCTAGAATACTTTCAAATACAGAGGTCAACTCAATGACTGCAGGATGCTTTGGCTACAAAACAAGCACAAAATCACCACCCCTCCACCAACATGCTTGACTTTTGGTATGAGGTGTTTGTTCTGATATGCTATTAAGGCCCAAACATCTCTACTTTGGTCTTCTCTGCCCAAAGGACTTTGTTAAGATGCAACTTCGCAAACTTAAGCTGAGCTTAGAGAAGCAGTTTCCACCTGGCAACCCTTCCAAACATGCCATACTTGTCCTTTCTTTCCCAAAAAGCCCTCCATGGATCGGACTTGTTTGTTCAGCACATCCCACAGATGCTCAATTGGATTGAGATCTAGGGAATTTGGAGGCCAAGTCAACACCTCAAACTAGTTGTTGTGCTCCTCAAACCATTCCTGAAGTATTTTTGCTTTGTGGCTTATCCTGCTGAAAGAGGCCACAGCCACCAGGGAATACCGTTTCCATGAAAGGGTGTACATGGTCTGCAACAATGCTTAGGTAGGTGGTACGTGTCAAAGTAACATCCACGTGAATGGCAGGACCCAAGGTTTCCCAGCAGAACATTGCCCAAAGCATCACACTGCCTCCACCGGCTGGCCTTCTTCCCATAGTGCATCCTGGTTCCATGTGTTCCTGGCCATCCACGTGATGTAAAAAAACGTGATTCATCAAACCAGGCCACCTTCTTCCATTGCTCTGTGGTCCAGTTCTGATGCTCACATGCCCACTGTTGGTGCTTTCGGTGGTGGAGAGGGGTCAGCATGGGCACCCTGACTGGTCTGTAGCTATGCAGCTCCATATGCAACAAACTGATGCACTGTGTATTCTGACACCTTTCTATCAGAACCAGCATTAACTTCTTGAGCAATTTGAGCTACAGTACCTCGTCTGTTGGATCGGAGCACATAAGCCAGCCATCAATGAGTCTTGGCCGCCCATCTCCAGTTCACCACTGTTCCTTCCTTAAATCCTTACGCTTGCCCATTTTTCCTGCTTCTAACACATCAACTTTGAGGACAAAATGTTCACTTGCTGCCTAATATATCCACCCACTAACAGGTGCTGTGATGAAGATCAGTGTTATTCACTTCACCTGTCATGATCGGTGTGTGTGTATATTTTATATATATATATATATATATATATATATATATATATAATATTAGAATAAGTTGCAGCAAATATGTAAGTTTGTATATGTTTAGGCTTGGCAAGGGTTGTTTACAATGATTTATACTTATTTTTCATTCCTGTTCTGAATACCATTAAATGTAAAGGAACTAAAATACATGTTTGTAAATGTTTCAGTATTATACATTATTTCTGATATAAAATAAACTTGCCTTGCCAGTGTAATTTTAATTTTTTTACTTATACACTTGTCTGACAAAGCAATTTTTACTCAGTGCAACTTATTTTCCGCAATATTACAGTATTAACCGCAACTTACTTCCGTTTGAGCATCCTCATAATACTCAGAAGACAGGACCAAGCCTTTATGTTACATCTCCAACTGGCAAACTCCAGAAGGTCCATTGAAATGGAGAAAGCATCTTCTAGATCACTCATTAGCTCTGGGGGGGGGAAAGCAGAAACTGATTTAAATCGAAGCCTTTTACTTTACACATTTCAGTTACTGGTGGGTGATGAATCTAAAAAACAAAAACAACAGACTTACGCTCGTTTCACACATACATAACACACAAACATTAACATTTACTCATTTTTTTTTGAAATCCAAAAGTTGTTACTGAACACGGCTTGTCGTCAGCATTGCGATTCTCTTTGTATAGTCTACACTCATTTAAACGTTTTATACAATTCATTACTTATATTTATATAAAGTAATACTTTAGATTTATATATTACATTGCTCAAGCAAGTAGCACAGCATTTAAACATAGGCTATATGTTAAAAAGCACAAACATTTTAAATTAAAACTTACAATCAGAATCTCGTCTTTTCTTTCGCTTTTAAATCCTTATAAAAGAAATCCTGCAGGTCATAAAGAACTTTTGTTTTTCCACCTCCATGAAGAAAGTGCTATCCATTACGTCTCCTTGTTTATCCAAACACGAAGTAAGGTGTCATTTCCCTTGCTTTACTTGACGCAAAAAGCCATGTGTTGACTTTGAAACAGAGTAGACTTTAAAAAGTGTGTCAATACATGTTTATTTTAATGTGAACAATGCACTGTCACTTTAATTCAGTTCGTGCGGATACTGATCGCTGGACTTCTGCAGATGGAACACACTGCCAGACCGCATCCGCGTACAGTGTGAATACTTTAACCTGTTCATGTTGGCACGGAAAAAATATGTGCCGCATACGCACTGCAAATGGAGTATGTGTGAAACAGGCGTTACAGTGAAGAAGGATCCCGAGCCACCCAGAACATCCTTATAACCGCACAGCAACATGCTAAATCAGAAAAGTCTAGTTTTCATACGTACTGGTGTGCTTCAGGAGAGAGCAGAGCTCCAGCATCAGTTCATGACTCGGGACTAAAGTTTGCAGAACCTGAGCAACAGAAACAGGAATAAATTAATCATTTTGATAAGGAACTTTATCCACGTTCTGATTGGCTGAACCATTTCATACCTTTAATGAACCGATGAGTTTGGCTACCGGGGCATTGTGTCTCTTGAGGAAATGGTACAGGTACACATGAGCGTTGGGATTGATTGGGAAATCCTCGTTGTAAGCGTAATTCTCCAGTATCTCCAGAGCGCCGTCCTCATCGTTGTAAAACTCCAGCATCTGCAGCGGATGACACATAAAGACAGCCACTTTAAAGGGTTAAAAAAAAATTACAGTTGTGTCACCATTTACTCACCTTCATGTCATTCCAAATAAAATGAATGCATGTACTTAAAATTAAAATACGACTTTCTCTCTTTAAAATGCATTTTTTGGAGCTTGTTTGATTGTACAAAGCTGTGTGAAGACTCACAAGGGTGAGTAAATGATGCCAGAATTGTCATTTTGGTTTAAACAAACCATCTGAACAAAGAAATGATCAAATTGCACAAGGTAAGATGGTGTCTCACATCAATGAAACTCAACACAAACGGGTCCCAGATTCCAGGCTGACTGATGATTTCCTTCAGGGTCACAGAAGCTTGTCTGAAGCAGCTGTGTATCTCATGGTTACTGCTCGCCTCATCTGATACCAGAAACAGTGACAAGGATGCATTAAATTGATCAAGTGTGACAATAAAGACATTTGTATCGTTACAAAG
Source organism: Elopichthys bambusa (assembly GCA_037101425.1). NCBI lineage: Eukaryota > Metazoa > Chordata > Actinopteri > Cypriniformes > Xenocyprididae > Elopichthys > Elopichthys bambusa. Next base: position 30,284,564 of record CM074445.1, on the reverse strand, counting down.
GATTTCTGTTTCAAATGAATGCTGTTCTTTAATAATAAAAATATATTACAAATGTTTTCAACAATGATAATAATCAGAATTATTTCTTGAACAGTGTCTCCTCAAAAAACAAAAAAAAAAAAACTGGATGAGAAAATAACCGATATTCCAAAAATAAAAATATTTACATTAAAAATTGTAAAAGTCACTTGTTTTTATAAAGTAACACTGTCCAACAGTGACACCCACAGGTGAAGTTACAGCGGGAGGCTTGCCTGCTTAGTCCCCATTGATTTAAAACAGACACCCTAAAGTGTGCGCTGGTTTAGAGGAGGATAATTGAGAATGAATGGGGAAAAGTCATGTGAGAGGAGGCAATGCCTCCATCGTGCTGTGACTGGACATGATTGGTTATTATTGGATATAATTGCTTCATGCAATAAATCCCGCCTCCTGATTTCATGCACACTTGAATCGGCCTAAATGAAGTCAATGATGGCCTTAATGGTAAGACTAATTTAAAGGGCACTTATCATGCCCCTTTTTACAAGATGTAATATAAGTCTCTGGTGTCCCCAGAATGTGTCTGTGAAGTTTCAGCTCAAAATACCCCACAGATCATTTATTATAGCTTGTCAAATTTGCCCCTATTCAGGTGTGAGCAAAAACACAACGTTTTTGTGTGTCCCTTTAAATGCAAATGAGCTGCTGCTCCCGGCCCCCTTTCCAGAAGAGGGCGGAGCTTTAACAGCTCACGCTTCGGTTGCTCAACAACAACAAAGCTGGAGAATCTCACGCAGCCAAAATGATGAAAGTGTTCATCCTTACATTGTTCAAGTCGACACTGATGGAGAGACTCAGGAAGAAGTTACAACTTTTAGAATGAAACTGGACGTTTCTGAATGGTTAGTGAATAAATGTATGTAGTTGCTGTGGAGTTGATTCAACTCATCGACTAACATGTGCTGTCATGTTAATCTTTTGTGCAAATCCAGCGTTGAATTGACCCTCGTTTGTGAAGCAGTCCGGCGTAAAATTACATTATTAATTAAATTTTCTTCCAGGAGCAAACACAATATTCCTCATTTAAATAATGTATACACAGAATAAAGGGGCGGGGCCTGGTTGAGTTAGTAGTGTGTTGAAACTGGCGGTTATGGTAAGAGGAGGGACATTTCCCAAACACGCTTGAAGCTCTTGACCAATCACAACACACTGCTCCAGACTACCAATGTGCTTTTCAGAAGGAGGGGCTTCATAGAGACAGGAACTAAACAGAGCGTTACTGACAGACTGGGAAGAGAGGAGCTGCAACAATGGAGAATATGAGGAAAATAAGCATGAAAACATGTTCTAGTAGAGCCCAAAAACAACATCAAGACTTCGATAAAGAGCGTAATAGGTGCCCTTTAAAAATATTCAAATAGATCACACAGAGAAAACTGTGCTTCATCATTTAAGACAGATTTTTTTTTTTTTACTATCAGTTTATTGTTCCACATAACTCAGACAAAATATCTTCCTACCAGTTTCAGCAACAGAGGACTTCTTCTTACACCAGATCAAGTAATCTAGGAAACCGCAGTAGGCTTGAATGAGTTTTTTGGTGTCGCCCTGAGCGATCGAGAAAGTGCCATGTCTCCAGCTCTGTCCGATGGACAACTGACGCTTGGCTTCATCCATCTGCCCGCTCAGTAAGAGATGAAAGCAATGCTCCAAACAGATCTACAACATTCACATGACATACTGATCAAAATGCATGCCTTGAATGCAGTGTAAAAGTTGTTAAAGGGAGGTCTGGGTTTCTTAATGCAATGCAAACCTTTGAGAAGTTTTTGACTCCATTGTTTTTCATCTGTTCATATACAGCATTGAAATCTTCAGCGCTGGCGTTAGGGAGATGATGCAGAATTTCTGTGCCTATTCTCCACACGATCTGTTGGACACAATTATGCAGTCAGCAGTGAAACACTTCATCTGTATAGTAGCTAACACACACATGACAAATTGAAGGATCCAACAGGAAAATACAAACAAGTCAGCAGGCGCGTAAATAATCCACTGTTTTGTCGCGGATGTACAGAACAGGAAAATGCACTCTCGAATGGAGAAACATGAAATCTCCAAACCATCGATCAAAGCAATTTCTGAGGAGGACGTGTTGATGGTAAATAAATCATGCCCCGGAACTCAGCGTTTGCGGAGACACATGTCAATCAAGGCAACCGTCCATTCAGAAACCGAGAAATTTGACACTTCAAGGTTAGGAGGCTGATCTCTCAGATTAGTTCCGGCTGACGCGCACGAGCTGCTTTGACTGAATTTATCATGGATTTATAGTTTATGATTTCGATAATTACATCTAGAAAGGGAAAAGCATTGATGGCATCAATAAAAGAGATATTTGAAAGTGAAACTGAAAGCTAAAGTGACGATTGCCTCGGCCAGCGACGCAGTGGAGAAGTGACAACACAGGTGACAAAAATACACATAAGGAATTATACAAATCTGGAGGATGTAGATCCTGTTTTAGATTGTAACAGACCACATATATTTTTATAATTTATAGTATGGTCTCCTGAAAGAATAAAACTGATCAAAATCAAAAAGCGCCAAAAAGCGACAGACAACATGTACTGTAATATTTATCATTTTCAGCAGTGTTTTATGTAATTTCAAAGGGTTTTCTGTAAAATGACACTGGGATATTGCATTTAAACCACTGTATAATGGGTATTGGGAGACTTTAGATTTGGGTAGATGGAAATTACATAAAAATAAAAAATAAAAAAAAAATGTTCTTCCCTTCAGGTGATTTTGAATTACACTTTCTTTGTAACTTGAATACGGACGGCGGTCTGGCAGAAGCTAGATATTTTAATTCATAACTTATTAAATATTGATTTTCTTTTACACAAACGCATCGCTTCAGAAGGCCTTTATTAACCCCCCGGAGCCGTGTGGAGTACGTTTATGATGGATGGAAGCACTTTCTTCAGCTCATCTGCCATTATAAAGCTCGAATGCATCAGGATATTAATTAAAATATCTCCGATTGTGTTCATCAGAAAGAAGAAAGTCATATACACCTAGGATGGCTTGAGGGGGAGTAAAGTTTGGGGTAATTTTCATTTGAAAGTGAACTAATACTTGGATCCAGGGCATTAAATTCAAACCATCAACAATATGATTCACAATTGTTAGTGGGTAAACGTCAAATTAAAACATGCTAGGTGAAATAAATTTGTAGGTCATCATGAGGAATTGATTACATCTGTCTGCTGCTTAGAAGCAACATTATGTGACAGGCTATGGATGCAATGAACAGTTTTTTTCAGTGCAAGACAAGTGAATCAAGCATTTTAAGAAGTCTCTAAGAACAGAGTTTGCTGTACCTCAGAAGTCGTTGGATCCACTCCTATTGAACTCATAGCTTCCAGTGTCTGAATGCAATTGTTGTAATATATCGCAGCCTCCTGCCAGTTATGAAGCAGCATCGCATCTCTGATCTGCTTTAGACACTTTCTGTTCGTCTTGAGAAAGCTCATCGCTGTGGGTACACCTGAACATGAAAACATCAGTGGGATTGAGTTGCCTTGACCACATAAACACCAAGGAAATATGATGAGATAATCACCTTTGTCGTTCGTATGATAGTGGATGTAAACAGGCATTTGAAGCCGTTCCTGATTTGTGCTGTCATCCTCTAGAGAATCACGTGCGATATTGAGCTCAGCCTCTATATCATCCATAGCTCACTGCTTTACGAATACTTGCTTTCCTCTTGAGGGTATTATGAATAAAATAAATTAAACTTCTCAATACACCCTTTACGATTGCACGTCTCAACGCGTGGACGTTTGAAGTAAAAAGAACTGTTCCTCATCAACAAATACAAAAAAGAAGTGGTGAGTGTGAGCGGCTCACAGCGCCACCTGCCGCACGGGAGGACAATAACACCGACAGCACGCAGGCTCAATCGATTATTAGACAAGTTGCGCTTTCGAGAAGTGCAAAATCTATATTTATTTCTGGATCTGAAGCTCTAAATCTGTTTATACAGCAGGTTTAGAGAGTCGACTGAGTGAAGTCAACTTCAGTTCATACATCAGACAAGACAAAATGTGCAGTTTCTTTGCCTTTCATCTGTTGAGTGGTTTTAAAGAAAGTTACTCTGAATATTAGATCTACATGAGATCATGAATAAAAGACTAAAGATGAAGAACAATTAGTTATACAGTGGAAATGTTACATTTACAGTAAAACTTTGTTAATATAGTCAAACTATTGAAATATCAAACCTATCATATTTTTTAATTCTAAAAATACATATCTTAATTTTATAAATTATTTAGTCTAGGTAAATTTGTGTGTGTGTTAATGGCATATTTATATTTTTAAAAATGTATATGTATTATTTTGTTTTATGTAACAAAAATATTAACTTCATAGGAACAAACCCACTGGAAATGATTAAGTAGGTTCTTTCTACAATAATCATCTAACTTCACACCAGACTTTGGTCAAAGACTATATGTAGTTCATTTCTATTAGTAATTAGACTTTAAGCAACAGCTGTTGATGGGACGCCAACGGCGAACGGAAGTAAACTAAAGAACGCAAAACTCGCTGAGCAACAACAAAGAGGACGGCGTAACGGATCATTTGCCATAGTAAAAAATTAATTACATTTAAATAAAAGCAAGAGAATGGTTGTTTTTGGCATTAAATGACATGGGTATAATTAAAATACCACATATCCATAAAACATAACATTTACTTATCTAATCTGTCAAGTATTATCGACTACATCAGATCGGTTATTCTCCCGTAGGGGGGTGGGGTTGGAGAGGAGGGGGTCTCGCGGTAAAAATCGCATTCTAAATATCATGTTATTTTGGGGTCGATGCCCAAAAGTAGCCCAATTCCGCAGGAAAACCGCAGACTTGGCAACACTGGTTACAGTAGAATGTCTAGCGATTAAATTCGCGCATCCTCAACAGAACGCCAGAATGCCGTTATATCAGTCCCATCGAATCAATGATGGGAGAAACTGCAACGCGCAACATGGCGGAATACATCCCGCCTTCTAAGTAAAAGAGCCAATCGCTGATTGATAAAGTCATTGCGTCACCGCAGCATTCAAATAGATAGGACTTGGATGCCCGAAACAGAGACGTTGCAAATATGGCCGGCGAGTGAACAGACTTTCCTTGAAAGGGACTTTGCTTTGGTTCTGGAAAGCAACAGGCTTCAGAAACGCAACATCTGCTGGTCACAATCAAGACTGACAGTCCGTTCACTGTATTTCCATTATTTTAATTCAAAGTGAAGCTCAACATGAGCAGATACTCAGTATATCAAGAAGGGGTCGGCACCTATGGCACGCGTGTGGCGCGCTGATTAACTCTTAAAAGAATGGCACTTCATGACAAAAAGGTTGTCGACCCCTGATATAAACAAAGAGTCTTGTGTCACATAGTGTCATATAAAAAAAAAAAAATCTCTATTTTACACGTTTATTATAAATTGTATTTAGAATTCTTAGTCTTCTTCATCTTTTTCTTCACCTTCATAATTTTCTTCTCCATCTTTTTCTTCTCCTCCTCCATCTCCATCATTTGCTTCTCCATCTCCATCTTTTTCTTCTTCTCCAACCTTTTCTTCTCCATCTTCAACTTTTTCTTTTCCATCTTCAACTTTTCCTTCTCCATCTTCAACTTTTCCTTCTCCATCTTCAACTTTTCCTTCTCCATCTTTTTCTTTTCCTTCTCCATCTTCATCTTTTCTTTCTCCCTCTTTTTCTTTACCTTCTCCATCCTTTTCTTCTCCCTGAGTGTGCATTCCTCTGTTTTACTTCCAGACTTGATCTCAAATTTCAAAGCAATGTTATAGTATCCTGAACCTGTGAACAGAAAACAAAATGCACAGGAACATATTAAATGTCATGATCAAAAGACAAACCCGGTTTTAATTCATGTCAGGAATCATCTGAACACACATCACAGACTCCACACATAAACTGAGACCCAAAGGTGTCTGTTCTGGTTCTACTGAGAATACTGAATGGAAACAATTTATCTGGAAAAAGATAATCATGTACTTACTGTATTCACCTACTACCTTCAAAACTTCTTTCTTGACCTTCACAAGGCTGATGTTCTCGATAATGTCTTTCTTGGAGATAAAGCTTCTGAAGTGTAAGGGGAACCACAGCGGTCGCCTGGATTTCCATTCCTTTTTTATAGTCTCCTTGCACTGTCTAAAAAAGTACAAATCAACATCAGAAGAAACATTAAAGGGGTCCTATGATGTTTGTTGTTGTTGTTTTTTTTTTCTTTCAACAATGCAATTTACTTGTTTTCCATAATATTACAGTATATTAATCATAACCTACTTCTGTTTGAGTATCTTCATAATATTCAGAAGACAGGACCAAGCCTTTATGTCACATTTCCAACTGGCAAACTCCAGAAGGTTCATTGAAATGGAAAAAGCTTCTTCTAGATCACTCATTTGACCTGGAAAAAAAAAGAAAAAAAAGAAGCAGAAACTGATTTAAATCAAAGCCCTTTACTTTACACATTTCAGTTACTGGTGGGTGATGAATCTAACAAAAAACCCCAACAGGCGTTACAGTGAAGGAGGATCCAGAGCCACCCAGAACATCCTTATAACCGCACGGCAACATGCTAAATCAGAAAAGTCTAGTTTTCATACGTACTGGTGCGCAACAGGAGAGAGCAGAGCTCCAGCATCAGTTCATGACTCGGGACTAAAGTGCGCAGGACCTGAGCAACAGAAACCGTAATAAATTAATCATTTTGATAAGGAACTTTATCCACGTTCTGATTGGCTGAACCATTTCATACCATTAATGAACCGATGAGTTTGACTTCTGGGGCATTGTGTCTCTTGAGGAAATGGTACAGGTACACATGAGCATTGGGATTGATTGGGAAATCCTTGTTGTAAGCGTAATTCTCCAGTATCTCCAGAGCGCCGTCCTCATCGTTGTAAAACTCCAGCATCTGCAGCGGATGACACATAAAGACAGCCACTTTAAAGGGTTAAACAAATGACAGTTGTGTCACCGTTCTGACTTAAATGTAAGCAGTTATTCGCGCGCAATCTCATTTGTGCATACAATTAAAACACAAATTTCAGTCTATTTCTCACTCAAACATTAAATGACCTCAGAAGACTTGGAATACAACACACAAGTGCTATGAATTATGTTTATGATGCATTTTTTGGAGCTTGTTTGATTGTACAAAGCTGTGTGAAGATTCTGCTTTTGTGTTTTGAACATCACAAGGGTGAGTAAATGATGCCAGAATTGTCATTTTGGTTTAAATGAACCCTTTAAGCATGCACAAGGTAAGATGGAGTCTCACATCAATGTAACTCAACACAAACGGGTCCCAGATTCCAGGCTGACTGATGATTTCCTTCAGGGTCACAGAAGCTTGTCTGAAGCAGCTGCGTATCTCATGGTTACTGCTCGCCTCATCTGATACCAGAAACAGTGACAAGGATGCATTAAATTGATCAAAAGTGACAGTAAAAATGTATCACAGATTCCACAAAAATGTAAAGCAGCACAACCATTTTCAACATTGATAATAATCAGAAGTGTTTCTTGAGCATTAAAAAGCTCTAGAAAAGTCCCTCCAGTGGGAGTTCTTCTCTATATCAGTGTCACGGTTTCTGAACTCCCTGAAACGCCTCCATTGTAGTCTTGAGTTTTCTTCCAGGAACGAACACATCATAATATTCCTCATTTAGATAATTCATACGCAGAATAAAGGGGTGGGGCCTGGTTTAGTATGTTAACAGTGTGTTGAAACTGGCGGTTATGGTAAGGCGTGGGACATTTCCCAAACACGATTGAAGCGCTTGAGCAATCACAACACACTAATGTGCTTTTCAGAAGGAGGGGCTTCATAGCAACAGAAAGCATTGTTAGCCAAATATGGTCGCAAGTTCCACTGAATTGTGTTGGTAATGACGGAACTTGCGACCATATTTGGCCCACGGGTCCCCGAGCGTTACAGACAGACAACGTCAAATGTGTTTTTTTGAACATTCAAGCATGAAAACATTCTAGTAGATCCCAAAAACAAAATCAAGACTTTGCAAAAGGGCATAAAATAAGTACACTTTAAAATGGCATAGAAAAAAAAACTCGTCAGAGAATTCGAACACTGTGCTTCATCATTTAAGACAGATGCAAGAAGTTTACTGTTCCACATAACTCAAATAAAATACCTTCCTACCGGTTTCAGCAACAGAGGACTTCTTCTTACACCAGATCAAGTAATCTAGGAAACCGCAGTAGGCTTGAATGAGTTTTTTGGTGTCGCCCTGAGCGATCGAGAAAGTGCCATGTCTCCAGCTCTGTCCGATGGACAACTGACGCTTGGCTTCATCCATCTGCCCGCTCAGTAAGAGATGAAAGCTATGCTCCAAACAGATCTACAACATTCACATGACATACTGATCAAAATGCATGCCTTGAATGCAGTGTAAGGGGTCGTTCACACATAACGTGTTTTTCTGTTCCAATGCAAACACAAAAAACACAAGTTAAAAGAAGTGTAACTTAAAAACGCAATGCATACCTTCAAGAAGTTTTTGTTTTTCAACTGTTCATTTACAGCGTTGAAATCTTCAGCGTTGGAGTCAGGGAGATGACGCAGAATTTCTGTGCCTATTCTCCACTTTATCTGATAAGACACAATTATGCAGTCAGCAGTGAAACTTAGCAGTGCCACTTATATCCAAACTGTACCTACACATGTCCATTTGCACACTCGCTGTGAGTCCCGCCACCCTCAGTGATCTCAGGACAACGCACAGCAGGATTTTGTCCATGAGACACTGGAAGGTAGCGGGAGCCCGAAACCACCCGAAAGGAAGAGTAGTAAACCTGTGTAATCTGAACGGCATTGTGAAAACCGTTTTTTCTTTGGATAATGGCAATATTGGGATCTGCTAAATCTGGTGTCAAATAAAACCGAACCTGACCGATCAAGCAGCTTGTCAACTTGAGGCATTGGATAAACGTCGAATTTCGTCGCAACATTCACGTTTCTGTAATCTACACAGAAACGGACTGAGCTGTCCATTTCGGGCTCACCCAGTCACTGTGAGACTCTTCTATTACGCCCAACTCAAGCATTGTTTTTAACTCATCCTGTACCACCTTTTCCATGTGTTCAGGTAAAACAATAGGGTTGGCTGCATACCATCACCCCTTTCGATATGGTGCTGTACAAGGTCCGTGCGACCGGGCAGGGGTAAGAACACATCTGCAAAATTTGCCTGGAACTTGGCTACATCTGTGAACTGTGCCGGTGAGAGGTGATCTCTCCCGGGGACCAGTGTGAGCGGATTGACTGGGATAGACACTTCTGATCCGAGATCATCCTCTGCCAAAACGGTCGTCGCTAGCTCAACTTGTGTCACCTCATTCGAGCGTTTTAGGAGGTTAAGGTGATAAAGCTGACATGTGCCAGACCTCATAATCCCTGACTCGTCGTGTAACCACACCACCTTGCCATTTGGCGAGTAATTTGAAACTGGACGTTGGAAGTAATACAAGTACTTTATCTCCCGGGCTAAATTGAAGCTCCTGTTTACCCCTGTTGTACAGATGACTATGCCTGGAGCAAATTCTACTAAATTCTACTATTCATACTAAATTTCACTACGGCTATTTGAAGACCCCTCCTTCTAATCCTCTCTAACGACATCAAGCACTCCACAGGTTAGAATGGGGAAAACCCTGTGGAGGCTTATGGAACCTCATGGAACCTCCCGCACCGCAGACAACAGGGGCTTGAGCCATTTATCCCAATTTAAACCGTACCACCAGTCCATAGAATTCGCTTAATGTGCATGACTTAAATGCCGTGTCTTGATCAGTGAGATTCTTTTTGGGGATTTCCACTTGGGAGATGATACAAAACAGAGCATCCGCCACACTCTTCGCAGAGATGGTACCGTTTCCGGATATCGTGTTACATAGTCCACCAGAACAAATGCAAAATGATAGCCATGTGCTAAATGTTCTAATGGCCCGATGAGGTCCATGCCAATTCTCTCAAAGGGGACCTCCATGAGTGGCAATGGGCACAATGGCACTTTTGAAGCGGCTGGTGAGTTCACCAGCTGACATTCACGACAAGCCGCACATCACTGGTGGACATCCTCATGAATGCCTGGCCCAAAAAAAAAAAAAAAAAAATCAGGCCATGAGACGTGCTTGTGTTTTCCCATCCCCTAAGTGTCCTACCATTGGACCACAATGAGCCACCTGAAAGAAGGGAGAAAAAACAAAAACAAACAAAAAAAAAAAAAGCATTCCCAGATGGCTTTTTGGTACTAATAATTGGGTTGCGTCTTCTTTGGTCTGGACATCTTGGGCCACCCGATACAACCCATCTCTTATTATGGTTAAGGTTAAGGTTAAGAGAGCGGCTGATCAGGCTGGAGCAACTGTCCATCGATAGTGCAGACCCTATTGAACGCGTTTTTGAGCGTTTCACCACGAGACTGAGGAAACTTATCACTATAGAAGAGTCATTCAACTTAGATGGCATTAGCCCTGCCTTCATTCTCGCTTCTTCTGAGCCATTCTGACTGTCCCAGAACAGCGTCCCCAGCCTGAGCAACGGCTTCTCTCATCCCTACCCGTCACCCAAGAGGCATCCGCAAATAAAATCCTGAATAACTGTGTAAATGCAGGCCAATCAGTCCCCAAAATCAGATTAACCACCACTTTTATTGTCTGCTTTTTCCCCCTAAATTGGATACGAACAGGCAGTAGAGGGTTATCGACCACATCGGGGTCAGCCCACAGGGAGTCAGGGACCCGGATCAAAGTTCCTACTTCCATGACTGGACACCTGTCCTGGAAATGACCTGGGTACCCACATTGCTAGCAGACTGGCCCAGGCCTTCCCGGCCCCGGTGGCAGAAAGATGGCCAAGAGACTGATGGAGAGAGGGGAGTGTCCCAGGTCTGGAGCCCAGGAAAAACTCGAAGGCCAGGTTGCCCACAATGGAGGCAGAGGAGGCAAGTTGCTCTGCGATTTTGAAATGGGGATAGGACAAGACAGGAAAGAGAAAGAAGAAATATAGGGTGAAGGGCTGGAGAGAGACATGAGGAAGGTTCTTGCTGACCCCGGGGAATACCACCAGGTGATCCTCGGGCAGCTCAGTCCTGCGTGGCAGCTGAGCGATGAACTGCTCCAGCACCACCAGATCGATCACTTCCTCTATGTCACAGGTCTGTGCCATCAGCCACTTGCAGCAAGCATCCCACGGCCATCAGGAAAGGCCGTCCCCCAGCTCCACTGACCGGAAGCATTGCCGGTGTTGTTCGGGGGAAGTGGTCGACCCATTGGAGGATGGCCCACTTGAGGTTGTCGTATGCCAGGAGGTTTTCCACAAGCAACTGTCAGAATCAGGCGCACCGGCCAGTGGGCAAATATTCCTCCACCGTTTTCTCAAACAGGTCCACGAATCAATCAGGGTCGTTCTGTGGACCCATTTTTACCAGAGGCACGTGAGAAGACAGGTGTTATTCATCATGCACTTGACCTACTTCTCACAGCTCATCTCCTCACTCGCTCTTCCGACTTTGCTTTACAACTCCCCCTCGCCAAACTTATATAGTGCATTTAATAATTAATACTGAACAAAATCAAGCAACAACCCACTTCTCTTCACTTTGCAAGTATTGTTTATGACTGACGGGATGACTGAATAAACCAATAAACAAACCATTCATTAAAAAAAAAAAAAAAAATGTAAACCTGACTTTAGAGCATACAAAGCCAAATAACTTAAATGTAGGTCACTACAGAAATTCTGCAGTTTTATTTACAGATTTATTTTAATGATTTTGTATTAAGACACCAGACATTTCTATCCGAAGAGATGTTAAATACTCCTTTAAAAAGACAAGATATTCCAGCAATGACAAATTAGAAAGGGTTGCAAGTTTCACCTTTATTGATTTTTGTTTATATTTGAAGATCTTCTTCATTTAATTCCAATTGTAAATCAATTAAACCTGAGACAGGAAATTAGTTAAACAAAAACATTTAACAATTATCCTCGTGTAATTAATTCATCTATCTTTTTTTCTATGTATCTATCCGTCTGTCTGTCTATCACACTGTATCCTGGGAACTAATCATCAACAACATAATTCACAATTGTTTCACAATTCAATTTAAAACATGCTAAGTTAAATAAATTATTTGTAGGTCATCATGAGGAATTGATTAAATCTGTTTGCTGCTTAGAAACAATATTATGTGACAGGCTATGGATGCAATGAACAGTGTCACAATAGAGATAATAATACATATATGTTTCTTCAATGCAAGACAAGTTAATTTTAATATTGATTTCATAATTTGTACACACTATAAAACGCTTATAAGCTGATTTGACGGAGTTTAAAGGTCTGCTGTACCTCAGAAGTCGTTGGATCCACTCCTATTGAACTCATAGCTTCCAGTGTCTGAATGCAATTGTTGTAATATATCGCAGCCTCCTGCCAGTTATGAAGCAGCATCGCATCTCTGATCTGCTTTAGACACTTTCTGTTCGTCTTGAGAAAGCTCATCGCTGTGGGTACACCTGAACATGAAAACATCAGTGGGATTGAGTTGCCTTGACCACATAAACACCAAGGAAATATGATGAGATAATCACCTTTGTCGTTCGTATGATAGTGGATGTAAACAGGCATTTGAAGCCGTTCCTGATTTGTGCTGTCATCCTCTAGAGAATCACGTGCGATATTGAGCTCAGCCTCTATATCATCCATAGCTCACTGCTTTACGAATACTTGCTTTCCTTTTGAGGGTATTATGAAGACTGTGTGAATAAAATGCATTATACTTCTCAATGCACTTTAAGATAGCACGTCTCAACGCGGGCGTGTGAACAAAACTGTTCTTCATTAAAACAATCGGTGGCGTGACCGGCTCACAGCGCCACCTGCCGCACGGGAGGACGATAACAAACCGCAGGTTTTATCTATCTATCTATCTATCTATCTATGAATTTTTTAGCTGTTAAAGAAGCTGTCATTAAAGACATATATTTTTAGTTGTTTATTGTTTATCTTCCCACACATTATTATCAAATACCTCTTGAAATAATATAAGTGTCATTGACAAATAAGGTTAAAAAAAAACATAATGGAGATATAATTAAGTTTTATAAAGTGTTAACAAGGAGATTATGTGGTTTTTATAATCAATTAACGTTGCTTTTGTAATTTTTTTATAAGATGGACAAAATTGGTCACCAAAAAAGTCAGTTGGTTTAACCAAAATTTTGGTTATACCGAATGACGATATTTTCTAACAATGCTAACAGGCTAATATCTAGCAAAAGGACAATCAAACATTTTAGTACAAGTTTTTAAAATATTACAACATTTTCCATGTTTTATAGTGGTTGTACCGAATGACCTGATGTTTCGGGACATGCGTATGATCAAGTGAAAACATTAATTTTTCAAATAGTAACGCGAGTTAGTTACTTTGCTTTATGACCATGTGGTACTGAATGATGTCACATTATACGGACCGCATGACTTGATCCAAAATGGCCCCTTTATATTGGTTACTCCGAATGACATCAATGAAATTAATTTTTCCAGACATTCTTTCTCACAACAAAGCAACGACTTCTACACATAATAACATTTTGCATTATGTTGATATATGATGTTATAAAATCATGGCAGAATAAATTGGCTTTTGGACGGTTAAACCGAATGACCTTCTGACACTTCAAAAATACCTTTATATGTAGCAAAATATAATTAAAACCTTTTGGATTTAATAAAAAAAGATCCTTACATACTTTGGATGTCATATCTTTGTTTTTTTTATTATTATTATTAAGGCCTTTGGACAAAAAAAAAGACCCTTCACAATACTAAATGAAATAATTAAGTAAAACGCAAAATAAACATTATGTTTTTAAAAAGCTTTTATTGTGCATGATAGTAGGCAGAATGAAACTCCACAGTAAAGTCTCCTCTGCACGTGACCAGAGCAAGTCATCCGTCCTGTTTTCGTGCCAGGGTTTGTTGTTTTGGTGCTACTATCTCTTTAAGCGCTCTGTAACATGACTCCAGTCTTTTCTCCTCCTCACTGAAGCAGCTCAGCTCGCCTCGGATCTGCTGACGTGTCGGCAGCGGCTCTCCGATCAACAGCTGCCAGCATGGCTGCACGAAATGCACATTTTTATTATGTTTTTACGCTTGTTCTTTACGCATGTTTTCATAGAAGCAGCGCGGACCGGCGCTTCTCCGACCTGAAGCGATGCGCCGATGATGAATGTAGCAGTGAGTATCATACTGTAACTTTGCATCAGGATGCTGACCATAAAACTTAAGTGCTGTTGACGTCATAAAGGCCGCATCGCCGCCACAGCTGTAACTTTGTAATATTCTGTAACAGCAAAAAGAGGGGTTTCGTGGTGCAGAGAGGGTAGATATGACGGGTGGCGTCCTTGAAGATCCTGTCTGTTGATACTGAGCTCAGCTTAGCCAGTCGAGCTAACAACATGAAGAACCCTGTGTAGGGAATATTGCTCGATGAGACCTGGAGTCTGTCTTTTATGCTCCTAATATGACATGTTCACTTGCTGCAACTGTTAATAATGTTAAAAATAAGGCCTGGTTTCATATCTCCGGCTGTTTTCATGTAAAACACCCCGATGGCTTGGTTGGGGAGGTCGTTATTTACAAACAACATGATTCGATTGTTCACAATGAATTAGGATGAACTGTGTTTGACCCTTTTTTTTCCTCTCAGACTCAAGATATATATAATATATATACACACATATTCTATATTTGTATGTATGTGTGTGTGTGTGTGTGTGTGTATATATATATATTAAACATTATGTATATACATCTAATACTATGTCAAATCGCTTAAGCGCATCTAACATAAAAGTTTGTTTATATATATATATAAAATTTGTGTCACGTGTGTATATATTAATGCTGTCAAACCATTATTCGCGATTAATCGCATCCAAAATAAGTTTGTTTACATATATAATATACATGTGTGTACTGTGTAATTTTATTATGTATATGTAAAAACACACACATGTATATATTTAACAAAAATATATTATATTTATGTCTAGAATATTTATATAATATAAATTATGTAACATGTATCCATGTAAATATTTCTTAAATAAATAGCCTACGTGTGTGTGTATATATATGTATATATGTGTGTGTATATATATATATATATATATATATATATATATATATATATATATATATATACACACAGTACACACGTGTATTATGTAAACACAAACCTTTATTTTGTATGCAATTAATTGCTATATATATATATATATATATATATATATATATATATATGATAGATAGATAGATATAGATTAATTGCATACAAAATAAGTTAAAATAAATCAGTTTTATATATATATATATATATATATTTTTTTTATATATATATATACATGCACACACACACATATATATATATATATGATAGATAGATATAGATTAATTGCATACAAAATAAATCAGTTTTATATATACACACACACACAAATATAATGATGTGTTTTTGTATGACAGTTTAATTATGTATATGCAATTTTTCCAATTTTTGTACACAGATTTTTACATTAATTTAGTAAAAATACTAAACACAAAATATGCACTGTGGTCATCTGGAGATTTATGGGATAATACAAAAAATAATGCCAATGTTGCTGAGATGTTCACATTTTTACTTTCAGCATATATATGTACATTTTAAATATTATTTCTTGATTAAATTTTACTATCAATTTGGCCAAACATTCTAACATTTCTCCTGAAATCCAAGGAAGATTCACCCATATTCCATAATATTCCGTACTGGCGACCTGTCAGATGCACTGTCGATCCTAGTGTGGTCGATACACCATTAATAAATAAACAAAAAAAATCAAGTTATCATGTAGAGATTGCATGCAGTAGTTTAATCAAACAACTGCAAAATATTAAATGCATTGAATGCACTACAAAATAATTAGTAATAAATTTAAATTATATATTGCTTCAGGAATAATAAGCCTAGAACCTTTTAAGATTTGTTACATTGTAGGTGGAATATGCTTCATTTTGTAATGCACATTTTAATTAATTCATCACAGTGTTATTAATGCCACATTACATTCAATTTTAAGTCGTAACACGGTTTTGTTCTTACCTTAAAGTAAATGCTAGATTATTAAAGTTTACATGAAACGAGTAGTTTTCATCCATGTTTTTTTGTCTCTTTAGTGCTTCTCGGCAGAGGGAAGGCTGCTAAGGATTTCACAGGGCCGGACTGTCGGTTTCTTTCTTTCAAGAAAGGAGAGACGATATATGTATATTATAAACTCTCAGGGCAGAGGTCAGACATGTGGGCTGGAAGTGTAAGTAACCTGTTCATTATTGATTGATTGATTGATGCTTATGGGTTTTATGCATTTTATTTTCTGATTGATTTGGTTTTATTTTAGGTTTTGCTGTTTCTATGATTGTATGTTTTCTGTAAACGCTTTTCTAAAAGGTGACATTTATTTCTTCTTCCTCTGTCTGCATAGGTTGGAAACCACTTTGGTTATTTCCCAAAGGACTATCTTACTATAAATCATGTATATACAGAAAATGAATTTGAGGTGCCTACAGAGGTAAGTCCATGTGGTTAATATTGACTGATGTCTGGTCATCTTTGATGTGGCAATTGGTTAACAGGTGAATCGTTCTTTCTCTTTCAGGAAACAGATTTTGTTTGCTTTGAGACTGGCCTTGATAAATTTGAAAGCTATGATATAGATGTGCTGTTGGGCAGCACATTGTTGATAGAAAGCGAGAATTCAACAGAGGAATCAAAAGAACCAGCTCAGAATGAAGATGAATCTCAACTGCCTTCTGAAACGGAGGCAGAATCAGAGACAGTCGATTCAGAATCAACGTCACTTCTTGAAGCAGAATTAGTAGGTTCAGAATCAACATCGCCTGCTGAATCGGAGTCAGTCGATTCAGAATCAACATTGCCTGTTGAATCGGAGTCAGTCGATTCAGAATCAACATTGCCTGTTGAATCGGAGTCAGTCGATTCAGAATCAACATTGCCTGTTGAATCGGAGACAGTCGATTCAGAATCAACGTCACTTCTTGAAGCAGAATTAGTAGGTTCGGAATCAACATCGCCTGTTGAATCAGAGACAGTCGATTCAGAATCAGCATTGCCTGTTGAATCAGAGACAGTCGATTCAGAATCAGCATTGCCTGTTGAATCGGAGTCAGTCGATTCAGAATCAACATCGCCTGATAAATCCGAGTCAGTAAGTTCAGAAACATCGCCTGTGGAATCGGAGTCAGTCGATTCAGAATCACCATCACCTATTGAATCAGAATCAGTCAGTTCAGAATCAACATTGCCTCTTGATTCAGAGTCAGTTCATTCAGAATCACCATCACCTATTGAATCAGAATCAGTCGGTTCAGAATCAACATTGCCTATTGAATCAAAGTCAGTCAATTCAGATTCTGTAAAAGCTCCTGAAACAGAGACATTACATTCAAAATCTACTGAAGAGGACTCAGATATCTTTCAGCCAAAGATGGAAGATGTCTCATCAAAACCAACACTGGAAACTAAAGATGCAGTAAAAGAAGAGATGGAAGATATTTCAATAAGCCAAGATGCCGATGTCATTTTAGAAGATGTAGAAACAGAGCCATCAGATTCTGATGCACTAGATACTGATTATTCTCAGCTTTTGCACAACCAAAGTGACTCTGATTTTGAGCCTCGGGAGCACTCACAACTTCCACTTGAAACACAAACAGCAGGTTTAGATGCAGTACATGAAGAACCTGCCAAAACAATGCTAAAGGATAAAGATATACCACTACAAACACCAGAGAAAACACTTGAGGATGAGAACAGCCAGTCGACTTTGAAGGATACTTTCAGAACGGAGCGTGAAGGTGAATCGCAAGTGACCGAATCCCTTCAAGTACTCGCCAAAGAATCAGTTGCTGATGTCAAAGAACAAGCTGCACAAAGTGATGCTGATGTCAAAATCCCAACACTTTCTCATCTGCCACCAGACGCTAAAACCACTTCAGATGCACGTAAAGTCGTCCCATCTGAACCGCCATTAAATATAGACCAGATGCGTGTAAGTGAAAACACTAAAGAACACGATCCAAAGAAGTTAGACACAAAAGAAATGGAAAACCTTCAGAAGGCCAGCATGAACAAGAATGAAAACGCACACAAAAACACTGCAGACGACGATCCTCAGAATGCACTTACAAGCAAGATCGAAAAAGCAAATGAATCCATTGACAAACCGGAGAAGGTAAATGCAACCAAAAGTGGGGAATTTGTTTCAGAAAGCCAAGAAACTGCACCTATACTTGGAGAAACAGATGAACAGATTGATAAAGTGAAGAACGAACTTGTGAATCTACTGAAAAACACACTGGAATCGGAAGAACAAAGTCTTGAAGATGAAGACAAAGAGGACGTGAGCGAAGACATCGAAGAGCTTTTGGAGGATGAGAACGCTCTTCATTCGTTTTCTACAGAAAGCATACATGAGCCTAAAGAAAATCCTCAACCTGACGGCGATGAATTGGTTGTTACCCAACAAAGTGAAAACACCACAGAACAAGAAGAAAACGATGCGGTTCATCTTCCTCCCGAAGAGCCTGAATACAGCGACAGCGTACTGAGACTCACAATTTTACGAGATCACTTGAAGGACGAAGAAACGGAGCGCATGCAGAAGTATTTCGGACTGAAGAACCTGTTTAAGATCGAAGCCATGTTTTCTGACCTAGATCTGGAGATGAAGTCTGCGAGAGAGCTGAAGACTGATACGGAGGAAATCGAGCAAACGCTAGACCAGATCATGGAGGCCTCAGAGAACTCCATTCTTGATGCAACAGAAGAATTATTTAATGAAAGAGACCGGAAAGCTCAGGAACATGGACAGGAGAAGGAGCCAGAAATGTAT
This sequence comes from Elopichthys bambusa, assembly GCA_037101425.1. Lineage (NCBI taxonomy): Eukaryota > Metazoa > Chordata > Actinopteri > Cypriniformes > Xenocyprididae > Elopichthys > Elopichthys bambusa. The sequence continues at coordinate 30,265,482 of CM074445.1, read as the reverse complement.
GATGTTGAGGCTACAATCTTAGATGCTTTTCAGGAGATTGTTTTCTCTTTACGACAGAAATATTCATCCACCAGTGACAGCGTCCCACTGGTCGAGGAAGAGCAACCTGCATCTGAAACGGGTGAGGAACATTAGTGTTTGTGTGAACCTCAAACTCTAAATTTAGCAGTACTAACAGCAATGCAATTGCATTCATTTTCTTGATTCAATGAGTGATTTCAGGTTTTTACTTAGATCAGATGCTGTTAAAATTGTTTTAATTAGGCATACACGATATATCGGCTACAATATCGGTATCGGCTGATAATATGTTCATCTTTAATTTTATCGTTATTGGCCCAATAAGAAAATTTGGCCAATATATTAAAGCCGATAAATAATGGATTATTTCCTTAAACTGAGACACTTCAGATGTGCACTGTCCGTCATTATGGTTTTTCTTGAAATATGATTGAAATCACTTCAAAAAGGAAAATATAGTTAAGTGCAACGTACAGCTCAAGTCTGTCATATAGGCTACATAATATTATAATTATAATAGAGACTTTTGTTTTTCAAATCAGGCTTTTAAAAAAGTATATAAAAATTTGGATTCAGATTTATTGGCCAATATATCGGTTATTGGCTTTCAAATATAAAGAATTATCGGTTATCGGTATCGGACGAAATTTTCATATCGTTGCATCCGTAGTTTTAATCCTATAAAGCTTACTGAATCATATTTGACACATGAATTTCTGAATAGGGATGCACCGATATAAACCGATAACCGATAATTCTTTATATTTGAAAGCCGATAACCGATATATTGGCTGATAAATGTAAATCAAAATTTTTATATAATTTAAGAGACTGGTTACAAAAACAAGTCTCACCATTAAAAGCCATGTCCCAAGCACACAATTATAATGTTCTCATTATAATATTATGTAGCCGATATAACAGACTTTTCTTTTTTGAAGTGATTTCAATCATATTTCAAGCAATTCAAAACCATCATGGTGAACTCAAAGTGTCTCAGCTGAAGAAAATAACATTATTTATTGGCTTTAATATATCGGCCAAATTTTCTTATCTGGCTGATAACGATAACATTAAAAATGAACACATATCGACCGACACCGATATGGTGGCCGATATTTTGTGCATCCCTATTTCTAAGGCCCCTAAATGATCGACATGATCAGAACTTTGCTGATAAACTTGTTGCACACAATCTATTACATGCCTTTTGACATCTGATTGATAGTTTATACTTTTTTTTTTTTTTTTTAGCAAGTAAAAGACCTTTTAGTATAATTGTACAAACCTCCACCTTCAGCTCGTGTTTCGCATGTCTTTTTGATATGAAATCTGACTTTTATAAAGTAAACGCAAGAATAACTTTTATATTGATAGTAATATTTCAAGATGAACACTTACTGGACTGAAGCAAGTTAGGTTTACTTGATTATCCATATCTAATGTTTTAGAAAAATGTTAAAATAATGTTTATTTTTGTTCATTGCATTATATATATATATATATATATATATTTTTTTTTTTTTAAGTACAGAGCTTTTAACCTAAAAGTACACTGCAAAAAATGCTTTTCTTACTTATTATTAGTATTTTTGTCTTGTTTCCAAATCAAGATACATTTACTATATAAGTAAAATTGATATCGTCTTGTTTTCTGAAAAAAATTAAGTGAGTTTTTGCTTAAAACAAGCAAAATTATCTGCCAGTGGGGTAAAAAAGAAAGAAAATAAAAAAACAGAAATCTTTATAATCTAAATGGAAACGATTATTTTTCTTGCCCTATTGGCAGATAATTTTGCTTGTTTTAACAATTTAGATTTTATTTGTTTCAGAAAACAAGACAATTTCTCAAAGTCATTTTACTTGTCTAGTAAATGCATAAGAATATTTAGATATTTGGACTGGAAACAAGACAAAAATACTAAGTAACAAAAGCATTTTTTTGCAGTGTAAGCATTTAAATATCATCTTACTAAGACATATTATTAGCAAAAATAGAGTGACGACTGATCATTTAATTAAGTATTATATACTGTTATAAAGATCTAATTGATTTACATTACAAGCATCAGAATTTCATCTCACTTTTTGGCCATAAAAATATCAGGATCTGCAAATTTGAATAAAATTTAGCTGTTTTGTTCCCTCCATATTCTCACAATGTCATACTGTATGAGCCACAAAAGCCCAATGTATCAAATATGATGCTCAACAAAAAACACATATGCAAATATATATTAGGTTTTGTCTTCAATAAACTGTTCCATTAATAAAATAATTTTTCTGACTATTATTTCATTTGTCGGGCTTTACAAGGTAATGATTTAATAAAGATCTTTATGCACTTTTTTCCCAGATGAGAAAGTCGACTCTGAAGAGGTGAAGGGTTTTGACAGTAACACCGAAATCATCGCTCCACCTGAAAGTCCTGAAATACACGAGGAGCACAACGAATCTGAACTGATTCAGAATTCTGAATTAAATACGAATGAAGATTTGTCCCACAGTAAAGACGCGGGTCTTGAGGAGGACGGAGGCCATTTCAACAGAAATAAAGATGCACAAATAGGGTTCGAGGACGCTGAGGAGATTCAAAAGGGGCCTCATGCTATTTTGGAGAAACCGGTGGACATCGGCTTTCACTTTGAAATGGATCAGTCTTCAGGTTTGTGAATTTTTTTTATTCTATTTTTTCTAATTTCAATAATTGTTGTTGCATGTGGCTGTAACGGTTATTTTCTGTCTCCAGGTTCACTAGAGTCTCCAGCTGTCTCTGATTTCCATGACACTGAAGCAAACAGTGATTCCTCCAGCTCCTCAACTTCAGATGAACTTTGGGGTTTGGTGCATCTCGTCAAAGAATATCTTGGGGTGTACGGAGAAATTGTAAGTAACACAATATTTTAAGACATTAAAGCCCAAAATATACTTTACACAAGCACAAGAACATCAACGCAAAAGACTTATAGCTATGCAACATTTGTGCAATTTGTGCATTCTGAAATGTGTGGCATTAGTGTACATTTCTACAGCTGTTTGATCCTTTCAGAGACATTTTAACTGACTTTAAAGGAAATTTCATATGAGCAAGGGTTCTTAGGCTATGTAGTAATTAATCACAGGCACACTGAACTCATGTTGCACGAGTAGCAGGTTTAAAATCAGTACCAGGATTGGTTTCTGTTGGAGTTTACTTGGTTCTGAGTTTCTGAAAAGCAAACCGCCAGTTTGAGAAATGTTTCTGTAATTGTTTTTGGAGTCATTTGTTGTGCTGCTGCCTTTTTGTGGTTGTGTTTGTGTTCATGTTGTTGCTGGTGTTTGGGCCTGAACTATATATATATATATATATATATATATATATATATAGAAATGAAACCTATTTTTAGAGGCATTAAAATTAATAGTTCTTATTATCCCAATAAAATTGTAATGAAAATGATCATAATACAAAAACGTCCTAAAATTGGTTTCATATGCAAAATATAATTTTATTGTTAATTTATTTATCCTAATTATATTTCCAGTATTTTATTTTATTTTTAGGATGTTATTTGAACTAGTAATTTGTATGAACCTCACAAAAATAATTCTGTCACTGTCAATTTAGAGGGTATTTGTTGTTGACAGATATAAAGCAATGTCTGTTCTATAAGTAGACCTATTTATAAAATGTCTGCAATGTAATCGATATCATGATTTTATCACGAGGGGATCACTTCTGCTTATTAATGTGTCGATAGAGCACAACTACTAATAATTAATAGGTATACATGAATGAAATCCAATAGGGCTCCATGCTAAACTTGTTATTAAAACTTCATACGAGACCAATATGTGTGTGAAACCCTAACTAGATTAAATTTCATAGCATATATTGAAGCTATAACACGTTTACTCAATTTGTTGTTCTTTCAAAACCGTTAGCATCAGTGCTAAATACTATCCTCTGCTCTCCTCTCACCCAGTGTGACCAATCAGAGGCCGCCGTCAGCATCACATGACCGCGCGCGTACAGAGTGGAAACACTGCTCTTTCGTGAGAGACTCTTAGCTCAGCGTTTTGAAATGTTGACGTGTTGAAAGAGATCAACACTGATCTTCCTCCAGCCACGATTTCAAAACTTACTAATTGTATATGCTTATTATCCTTCTGTATACATTATTATTCGAGGTAAATATATATTAGCGTTGAAAGACAAGCGTGTCAGAGTGGTTTTATACCAAAATAACACCGGCTTCACGATATGAACCAACGGTCCGCCATTTATACGGTGTTCATCGGCTTCAACCTCCGTCTCTGAGCGCTCGGTTACCCTGGTAAATTAGTTAAAACGCTGTAAGAGGATGGATTCACAGCCAAGTCTTACCTCTACACCAGCTGAGATAGAAAACACAGTCTTCATTCTGTCCAGACTTCAGGAAGTAAGTGTTTTCACTCTCTAGACTCGATCGCTGTCTTCAGGAGTGAGATGTGTGGTTTTTAACGATTTAAACTGCTTGCAATTGATCATTCAGTCAGTATAGATAAGTATAATGTCCATCCAGTAGTAGTGTAATAATGGCATAGTGCTGTATTGTGACCCCTTCTTATGCATGCAGCTCTCCTTAATTCTCTAAGTCCATTAAGGATCGGATAAAATCCCAAGGTAACTAAATTGGTTCATTTAAACTGAGTTGTAAGTGCTTATTATATGCATTAGGTTGACTGGGTTTCATCAGAGGTGAAAGTCCAGTAAACCCCTAGTGTTGTGTTTCAGTTGCATGTGGCTGGTGATAAGGGTCAGTGCTTGAACAGACTTAGATTAAGTCTAAAAGAGTGCAGAAATTGATTTAAAAGTGGCATTCAGGCCCCTTACTGACTAAACCCAAAGCTGACAGCCAGTGAAACCAAGTTGTCAAGTAATGAACTGTATCTGGAATTGACATAATCATATTTCCTGTGTTTTTGTGTCGTGTAGCTGATCACTGTTCTTCCAGAGGAATGGCGACCGGGTCCCACTTTCCACGGAGTCCCCTGGGAGCCTGTGCTCGTCACAGCGGTTGTCGGGACCCTCACGATACTGATGTTCTTCTGGAGGACTGTGCTCGCTGTAAGACATAGCCTGGTTTGCATGATTGTTTTCATTCTCTCAAGATCGATTCAATCAAATCTGTGTCACTCACCTCTTCTTTTCTCCTCTAGATCAAAGGCAGAACCTATCAATGTAAGTCACTTTGATTTGAGATATCAGCTAAATATACGTTTATTATATATCAGTCTCTTAGGCTTGGGTAATATGATGGCATATACATGCTATGGCACTATATATAGTATACTTTTACAATTTATGTCGATTTTACTGTTTTTAGTCTACTCAAGATTTTTTCGTTATGGGAATTTAGTTTTGCACTAATGTCAGATTTATTAATTTAAGACTAAGCTGATCTTTTGGTTTTGTGTCCATCAAATAATCAAATGTACTTCTAATTTATAAAATATTTAATGCACTGGATTATCTGAAAAATAGGCATTACTCTACATGATTATATAATATATATATATATATATAAAAACCAGCAAGATATCATTGCTGTGATACCATAGTATGAGGTATGGAAGCTTGTTTCCGCCATTAAATAAAAAAATTAAGCAAATTGTGACTTTTTAACTCACAATTATGACTTTTTCCCTCAGAATTGCAAGATATAAACACAGTTGCAAGTTATAAAGTCAGAATTGCGAAATATAAACTCAAAATTGCATCTTATAAAGTCAGAATTGCGTTATATATACTCGCAGTTGTGTCTTATAAAGTCAGAATAGCATGATATAAACACAATCACAAGTTATAAAGTCAGAATTGCGTTATATATACTCGCAGTTGTGTCTTATAAAGTCAGAATTGCGTGATATAAACACAATCGCGAGTTATAAAGTCAGAATTGTGAGATATAAACACAATCGTGAGTTATAAAGTCAGAATTGCGTAATATAAACACAATCGTGAGTTATAAAGTCAGAATTGCGAGATATAAACACAATCGCAAGTTATAAAGTCAGAATTGTTATATAAACTTGCAGTTGCGTCTTATAAAGTCGGAATAGCATGATATAAACACAATCGCGAGTTATAAAGTCAGAATTGCAAAATATAAACTCAAAATTGCATCTTATAAAGTCAATTGCGTTATATAAACTCGCAGTTGCGCCTTATAAAGTCAGAATTGCGTGATATAAACACAATCGCGAGTTATAAAGTCAGAATTGCGAGATGTAAACTCAAAATTGCATCTTTATTAAGTCAGAATTGCATGATATAAACACAATCACAAGTTATAAAGTCAGAATTGTTATATAAACTTGTAGTTGCATCTTATAAAGTCAGAATTGCAAGATATAAACTCAAAATTGCATCTTTATAAAGTCAGAATTGCGTTATATAAACTCGCAGTTGCGTCTTACAAAGTCAGAATTGCAAGATATAAACACAATTGCGAGTTATTTGTGGGCAAACTCGCAATTCGGAGAAAAACGTCTTTTTTTCCCTCAAAATTGGACATAAAATGCAATTGTGAGTTTATATCTCGCAATTCTGAGAAAAAAAGTCAGAATTGTGAGATAGTCGCAATTACCTCTTTTTTTGGCGGAAACAAGCTTCCATAATGAGGTCGTGTCACCCATTTCTACTATGTCTTAAAATATTTTCTTTACTGCTTTAATATATTTTGCATTGCATTGTATTTCACAGTAACAGAAAAGCAGCTCAGAGACAAGATCCAGCAGCTTCTCAGCGAGAAATCTGATGCTGTTAACAAGATCACAGAATTGAATGACAAGGTAAACCTCTCTCTCGACTTGTTGTGTTTATTGTTTTCGGTAAAGGCTGATGACCCGATCAGATGTAAACGTTTCATTTGTCTCCTCGCAGATAAAAGAACGTGAAGAGCAGCTGAAAAAATCTGAGAAATCACTGAGTTCCAGCCAACAAGAAATGAAGGGGCTGAAGGTGAATCACGGCAGCAGATTCATCTGTTACAGTCCCAGTTTCATCACAGCGCACGTTTGTTTAATGTGGTTTGTTGTTTTTACTGACTAGAATCATCATCAGAAGCTTCAGAGTCAGTGGGAGGGGATGTCCGGCAGTATTTCACAGCTTAACCAAAAAATTGTGGACACACAGGAAGAAAATACAAATCTTAATGAGAAGGTAATCTTTGATTATTTTACTTTTCTTGCCGTTGTGATTTTTCTGTCAGATTTTTCAGAACTGTTTTGTTTCCATCAACCAAAGATTGCCAAAATGCACCAGAGAATCGAGAAATACCAGAAAACACTGAAGAACTACGACGAGGAGCGTGCAAAGGTAATATGTGCTGGATGAGTTGATCTTTTACTACTTTGGCTGATCTGCCAGTTGAAATGAGAAACCAGTAATAATTTGTCAAGTGTCACAGTTAGCAAAACAAATAAATGTAGTGATGGGAACAATCATTCCCTAACAAGCATCATGAATTCTCAGTGCTTAGTTACTGTTGCTAACAATAACAGGTTATCCTACTAGGGATTATTTTGGCAATCGGTAGATTATTTTGACGATTAATCGAGCACTGATATTTTTGTGGTAATAAAAATAGACCTAAGCTTTTAAAATGACTTAAAATACATATATAATAACAATGAGGCAATAATATTTGGCTCATATAAAGTATCAAAGCAAGTAATCATATGGTTTTATAAAACAACACTGTTAAAACACATAATATATAAACAATCATCTTATGTACATTATGTACAACTGCCTGCAGAGGGCGCAAACAGCCTGGTGTTACACACTGGCTGAACTATATTTAATTCAAATGTTTAGTTAATCTTTTAATATTTGTCCACTTCCTTTATGATAGAAATGCTACAGCCACTGTAATTTCTTGAATATGAATATGTGGACATAAAAACATGCAAACTCAGAGCAAGGGTTTAAACTTTTATTTTGAAATGGTAAACAGTTTGCATATTTAGAAAGATATTGATGTATTCTACTGTGTTGGTGTAGGTTTATAAATCATTTATCTTACAAATCTGATGAAATGGCGCACATTGCGTTCCCAGATGAATGTTATAAGCAACCCAAACGCACAGCATATATAAAGAGATAGAGTTTGAGATGCTCCATGCACGTAAATGATAACAGTTCATGTGGAGCAGCATTTACTGTGAATGGAGCCGCTCGGAGACGCACGTAACCTACACACATGCAAATAATTAAAAACCCATATACATTAAATCCAAAGGGCACACAATAACACTATGCTATAGTATGGTTTAAAGGGTTAGTTCACCCAAAAATGTCGTTCCACACCCGTAAGACCTTCGCTCATCTTCGGAACACAAATTAAGATATTTTTGATGAAATCCGATGGCTCAGTGAGGCCTGCATTGACAACAAGATAATTAACACTTTCAGATGCCCAGAAAGCTACTAATCATGTGACTACACTGGTTCAACCTTAATGTTATGAAGCGACGAGAATACTTTTTGTGCGCCAAAAAAACGAAATAACGACTTTATTCAACAATATCTAGTGAAGGGTGATTTTAAAACACTGCTTCATTAAGCTTCGAATCATTACGAATCTTTTGTTTCGAATCAGTGGTTCGGAGTGTTTGTCAAACTGCCAGTTACGTGATTTTAGTAAACAAGGCTTCATTACGTTGTAAGTGTTTTGAAATTTCAATGGTTCACCACTGGGGGGCGTGACTTTGGCAGTTTGATACACGCTCTGAACCACTGATTTGAAAACAAGATTCGTAAAGCTTCGAAGCTTCATGAAGCAGTGTTTTGAAATCGCCCATCATAGATATTGTTGAATAAAGTCGTTATTTATTTTTTTTGCCGCACAAAAAGTATTCGTCACTTCATAACATTAAGGTTGAACCACTGTAGTTGCATGAACTGTTTTAAATATTTTTTTAGTAGCTTTCTGGGCATTGAAAGTGTTATTTTGCATCAGATTTCATCAAAAATATCTTAATTTGTGTTCTGAAGATGAGTGAAGGTTTTACAGGTGTGGAACAACATGAGGGTGAGTAATTAATGACAGAATTTTTGGGTGAACTAACCCTTTAATACATCATGCAGCCTTAGAAAAAGGTCTAATAATGTGATTTATGGATTCTCGTCCGTGGAACGCGCCATGTCCGGTATTTTGCTGGAAATGACAGCCCTATATCCTTCTAACACTTTTTCTTTCACTGATGAACATGGAGAGCGAGAGAGAGAGAGAAGCAATTTAATTGAGAAAATGATTACCACTGTCATGTAAAATCAGTATTTTGTGATTTTCCAGGCTTGGCAAAGTCATGGAAATTAATAAAATCTTGAAAAGTTGTGCAGATTTCTGTAACGGAACAAACGTTTTTAATTATGCCTAGCTCGTAAATATTTATTCAGCTAGAAGTTGCTTTTGAGTGGTGCAATTTTGATTAAAAAAAAAATATATATCAAATGTATGTGAAAGGAAATTATTTTATTTGAAAATTGTAAACGGCAATGAAACAAATTACAAATATTAAGTTATAAAGACCCACTTTTCAGTAGATTTTTAATCACTCTTCCAGAAATGTTTATATCATCATTGAATATTAAAGTCGGCATGAAACCAAGGTTGCGATTAGTCTTTTCTTCCCTATTGTGACGTACGTCCGAGTGAAACAGCTTCTTAAAACAAAAAAACAAATGTAGGGCGGGGCATGATATTGTGTTTTTTGGGGGGAATTGATTGGATGGTTATGGTTTGCTATTGGTTGATCTCATGTGAGTGACAGGTTGCCCCACCCTCATCATCAGGGAAGAGATGCTGCATTATTCTGATTCAAGATTACGAGGAACATGAATTAAAAAAAAAAAAAAACAAGAATTATTTAGTGTTGACTTTAATTATCAACACAGTTTTGACAATTCATGGTAAATTATCACCTAAACCAGGGTTGTTGTTTTTTTTTTTCTCTAAAATGATCTTAATGGTTTTGTAGTCATTTCACCATGCATCTGAACACTTGTATTAGTCCCCTCATGTCCTGAAGATGAAGATATTAAGTGTGTTTCTGGGGTTTGTTTTGTTTTTATAACAGATTCATGTCCTCATGGATGAAGCTAAACTCAGAGAAGATGCTCTTAAGGCTCAGGTGATGTCCTTTGAGAAGGAAAATGGCGCTTTAAAAGAGCAGAAGAAATCTGTAAGTCCTGCTGTCAGAGCTGTGAACCTGCCAAGCTTGTCAACATTGATGGAAGGACATGACTTAAATTATATTTATTATCTGACAGCTCCTTCGTGATGCTAAAGACTGGCAGGAGAAGCACAAGAAACTGAGTGAGGAGATCAGAGTTTATCACAAATCCCAGAAAGAGCTGGAGGACTCGCTGCTGCACAAGGAAAATGAGATTGATGTGAGTGAAATTTGTTGCATATTATAAAACAGATGCTGCATGCTGAAGATCCCTTTAGCCATGACTGTATTTGCAATTTTTCTCCAAAATGTCCCATTGTAAATGCATGACATCCCATGATATTCTGTGTGTTTCTCTGGTTTGTAGGTTTTGTCCAGCTGTATTGCAGAGCTCAACCGTCTGGGAGCTGGTGATTCTGCTGAACTACAGAAAGATGATGCTAAAATGTCTAATGGAGAAGATGCTGGTGAGCGCTCTGTTTATAACTCCAGTTTTTCTTTTTCGGCTTGGTATTTTAACGTGACTTGTTATAACAAGAATATATACGGCAAGAGCTCTTTTCAGTGGCTGTATTCTTTTCCTCATGATTATTTTCGTTTTTCCCTTTGCATTCTGCTGTAATATTATGAAAAAGGACAGCATATACTGCACATTTGTGGTCTGTTCTTCCTATTTAATTTACAATATATCCCATTAATAATTCAGAATTGCGAGATATAAAGTCAGAATTTCTAGATATAAAGAGATATCATAATATAAATTGTCAGAATTGCGTGTGACAGTCAGAATTGCGTGATATAAAGTCAGATTTGCGTGATATAAAGTCAGAATTGCACGTGACAAAGTCAGATTTGCGTGATATAAAGTCAGAATTGCGTGATATAAAGTCAGAATTGCGTGTGACACAGTCAGATTTGCGTGATATAAAGTCAGAATTGCGTGTGACAGTCAGAATTGCACGTGACAAAGTCAGATTTGCGTGATATAAAGTCAGAATTGCGTGATATAAAGTCAGAATTGCATGTGACAGTCAGATTTGCGTGATATAAAGTCAGAATTGCGTGTGACAGTCAGAATTGCACGTGACAAAGTCAGATTTGCGTGATATAAAGTCAGATTTGCGTGATATAAAGTCAGAATTGCGTGTGACAGTCAGAATTGCACGTGACAAAGTCAGATTTGCGTGATATAGTCAGATTTGCGTGTGACAGTCAGATTTGCGTGATATAAAGTCAGAATTGCATGTGACAAAGTCAGAATTGCGTGTGACAGTCAGAATTGCGTGTGACAGTCAGAATTGCGTGTGACAAAGTCAGAATTGCGTGTGACAAAGTCAGAATTGCGTGTGACAAAGTCAGAATTGCGTGTGACAGTCAGAATTGCACGTGACAAAGTCAGATTTGCGTGATATAAAGTCAGAATTGCGTGTGACAGTCAGAATTGCACATGACAAAGTCAGATTTGCGTGATATAAAGTCAGATTTGCGTGATATAAAGTCAGAATTGCGTGTGCTATAAAGTCAGAATTGCGTGTGACACAGTCAGATTTGCGTGATATAAAGTCAGAATTGCGTGATATAAAGTCAGTTGCGTGTGACAGTCAGAATTGCGTGTTAATATCATTAAGGTCACTCTGGAACACGCAGTGCATATGTTTACTTAATTAAACTACAGCCTTTGCTATTTAATAACCACAATAAACCATATCACGATTTCATTCTACATACAGTAGAATGCTGCAGTAGCATTGCTGCTGTTTTATACAAGCAGTAAGCCACTTGAGGTCATTGGAGATGGTTAGATGAAACATTCTCCTCTATGCTGAACATCAAGTGTCTGTTTTCTTTCAGAGAAGAATATGGACACCACAAGAGTGCGGATCAAACAGATGATGGACGTCTCCAGGGTATGTCTGCTCCGGGCAGATTCTTTTGGAGGATAATTTAACACTTCTCTTATTTCTAATGCTGTTTCTGTTTCACAGATTAAAGCAACTCTCAGTATTGTTGAAGACGAGAGAAATCGCTACATGGAAAGTCTCCTCGCCGAACAGAAATCCAGACAGGAGCTGGAGGGTATGAAGACTCTGATTGTGTATTTGAACACCTTCCAGTTTGCGTTCCACATCTTCACTTAATCATGTACTACTTTTTTTTTTTTTTTTTTTTTAAATCTAGAGCAATATCAGAAGGTCATGCATGACCAGATGAATCTGAACAATGAGAAAACGCATCTGGAGAACCAGTTCAAGAACCTGCAGCAGAGACTAGAAATCACCACCGAACTCTACCAGCAGAAAGAAAACGCCCTGCAACAGTGAGATCACACACATTACTCACACTGCACACAGATGCTTTTTTGCAAGATCAGATTTTTTACAAGTGCGCAAATCATTTCAAACCTCAAAATAGGCCTGTTTCATTTTGCTGCAAAAACTAAACAAAACAGCTCTGGTTGGATGTTCCGATATGGATCAAATTTGTGCTTTTCGTGTCAACAAAGCCTACGCCCTTTATTCATTTGAATAGCAGTAGTAAAAAAGTGGTTTGGCTATAAACTCACCACTCCTGTATTTCCTCGCTTAATGATCTTACTTTGTGCTCAGGAAATTGACTCAGGAGGAGCTGGAGAGACGTGAGAAGGAGACGAAGCTGTCGGAGGTGGACAGTAAAGCTCTGCGGTCGGAAGAGGAGCTGAGAGCGCTTAAACAGAAGATCAAGGACATTGAAGAGGAGATGCAGCAGAACGAGCGTTCGCTGAAGTCTGAGGTGAGAATCTCTGAGCCTGTTTACTGTACAACATCACTCTGCTCTCAGTCTGACACTTCATAGGCCCTTTCCCAAATGGCACACTTTATAGCACGGTCTTGTGGACTTACGATGGCTGCCGCGTGCCTGTGTCCGTTAAGTCCATGAGACCGTAGGGTGTCCCATTTGTTAATTTTAGGTCTCGGAAGGGTGCTTTGCAGTCGATATGCTCCCTCGATGTGCACTTTTGCTGAGCAGAAATCTTCCCGACGGTCAAAGCAGCGTTACGTCATGAAAGTGCGGACTCGTAGGAAGACTGCGAGTGTTTAGGGTGCCATTTGGGACAGGGCCATAGTCTCATTTAGTGGTTTGTCATTGGGCTATAAGTGTCAGAACCAGTGTTATTTTAGTTTTATTCACTTTTTGAATTAGATTTTATTTTCGTGTTCATTTGAATAATTTCATTATGTGCTTTTTAAATATTGATATTTCGATTTAATTTATTTTTAGCGGTTTTTATTTATTTCAAGTTAATAATTTTAGTACTTCAACTTATTTCAGTTTAATGCCAAGGCAACAATTTGAAGTTTTTCACCTTATATTTATATTTTATTTCAGATTTATTTCATTTAACAGTTTTTTTTTTTTTTTTTTAAATAGTTTTAGTTAAAGATAACCCTGGTCGGAAGCAGCACCGGGACTTTTATTTTGACAGCACTGAGAATGCAGTGCCTGTATTATTAGTAATAGAAAGTCAAATGCAATAATACTTTCTCATATACCGTCGGCATTCAGCAAATACGCATCTATGTAGTAAACAAGTTTTTGAATATCTAATAAACATTTTATTTTTTATCAAGTTTATTTTCTGCATATTTACAGTTTCCAATTAATTATTTTAAATTTAGTAAATATGTAAAATTATCATTTTTATTGTAGAAATTGTTTGCATGTGCTATTCACGATCTTTAAATTAAATTAAATTAAATTAAATAGTGTGATATTACATATAGCCTATTGGCTTAATATCGGCCACCCTGCTCTATAAGATATTGGCCATCAAAAAATCCATATCGGTTGATCAATAGTTCATTCTTATCACCCTGCCATCTTTCCTATAGGTGGCAGTCCAGGAAAAGAAAGCCCATGAGAACTGGGTGAGTATGTTTTGTTAGTCTTTGTAATGAAAACTGATATATTTAGTGATATATTATTCATGTCTACTTGTTGATCTTCATTAGTTGAAAGCGCGTGCCTCAGAACGAGCTCTGGTGGAGGAAAGAAGAGAGTTGGCCAACCTTCGTCAGAAGTGAATATTCATCAAATCAATTGCAATTTCTCAACATCATTGCTGTTGTTTTTATGGTTGTTTCTGAACTCTGATGTTTGTGCATTTATAAAGGCTTGTGGAGTACAGAGATAAAATCTCTGACATGGAGCAAAGTCTGTTCAAACTCAACTCCGGACCCCCGGATCGTCACATGCCGCCACAGCGAAGAGGTGAGTAATTGTCGTCCTCTAAATCACCTTTCACAAGGTCTTTAAAACACAACCAACCCACAGAATGGCTGCTGTTGCTGTCCACATGCTGTCTAAAAGGCTTTTGTTTTGCGAAGTGTTATTTCCTCCTATGTGGCAGGTTTTTTTCTGATTGTCATGGTTTGGTCTGAACAGGTGATTCGTACGGGCCGTCTCCTGTGAGTGGGGGGGCTCCCTCTCCTCCTCTAATGATAGAGGGTCCTGGACGCCCCCCCTCTGCACCTGTAGGGCGACGGGGTGAACCGTTCGGTGAGTCGGCGCTGCACCCTTTCGCCAATCCTGACTCCAACTTTATCCTCCTCCTTTTTATTTTTCCAGCTTTCCTGTGTTTTAGTCACTCTACGTTTTTTAGGTCACCTGTCATTTCCCCCCTCAGTTTCTCTCCTCAAAGCATTTCCTTCTGTCTTTGTCGTTGTTGTCATTTGAAAACACTCCTGATGTGTTCGCACCTGAGCTCCAGATGTTTAGGCCTCAGGCTGAAATGATTAATAACAGCTCCTGATCACTTGTGATCTGTTCCAGGTCCACGACCCCCGTCTGACCCTCACGGACGCTTCTCAGACCTTGGACACCCGCTGCCATCCCGACCAGGTGCTTTTGATATAACCTGTTACAAACCAGCAATGAAGGCTGCATTTATTTGATAAAAAACAGTAATAATGTGAAATATTTGTATGCCTCTTTTTATAAGATGTAAAATAAGTCTCTCCAGAGTGTGTATGTGAAGTTTTAGCTCAAAATACCCCACAGATCATTTTTTTTATAGCATGTTAAAATTGCCACTTTTTGGGTGTGAGCAAAAACGCAGCGTTTTTGTGTCCCTTTAAATGCAAATGAGCTGCTGCTCCCGGCAAGAAGAGGGCGGAGCTTCAGGAGCTCGCGCTCCGGCATACTGTAGAACAGATTGAAAGAACACCAGCAACAACAAGACAGGACAATCTCACGCACAAAAATGTCAGAAACTGTTAGCCTTATATGTTCGAACCGGAGTCAGTGAAAAGAGCAGTGAAGCAGTCCTGCTTAAAATGATTAGTGCAAACGTATAAGACTTTTCTTTCTTTGGGACATTCCCTTTGAAAGCGAAATTTAATAAATTATTATTTTTTTGTTTGCATTGCAGTTGTGAGTCTCATGTTTAACTTTCTGTCATTTTGTCTTTCAGAAATGTTTCCTCCGATGACATCATCTCCATGTGCACATGACGGACCAATGGTAAGGATCACAGTTGTCATGTTTTTCTGTTTGTAATTTGATGTACAATGTTCACACGTGAGCAAGTAGATCTCCAGTAAATGTCTATGAGAAACAGTCATGCATATGTAGGTGTTGTTCTCCATTAAACCCCCCGGGTGGGTGTGTTTGCTTTAAAGCAGACCGCTCCAGTCACAGAGACGGCCGAGGCCTCAGAGCAGGTCTCGTCTGAGCCCGTGAGTACAGCGGCTGGGTGCTGGGATGGAAGGGACGGGTTTGTGCACAGTGGCAGGTTGCTGATAACACATTTGGTTGTGGCTCATGGCTTTTGTCAGCTGTTTTTGGGTCTTCAGAGCCTGATTAAACAGTTTTGTTCATCAAAATGGGTTTCTTTTCACTTTCTAATCACTGTGTGGGTCTTGTGCTCAGAACGTTATGGTATGTTTAACAAAACTCATGTTCGTGAGTGATTCCAGCATGTTGTAGGCCTGAAACATACTCTACGCAAGTATGCATGCCAACAATTTCTAACTAAACTAAATTAACTCTTGTCTAACTAACGAAACTAAAACCAGAAAAAAAAACAAAAAAAAAACATTTTCGTTACTTGAAATAATAAACGTTTAAAATTAAATTATTCATTGACAATAGCTGTGGCCCAATAGTATGCAGGATAGAGCAAAGAAAATAGAAAGAAAACACAAAAAACATGTTGAGATTGTTAAATAAAAGATTCAACAGAGAAACGGGTCCAAATTAACTAATTTAGTAACACGCAATAAGAACACAATGTGCGTCAGGTTTATTTTATTAACACATTCAAATTTCCAACACTTGTAGACTGAAATTTACAGTATTTCACCAATATTCCACCAAAATAAAAGCTCAAGGGTTTTAAAAAATGAAGAAATTAAGAGATAAATATTACTATTAGAACTGCTATAGTAGTGTAAAATAAAATTATTATAATTAACAAATATTCATTTTTTTTATTTTACTGTACAATTGTAATTTTAAGAAGCTTATGTTTCTTTAGTTTTTTTGTTTTATTAAAGTTAGGCTAATAATCAGCACTTAATTATTATTAATTAAGCTCTAGGCTTTGAATTTAAGCTTTAGGGTTTGAAAGTGACGAATTTAAGACCATCTGTTTTTAACTTGTAGTATTAAATTATCAAATTAAATGTAATTTATAACAGTAATATATTTGTCTTCATAATTAGTTAGCTTAATACCATTATAATAGTTGTTATATTAATAATGATTTTAATGAATAATTAGAACTGATAAATTACTATTATTATTATATTAAATTCGATTGGGTTCCTAAAACACCAGTATAACTAATAAACGTCAGAGAACCATGAACATGCTAATGTGTCGTTAAATTATTGAAGAAATAACTTGAAAGTGTCTGCTGCTGCGTTCTTGTATGAAGTATGTTTCTGGTCTTACAATGGTTCACTGACATCTGCTTGGGTCAGTTAACAGGAATCCACCGTTAAATCACCCCAGAAATAATTTTTTCATAACCGGTTGTTCTTCTCTTCCAGCTCTCCAAGTCTCAGAGTCAGGGATCCTTCCTTCCTTCTCCCATACGGGATTCTCCGGTTCCGCCTCCCAAATCTTACGGACCCCCAATCATGCCACCTAATGGGCCGCCGCCAATGATGATCCGACCGCCCAATGGCCACCCTCCCATGATGCCCCCTGAGCCTCGCTTCAGACCGCCACACATGGATTCTTACGGCCCTCCTCCTCCGATTGGCCCATTTGGACCTGTACCGCCCCCTTTTGGTAAGTTATCCAACACTTATGGGCTGTATCTTTCAAACATACCTTCTGATGTTCATCCATGTTTATTTGGTGCTATAACTAGTAGTAAAGAGGAAGAGATGATCGGTTCACAAGCTGAGCTACAGCGATCTGTCACACCACTTTAACCACAAAAACACATTTATTTTATTTATTAATGTTAAAAATGTTAAAAATGACAGAATTTGAAATCTAAGACATAGTTTCATATCAAAAGTAATTTTATTGTGATTATTGGATTGCAGGTGAGTCATTAATGGAAAAGTCACATTTATCTTTATTTTTTTTATTCCATGGTGGAAACATGTAGTCAGGCATCAACTGAAAACAGTATAGACTAAAAAATCTCTGTTTATCAAAATGAAGATTGATTAAAAACGGTTATTTATCCACTTGGTTTATTATTCACTTTGCGGCACGAAATAGATGCTGAACACAGTCAAAATGCGGCAACAGAGAAACGCTAATCGGCCTTAGTCAGGTTAGACACCATATTGAATTTAACGCAGATGAACACGAGGCTGTGAGGGATAGATGTCTTCACAGTGGCACGACTAGGGTTGTAATTACCAAAATTTCAGCCCTCAGTACCAATACCAGTAAAATTTTGTGGTTCTCGGTACCATTTTTTTTTTTATGTCTTGGATTTCATTAACGAAATGAGCACTATAATCACTAAGGCTGTCAATCACTAAAGCACAAGCTCGCTAAATTCTGCACTCTCGCAAAAACAATAAAATAAAAAATGAATCTGTCCAATGAATCTCTTATTTACATCTCGTTTACACTTTGTTGGAAAGGATTCGCAAGTGTGCGGCTTGTGTTAAACAAAACAAAACCTTCACCTGTTAAGTGGGTTTTGACCAACTTGCTGACTAGCAAACATCTGATTGGCCATTGCGTTCACACGCTCAACAGATATGACTGTGATTGGCTATATTGCTCAACGCTTGTAAAAACACTGTAAACAGTGACGCTCAGAGTGAGCTCAAACAAACATGAACGAGAGTTTATAGTACCGACTGGTATGTTTGACAACCCTACAACTTTAAAACTGTTTTATGGAGCTTTAGGAAACATGTTTCTTCAGCTGAACAATCGGTATAATGTTAAACAACAGCACAATCCATTAAATGCACTCTCACAGCCTAGTCAATATTCCTGTCAAAATATGGTGCTATTAAACATCATTGTTCCTCCAAAATGGTTTTTAAATTAAGTTTCGGACAAATAGTCTTTTTCATTGCATCACTAACTGAAACTTTACGTTGCATTTTGTTTGATCAGTACGAGGCCCACCGTTGGGACCACTGCCTCCACCACCACTCGGACAGCGCGACGTCCCGCCTGAATTTTACGGACCTCGCGGGCTTCCCCCTCGTTCCTTCCCTCCCGGGCCTCTGCCGCCCCCTGGAGCAATGATTCCACCTACATACGCCGCACGCGGTTTCCCAGGACCCCCTCCGCTGATGGCTCAGAGCTCCAGAGACGGTGACGGGAACGTCGCACCAGCTAACGTCCCGCCAACGGACGGCTCCCATCAGAACGCGGGCGGCTCCACAATGGCTGAGCCTTGAGAGAACAAGCAGTTTTGTTCACTTGACTTTGTTCGGTCCTGATTCTTTTCAAAATTTAAACATCAAAATGCCACATCTGGTCTGGGTGGGAAGATAAACTCAAGTTTGATTTGTGCTTAATTTTGTTTCAATAACACATTTGTGACAGAAATTATGGGGGTTTTGATTTTATACATTAGCAAACCTTTCCTATGGAAATAGTTTGATTTAATACACATTTAATTTTCTTTTTCCGGTGGTTGTCATGTGGAATGTGTCATGTAAAATATAATATCTACCACTCGCCCAGTGCTGATGCATTTTGGGATATCAAATATTTAGGCAAGTGAGACAAACCCGTCGTGAAGCCATTTCCTCATGCCTTTAATGTGAGAGGACTTTGAATTTTTATGCCTTTTCACCATTTTTGAATGCACATTTTTTCTGTTGGGTTGCTTTTAGTCATGATTCGCCAGCTCACCTGTTTGTTTTAACGTTGATTCGTCGTGCGTCTGCTCTTATGATTTCTTTTCCTAGCGGAAAGGCACATATGATGTCATATTGACAAAGTATTTATACACTTCTTTCAGCTGCGTATACAATAAAATATTCTCATAAATCAGACGTCCCTAATGTAACACATAAGCTCAATGGAACCTCTGAGTTTTCATACAGCCAAACGTATTAATCAGTGTTGGACTATAATGTTTGTTTAGAGACACAATCATCTCACGGGAATCGAAACACAAGCAGAATGAATTTGTGTGTAACAAAAGGTCTGAATTATTCTTATGTAAATTGCTGCATTGAATTCACTGTGAACATTTACGTAAGAATGATTTTATGAATGATGTAAAAACATTTGTCTCATTCAGTTCACACAGGATTGATTTTACGAGCAAACGATTCACTGAATTGCAATAATTTACATAATGTTTTTATGAACCATTTACTTTCATCTTGTTTAATTCACAGAATGGTTTTACACATGAAGTGCACAGAAAATCATTCCGTTGTGTTTCATGAACGAGGCCCGTGAATGATGTTCTCTGGGTTTTTGATGCAGTGCTCTTGGAAACAAAAATACTCCAGTCCTCAAAATCCATAACTTTTTTTTTTTTTTTTTTTGTGGCATATACTGTTTTGTTGATATTAGAGTAAATTATTTTAGTAAGTGTGTTGAGAGGATGCATCTTGTGCGCAGTAAGAGTGTCTGCATCATGTGTTGAAATCTTAGGAAAGAAACGGTTTTAAAAAATAAGTGGCATTGATTTTGTGGGAATGAATGATTTGAATAAAGCTGCTTTTTCCTGTAGTTTTGATGAATGTGTTTACTGGCAAATCCAGCATTTTTGTGTCATGCATCTCAGCATCTTTCAAACTCCCTGAGGAGATGTGGACTAATTAATCCAGGACATTAGAAGTAAGTAATTAATCATGTAAGCGTTTGCCTCAGAGTATTTAGACACTTTAAAATATCTGAATGTCATTGCTTTAGATACAAAGGCCTAAAAGGAGCACTTCCCAAATGCATGTGAAAATTGGTGTTGGCAAGTATATGAAATGTCAATCCGTTAATATTTTTATGAATTCTAGCAATGTAATGTTGTGAGAACATGGAACGTGAACAAACGTAAACGACGCACAGGATAGTTGAGGGGCCAGTGGTGCATCATCATGAAAGTTTAAGCCTTGCCAAGTGAAATATTCAAGCGAAAGGGAACTCAATTTGTTACTCGCATGCCCAGAAACCCGCGTCTCAGTCAGCGAGCGAATACTGGATTGAACTCTTGTCTTCTTGCACTTAAAAATGCCTGTATTGGCGAGTATCCTCATAAACACAGTTATGTCTTAAGTGAACATAAACAGTTGAGAAACAAAATGCATGTATTATCAGTATATTGGATCCGTGCATTAGCTCTTAAAGTGACAGCAGCCTAATATATTCCTGCTGCCGTCTGTCATTAATGTTACTCAACAAAAAATCTAAAACTGAACAGTGGATTGTTGTTTGTTTGACCTGCTCTCTTGATTGCCTAAGACAAATTTCTCCTAAGGGAGATAAACAGAATATTAATAATAACAAAAGACAAATAAAAATCGCTCGCTGCTCTTGACTGAATAACTCTAATAAGGATTAATCTGTTTAATCAAAGACTAGGAGAAAGACTGTTCACTCAGTTATAAATGGGAGAAACTGCAACGCACAATATGGCGGAATATGTCCAGCTTTTTAAGTAAAAGAGCCAATCGCTGATTGATAAAGTCATCAAGTCATCATCCCATAGAAACCTGAGACTGGCGCTTAGGACCGCACATGCGCATTGGCTGGTCTAGCCTGAACAGTAAGCCTTTTTAATGCTATTTGAGCTTAAGAAACAACATTTATGGGACAGTTCATGTCCGATTTTGTTGCTGTTTGAAATATAGTATTTAAATGTGAGTTCGCCAAGCAGTTTTTGAGGTTTCAATATTCCCCCATTCAAATAGATAGGACTTGGTCTTGGATTCCCGAAATAGGTGCCCGGAGGTGTTGCAAATATGGCCACCGAGTGAACAGACTTTCCTTGAAAAGGACTTTGGTTTAATTTATACAGTGAAGATTTTATTTTATTTTTTTTACTTTAAATTTCTGTACTAGATAATAGTGAATTTTCACTGGTATCTAAATTTTTGGTGTCATAACTACCTGTTTTTGCAAAAAATATTTATGTCTGGTAAATTTTCTTAAAGGGTTAGTTCACCCAAAAAATGAAAATAATGTAATTTATTACTCACCCTCATGTCGTTCTACACCCCTAAGACCTTCATTTATCTTCAGAACACTAATTAAGATATTTTTGTTAAAATCCGATGTATGTAAATCTCAAGATCCATAAAGGTACTAAAAACATATTTAAAACATTTCATGTGAGTTCAGTGGCTCAACCTTAATATTATAAAGGGACAAGAATACTTTTTGTGTGCCAAAAATAAATAAATAAATAAATAACGACTTTTCAACAATATCTCGTGATGGCCGATTTCAAAACACTTCTTCGGAGCTTTACGAATCGAATCGGAGCGCCAAAGTCACGTGATTTCAGCAGTTTAGCCGTTCGAAAGGAGATCCGAATCACTGATTCGATTCGTAAAGCTCCGAAGTTTTGAAATCGGCCATCACAAGATATTGTTGAAAAGTCGTTATTTTTTTTATTTTTTTTGGCACACAAAAAGTATTCTCGTCGCTTTATAACATTAAGGTTGAGCCACTGAACTCCCATGAACGGTTTTAAATATGTTTTTAGTACCTTTATAAATCTTGAGATTTACAATGGCATCGCTGTCTATAGAGGCCTCACTGAGCCATCGGATTTTATCAAAAATATCTTAATTAGTGTTCCGAAGATGAACGAAGGTCTTACGGGTGTGGAACGACATGAGGGTGAGTAATAAATTACATTATTTTCATTTTTTGGGTGAACTAGCGGACATTAGCTGGTGTGGCAAAAAGCTAGTTTTAGGACCTGGATACAAAATATCAAGTTATCTATTTTACGAAACATGCACAAATATAAAATAATTGACAAAAATAAGTTTGTATGGTTTGAAATGCTGAAATGGTAAATGAGGAATGCAAATGCAGTATTGTGTGATTTTTAGATTTGTGGTTAGTGGATGTGATTTACTACACCTGTGTAAACTGATTCAATACATCCAATAAAAATAATCAAAACACCGGCTGATTCGAATACATTAGATAGGACATAATGTTATTATCTAATGCAATAGATTTGTACTGTTTGTGTATAGTATGTGTTTAAATACTTTTAGGGATCCTGAATCTCGCATGGGATTTCACTCTGGACTAATGCACTTTCCATAAATCCAGGTAATTTGCATTTAGTAATTAATCATGCCAGCATTAGCCTGCATGTCCCCATTAAATCATATATATGAAGAACACTTGTTTTGAACAACATTAAGTGTTGTAACAACACTAATGAAGACTGAACTTTATTGTCTCGATCAAGAACTGAACTTAGGGTTAGGTCAGTTAACAGTTGTCCTGTTTCCTCAGAGTATTAAGCAGGATATAAGTATATTTACAAGATATTTATGATTCAAGCAGCATTGTCATTTATTAGAAATGAGACATGTGAAAAAGCTATGTAATAATACACACACAACGATAGGCATAGTCCGTCAAACAGCGTCTTCACAGAAATGCAATACTTTTCCGCCATTTAGTTGCTTTTAATACAACAAAATTAAACAGCTTGTTGCGAAATGTATCTGTAGTTATTTATTTCCTTAATTATTATTATTTTTTTTTTTTTAAACCTGGAAAGATCCTGTCAGAAACTGTAAAGAAATTAGAAAATGTGGGTTATTCCCCAAGTCAGTCTTCCACAGAAGTCCTTTAGTTATGTAGTTAAAACTGTTTGAGAAACTAAGCCAGAAGTAAATTACAAATTTTAACGACAATTTCCCCAAACCGAACTATTAATCAAAGAGCAAACTGTGAAGCTAATTACAAAGTTGCCATGCTAATACTTAATTTGATCGACAGTTTCTCCCTTCATACAGTCAAGTTCCATATATTTACTGTTTTTTTTTCCTGATTCATACTCAAACTAATTAAATGTCCATTATTGTGACATATTTTCCATGATATTAATAAGCCAAAGGCCATATTTCAAACAAGTATTGCTCTGTAATGCTAAATCAATATTAGCCAACTGCTAAGCAATTAGCCAACAGAAAACCGAGTTAAGAAAACCTGAAGATATCAAAAAAACCAACATATTTATATTACTGAGTTTGTCAGTATTGTTTCTTTAGGGTTTTTATGTACTCTGTGTGTATGTAGCATTAGCAAGATACAATAAGCACTTCATAAAATTAACAAGAATGCCTGTTAAACAACACTTATAAGTAACAGTTCACCCAAAAATGTAACTTATCTTTATTTACTCACCCTCAAATAGTTCCAAACTTTTATGCTGTTTTTCCCCCACAGAATGCACACATACACAACAAACAAATTATCAATTAAAAATCTCAACATGATCAGATTCATTCCGTTTTAAGAAGCACATCATAACCGAACCAAACATAAAGCACTAGTCAAATGGGCTATTTCTTTGTTTTATGTCTTTTTTTTTTTAAGCTTTACAGACTATTAACTGTCATTGCATGAAAAAATTGATGTGAAAAATATTCTTTTCAGTTATAACAGCATACAGGTTTGGAACATGAGAGTGAGCGGTTCTTTAATCAAATAAAATATTAAAATGTAATAGGAAGTGTTGCGTAAACAAGTTATAACCGTTTTCATCAGAAATCATCATACAGAGCATTTGTACAACATTCAGTTTTTGAAATACTCTCAGATGAAGAGCGGTGGAGACGTCAGACTGTGTCCCAGACTGGAGATATGAAGAAAAGTGTCCGATATTGCAAGGAATGTGAGAGGTGATGCACCGAATGTATCTGAGAGAAAGAGCCTCTGCCGTCCTCCCTGTAGGATCTTTGTTTAGTCTTTGTGCAAAGTCTGGTTAAGGTGCAGGTAAAGTGGTTTCTTCGTCAGGAGGTTGAGCTTTTTCCTCTTGAAGTCAGTTGGTTTCTTGTACCTAAAACCAGATTGCATTGCATATGAACTAGGGGTGTAACAGTACATGTGTTAGTCCTAAACCGTCATGGTTCAGTTCATACAGTCAGTCACAGATCCACACTCCAATCCAGAAGGGGGCGCACATGGTAATGCAACACTGTTTGATAACCGACACAACAGGAAAAAGTGCAGAAGAAGAACAGACGATCTATGCATAGATATGTTTACATATAGTCTCTCAACCAGTGTTTCAACCGCAGAAAGACAACAATAAAACAGCTTGAGAATATCTCACGTAGCATTACATTTACCTCAGGCAAGTCATTCAGTGTCCACAGCATGTTAGTTCACTAGAGAAATGAACTCTAGAGGGAGCATTTCACTAAATATATCCACTATATTAGCTTATATATCCATTATATTTACTTTACCTGTTAGTAATATCTTAATTATTTAATGTTTAAATAAATTTGTCATGAAAACAAGTTATGACAGTAACTGTGTAAATGATCATATTTCAAAAATGAATTGGAGTAGAAAAATAACTTTATAATTAGATTTAGAAACCTGCCTTGTGTGCAATTTATGTTTATTTATTTATTTTATTTGAATATATATATATATATATATATATATATATATATATATATATATATATATACATATACATATATATATATATATATATATATATATATATTAGAGATGCGTCGATATATAGCTAATTTTATATAGCCAACCAAAAGAAGGCAGGAAAATGCACTGCATTTGGGCTTTGTGTAAAGAAAATGCCAGTTTGATGTTCAATATTAAGTAGTTATATAAATTAATAACATTCAGAAAGTTAAGAAATATTAATCTTCAGAATTTAATTAATTTGTGTTAATATTAATTTAATTTGACTGATACCATTTACTCTGAAACAAGTTGATGAAATTGAGAGAATAAAGTTTTTATTTGCATTTTTTTCAAAATATAATAATTAAAAATATAAATATTAATTAAAATGAAATTATCATTAATTCAAAAGAAAGTATAAAAGGCAGAACCCCCAAACTATCGGTATCGTTATCGGTATCTGCAGATATCACTCTGAACAATCGGCTATCGGTAACATTTGGTATCGGTGCATCCCTAATATATTTAATAAAAATTAAATTTTATAGTTTGGGCTCTGTTGTGAATTGTAACCTTTAATATTATAGTAATGTGCAAGAAAGTGCTCCCTGTATATAGTTTTATCCATAAGAAAATGTTCATTATAATTGAATTTATTTGAAGAGAGAGACACAATTTGTTCAATAAACCACTGTTTAATGAAAAAAGCTCGTTTATGTTTAGTTTTCTGCCCCCTGCTGTACCGAACCATGACATCAGTACTGATGTACGTCATGTTTGTGTGCCGTTACACCCCTAATATGAACTATTTGTTTGTTAATTAAATGCAGTTGTACTCACAGTTCTATAACAATGGGACCTGGTTTGATTTCATCCATTTCCATGAAAGCAAAACACTTAGTGCTGGTGAATCTTTTCTTGGGTTTGTAGTGTTTGAATTCAAAGAAAATAGCTGCACCTACAGAAGAGACAAACGCAATAATGATTAAGCGCAAAAATGTAGTGCAATGCACTTTATCTACATTATTTACCATGAAAAATACCTCTAAAGCATTTATTAATCTTAGTAAATAATAATAATATATTATTAAACTCAAAAGTTGTATATGGACCTGAATTAACATGAAATGACAAGGAACAGTCGTATTTGTTTTAACTAACATTAATATTATTGATTATTGCGCATTGTTAATGTAAGTTAATGGGACTTAACTGAAAATTATTACCAGTGTAATATATATCATGCAACATCCAAAACATGCACAACTGCAACAAGCAATGCACAATGAGTCACTTCAGTTACTCTTAAGAGCAAACTGAGACCTTTTGGTAGTTTTTCTAGGTGTTTCTGGATTTCCACTTCCACACTAAAATGAATATACGTGTCCTCCTTCCGCGTGGCCACTGGGGTGTCCTGAACTGGATTCAAGTCGATACCGTTCAGATCTGGAGAGGGAAAAAGGGAGAATATGTATGAAAAGGTCAGGGCAGAACACATGACGTTAAGAACCGCTGCTGAGCTCTACCTTTAACACTGACTGTGATGTACGGGTCAATGCACTGTCCTGCATCCTTCAGACCGATCTTATCTATCGTCAGCGTCAGCAAAGTCATTCCAGGCTCCGAGGGTAACCGTGGCAACAGAGTACCTGTCAAAGACGTCAAACTTTCATTGAAGCCATGACCAAAAAATAAATCAACAAATGAGGTTTTGTTTGCTTATTGACAAACAAAATGGATCAATTGGCTCTACCTAAGGGTTTCTCAGGAAGTGGTTTATGGGGAAGAAAAACAGTCAAAAGCCATAAATGTAAAAACAGCTAACAGTTCATCTACTGTTTAGTCCTATTAAATTTTAATATTGCAGTAACAAAGCCAGGGTTAATATTATCTTTAACTGAAACTGAAACCATAAAAATGTCCTTACTTGAAATTAAATAAGCATTAACTCAAATAAAATATTTAAAAATTAACTAAAATAAGTATAAACTAATTTTATTTCAGCTAGTTGCCAAGGCAACATTTCTTATTTTTGTTTGGTTTACACTGACGTAGTAAAATAACTCAAATAAACAAACAACCTATTTAAAAGTATATGGACATATTTAAAAATAAAAATGACAAAAACACACAACAAAATTACTAAAATTAAAAAGAAAAGAGAAAATATAACACAATTTTCCTTACTTGAAATTAAATAAACATATTAACTAAAATAGGCAACATTTCCCGTATCTAATTAATTTAATTTTTTTTTTTTTCCCAATTGGTTTGAGTGAATGATTCAATGACTCACTCATAAAGACTTCACTTGTTTCATTACTGGATGAATCAGCATTTTTGAACGAATCTCTTGAGTGAATGATTCAATGACTGATACATTTTTTTTTTTAACGGTCACTTGTCGCCACCTACTGTGTAACTATGTAATGTGATTGATATAATCTTTATTTGAAGCATCAAGTTACTTTCAAAAGGTGATTTACTCGATTTTGATTTACTCGCTAATGTAGACATCAGTGTTTATATCCGAACTTTTATCCCAGTACTTCTGTGATCATCTGAATCACTGCAACACAGAAATAATGATACTATGAAAGGCTGTTTGTGAAGCTGTTTCATATCTATACATGACAACGGCTCTCTCTGGATCAGAACGCTTATCTGAATGTTCGCTGTGATCTTGTTAAAAGTTTTATAGACAGAGCCGTATCACTGCCATTTAGGAATAAGATCATGTGGGTGTTCGATTCGAACATCATGTACTATGCAGTGAATCACCTGGCACCCTTGATGGGAATGACTGTGTTGAACCTGCTCCAGTACCAGCGTCCAGCTCCTCCTCAACCTCAAGGTTTTCCTCCTCACCTGGTGCAAGAATCTTCCTAAAAACACACAGAACTGTATCAGCAAAAACATGTAAATATCTTTGAGGTATAATATTGTGTAGATAATCATTATAGAGTGCAACAGTCGGTTCCGGAAGTATAAACTACATTCAGTTTCTCTGTAGGATTTTTAATGATAACTTATAAACCTTTTAAAGACAGTACTGTGAGCAACAAGGTTGTTAATTGATGGTATTTGCTTCTGCTTCTGCTGTCAGCCCGCACTATTTCAGCTTAATTTTAAAATAATCGTGTTCAACAGCGGAATTCATGGTAAAAAACTACATTACCCATGATGCTGTACAAAAAATTCCACCGATCAGAACTGAAAAAGCAACGGCAAGAGCTCTTTAGCTCCGCCCACTCACATGAAGCACTGTGTATGTATATCAGCATTTCTAAATGAGTAGTTTTATATTTCTCTAACATTTTTAATTCGATTATTCTGTTCTCAATGCTTCATGGGATTGTAGTTCTTTCTCCCACTAAAGCTGTTAAGTTCACTGTCTTGTATTTTTGTCTGATTTTTAAAGATGTTTTGGCTTCAAATCAAAGTTTGTAATGTTATGATTCTCCTCGTGGCTTGGTTCATGCTTTATAAGGCTTTAAAAACTTTTTAAAATCCCTATGAGAGAAATGAATGGAACCAACGCTGCCGAAAAATGCACTCTATAGTCAGAATCACTGGATTGACCAATCAGCATCCAGGACCAGAACTATCAGTTCCATAAATAAACATTTAAAAATTACCTCAAAGGCACTGGTTGGACATCAAAAGGGAAATCTTTGTTGTAAGTTAGAATGTTCTTAATAACTGTAGAGAAATAGAAGAATAGCAGTGATATATAAACTATTTTAACAGTAAAATGGGTTATTTTTGAAAATGGAACAGTTTATTGAAAATGTGTGTGTGTTCTGTTTTGTATATAAAGTATTTATTCAGGGGCACAAACTGAGCTAAAATACACAATTTATTACATTAAATTAATTCATATCCACATATTTCAATTATTCATATCCACGTGTACATACTGGGTTCCAGTTTTTTCAGGTCTTCTAACTTGAACTCCTCTTGAGATTGTGTGCACTGACAGAGACAAACAGCAGAATTAGTTTAAAAACTCATTAAACATTAAAAAGAGCACATTATTATATTTACAATGTGAGATAAATACACTGCTGGTGGGGTGATTTTAAAAATATCTTCAGCTAGATATTTACATTTCCTGAGGAAACTGTAAGTGGTGTTTGGCTGTGCATAAGCCGCCATAAAGATGGTGTAGTTGGTTGTCAAGGTGTTGCCATGCAATTGCCTTAGCAACACCACTAATTAACTTTCACATCGTCCTGTAGAGTCGTCAAAAACAATACTAACCTGTAAGGCTGCACTTCGCATTTCAAGGCATGTTGCAAACTTTCCCAGGGTTTTCTGGAAAATAACAGACAGAAGATCTAAAATTAGTCTGACCACAAAATATCTTAATTTAAAATATTTAAACTCGATTAATCGCATCTAACGTAAGTTTGTATACACATATATATATATATATACACACAATGTGTAAGTGATTAATCAATTTGACAGCACTTTAAACATCGACTTATAATTCAAAATTTGAAATTGCATTTACTGTCAACATGAAATCAAAATGGACAATTCTTTTTTTTTTTTTTTAATGAAATATTGCAGTGTTTATTATAAACGCACATCATTATTTTTGTTAAATTCATGTGCCTCAATATTGAATCAGAATAACTTCCCCTCTGATGACGAGGGCGGGGCAACCTGTCACTCACATGAGATCCGCCAATAGCAAACCACAACCATCCAATCAATTCCCCACAAACAAAATCAAGCCCCGCCCTACATTTGTTCTTGTTTGTGAAGCTGTTTCACTGGGATACACGTCACAATAGGGAAGAAAAGACAATCGCAACTTATGTTTCATGTTGACTTTAAAAAAAGTGATTGACAGCTGTCAACACATACCTTCTGTTCCTCTGTAAAATCATGCAAGTTTGATGACTGCACCTCTTTCTGAAGTTGCCTTGCGAGTCTGATGAAAAAAATCACAGTAATACGTTAGTAAATGACAATGTCGTTTTCATTTTAACATGGAAACACTGAATATTTTTCTATTCACATGTTTCTGTTTCATAGCTCACGGAAAAAAAAAATGTAATTGCAGAATTAAAACATTTGGAAAGTTAACTTTATGAACAAAATCCATGTTCTGGATGACAATATAAGAGAGTAAGAGTCAGTTTTCTTTGTGGATAGTAAATGCAGTTTGTGTTCCATGAACAAATACACATAATCTATGTTAAAACCACAAAGAAAAAGAAAAAGTAGAGTGTAAAGAGCAGAAATGCTGAAGCTCTTGTGTCTGGTGGCTGTCAGCATTGACCTAAATGGCATGAATTCAGATGAGGACAGACAGTGAAGCTCCACCCAGTACTGGAGGGTGTGGCGCGCGACATAATGCAAACAGGCTGTCAAACACTCAACAGTTATTCACTCACTGGATATGATGCACATCTAGAATGCATTTCATGCATTAAATCGAACAATGCAAAATCATGCAAAATGAAGTACAAATAAATCTATAATGCGCTCTTGTGAAGGGAAATAAATTGCAACTTTGTGTAATTGCAATGCATTACTTGTCATGCCTTGTTCTATTTTATTTATTTATTTTTTTAGAGTAAAGAAAAATTCTATCCAGCTCTGATCCAGACATGGCCAAACACATTTTTTTTAATTTTGATCAGAAATACGCAACTTACATTTGATATTCATCGATGGCTTCCACCAGCTGCCCCCACGAATCAAAGTCCGTGCCCTTTTTAAAACTCGCGTGCCATTTCTGGACGGACTTTGTGACATCTGACATCTTCTCGGGTTAAAGTCGCGCGAAAGCTTTGGGTTCTGACATCGCTGGTGAAGTTTTATCTCCAGCGCCGCATTGTTGCGCACCGCCAGGGAAACACACTGGGCTCCGGATGCACCGGTGGCACCGCCACACACCGACACAGGCCTGATGCGAGTGCAACCGAACTACCTGCTACTGCACCGGAAGACGCGCTTACTAGTGGCTTTTCAAAATAAAAGTCCTAATACTACTTCAAGAGAATAGAAGACATGAGAGAGGGATCTCATCATTATAATTTATGAGAACTCCGTTGATTTGTGATAGGAGTGTAAAACTAGTAAGTAATTGCGTTATATAAAAAAAGGTACGTGCCTTAGTAATGCGTGATTAATATCACATCCATGTGAATTTTGTAAAAATTCAATGTAAAAACGTAAAATTTTGTAAAAACTCAATTTTGAGGATCAAATTTAACATAGAGGTTTGTATATATATATATATATATATATATATATATATATATATATATATATATAAACCTTTGTATATATAATGTATATATAATTAATCGCATTTAAATCACACAAAAGTTTGTAAATATATAATTGAGTGTGTGTGTGTGTATATATATATAATACACACATATTTATAAACTATATATGTATATATATATATAAAATTACACAAACACATGTACATACCAACTTTCATGTTAGATGGGATTAATCGTGATTAATCAATTTAACAGCATTGATATATGATTAATCACGATTAATCACATTTAACACAAAGTTTGTAAATATATAATGAGTGTGTGTGTGTGTATGTATGTATGTATGTATGTGTGTGTGTGTATATATATATATATATATACACACACACACTATATATATATATATATAATACACACACATATTTATAAACTTATGTTAGATACAGTTAATCGCAATTAATCAATTTGATGTATATATATATATATATATATAATCACATTTAACACAAAAGTTTGTAAATATATAATATGAGTGTGTGTGTATGTGTATGCATGTATGTATATAATACACACACATATTTATAAACTTATGTTAGATGCAGTTAATCGCAATTAATTAATTTGAGATATATATATATATATATATATATATATATATATATATATATATATTAGTGCTGTCAAATTGATATATAATATATAGACACACACACACTGGTTTTAGTCCTTAAAATTTGATTTATTCTGTGTAATAAAAGTTTAAGAAATTCACACGGATGTGGTAAAGCTCTAATGTAAGTTGAACTCTTCTTTTTTTTATGTTGTAACTCTTGTTCTTCCTTTCACCAAGTCATTTTGACTTATATAGTTTTTTTTTTTTTTTTTTTTTTTTTTTTTTGTGGTTTCTGTTCAGATATAAGTGAATATTTGTATCCATTTCCTTTAGGCTATATCTACTTGCATATACACATTATTTTATTTCACATTCAAGGTACCAAAACATGCATCAAAATAAATTACGTAAACTCAATGGGCGTGTGCATGACGTCACCGCACGAAATACGTCATACAGGAAGAGCGTTCATTGTTTTGGCCTTTCCTGATCCACATCTTTGGAGTATCGCCGATTAAAACAACAAACATCTGACAGTCGATACACTTCTGGTATCAATACATATCTCTTTCATTTAAAACAAGCGTTATAAGTCTGTTGTCAGGTTTGAGCTGCTGTGTTTACTCGAGGACTGCTGTTGAATAGCGAGTCTCTGACTCGGTTGATTTCCCTCAGGTTGTATTCATATTACGGACAGTATTAAGATCACAGATCAGCGTGTTTATATAGATGATAAAGCATCAGCAGTAGAGTTTTTAGCCAGTGTATTGGTTCTGTGTCTGTTTGTATTCATACAGAGCTGTTGATAAACAAGGCCGAGATGTTATAATGGACCTGCCTTATCAAATGACTCATTCACAGTTCACACAGCACTTCAACCGATATACAGTAGTTTGATCTTTTGATCTGATCTCTTGAGTGTTCTTTTGTAAATTAAATGTACTGAATATTAATCCATGTGAAATATGCTCAGGCATTTAGTTGCCCGTGTCACAACCATTGAAAATGTCAATGTTAAAGGGATAGTTCACCCAAAAAATTAAATAATTTAATCACCCTCAAGTTGTTCCAAACCTGTTTGAGCTTCTTTGTTCTGCTGAAC
Organism: Elopichthys bambusa; assembly: GCA_037101425.1. Classification (NCBI taxonomy): domain Eukaryota; kingdom Metazoa; phylum Chordata; class Actinopteri; order Cypriniformes; family Xenocyprididae; genus Elopichthys; species Elopichthys bambusa. Next base: position 30,232,226 of record CM074445.1, on the reverse strand, counting down.
ATAAAAGAAGATATTTTGAAGAATGTTTGTAACCAAACAGTTGTGGAAAACAACACTATGGAAGTCAGTGGTGCCCCACAACTGTTTGGTTAAAATGCATTAATAAATAGCTTCTTCCTTCTTGTTCAGGTATCTGATTCAGGTCACCATGACTCACTGGTTCCACCGAAACCCTCTGAAATCCACTGCGCCCGTGTCCTTCAACCTGTACGGGGTGGCGTCCAGTCCCGCTGCCAATAAGATCTGCAAGTGAGGATTGTATTCTGCTGGTATTATATACATTTTGTGGGCCATCATGATTGTTATGGTATAAATGTTAAATCTTTGTCTCAGTGACCTGAGAACGACGCGGGCCAGACTGCTGGACATGTTCACAGATGCCACGTGTACACCAGAGATTATGAAGAAATCCAGTGATGAATATTTCGCTCTTTTACAGGGTTTGTGAACTATTATATTTCATCTCTTGTGGCTCCGGGCAGATATTTCCATGTTGCAGCTTTTATTCATTTGCATTTATTTTGCTCAGAGGCATATTGTTGTTGTTTTTGTTGGCATTGTTGAAAGTTTTTCTAATTTCTTAATGCACGTAGGATTCATTTTGCCGCTGGATGGTACCACACAAGAGAACAAGCTCCGGTTCATCCAGAACTTCAAATGGACCGACACTTTACAGGGAAATATCCCAAGGTAACGATCACACAACGTGGTTTTCAGCTTGTTTCATGTTTTACTGGCTACTCAACACAAAGTGGTTTATTGTGAACAAACAAAAATCACTTTACTTAAAGCCTTTATATATAATGCACTATTGAAGTATTTTAATGCATCAGTTATGCCTTGTAATACACCTCATAGAAAGTATAATGCATCAAAACACATGACAAGAAACGAATTTCAGATGTAACAAGGAGATATTATAATGCATTTTAACTTTGGTTACAAATATTTATGAAAAGATATAATGCATTACAATGTACATTATGAATACCTTTATATTGCATTAGACATAAAAGCTTCACGTTCAAACACTGAAATGTATTATTTATTATATTTATCAAGCTAGTAGTAATTACACAAAACAAACTTCAAATGAACCTGTATTTTCTTTTATGTTGTGTATTTTTGTTTGTGGTTTTTGAGGATGAAAGCAGGTCATGTGACGTGTCCATGTTGACATCGATCTAATTTGACGAGCTTCTACCCAACAACAGATGAATTTGAACTAAAATAACATTGTTTGATTGGACTAAAACTGTTGAGTAAAAGACATTCTGTGTTTTTCAGCGCGCAGCAGGATGCGGTTTTTGAGCTGGTGTCTATGGCGTTTAATGTCGCTATCTGGTACACCAAGTTTGCCTCACGACTGGCTGGAAAGGAGAAGTAAGTTCTTGGTCAGTGACGGCTTTTAGACAGTTTGTAAAAATAAATAAATAAATAAAAAGTTGCATCTACATCTTCTAGAGCCGTACGCATGCAGACAGGCATATCTAATGTTTTCAGAAGTTAAGCTGAAATAAAATAAAATTTAAATATTACAAGAAAAACTAAAACTTTGAAATGTTGCCTTGGTACTTGAAGTACTAAAATGAATAAAACTAAAATTAAAGCTAAATAAAAAAGCTAATAAAAATGACATGTGTAAATTTAAACTAAAATGAATGAAAATGATCATTAAAAAAATGTAAAACTATTGATAACTAAAATTAAAACCATTAAAAGTTACATTTTTTATTTTATTATTTTAAATAAAGCCAAAATAAAATAAAAATATATATATATATATATTAGGTGAAAAACTTAAACTTAGAAAAAATAGAAATGTTGCCTTGGTACTTGAAGTACTAAAATTAATAAAAAATTAAATAAAAATAAATTAAAGCTAAATAGAATAAAAAACATACCATTTTAACTAAAATTAATGAAAATTAAAATGTAAAACTGAAAATAAAAAAATAAAAGGTAATATAATAGTACATAAAAATACTCAACTTTATTATATAATTTTGCTCTTTTTCTTCCCATGTAATAAAATCATTTTAATTTCAAAACAAATATTTAATTTATTCATTTTGATAAGTAGCCTTGTAATAAATGAGATTATGTACTGTAAGCTGGTCATTATCGCAAATTAAACCCAGTCTGTAAAATACAGAATAAATTCTGTCAGGGTTTTTTAGTTTCAATATTTCATTAAAGGCATTTTTACAAGTTTTTGGTTTTTACATTGTAGCATCACAGAGGACGAGGCCAAAGACGTTCACAAGAGTTTGAAAACCGCCGCTGGAATATTTAAAACCCTCAAGGTAAATTGTGCCTGACCTATTTTGTGGTGAATTAAAGCAAAAAGCCATCAGAGACCGTGTATTACAGTGATTTTACAACACAGAGTGCCTAAAACCCCTTAAATGTGGTAAAACCACTGTAATGCATGGTCACGAGTGGCATACTGTTTGATCCATGGTAATATTTTGCTTCTTTCCTGTCAGGAGACTCATATTCCTCGGCTCATCACTCCAGCAGAGAAGGGCCGAGACCTGGAGCCCCGAGTCATCGACACCTACATTGTGCAGAGTCAGGCCGAGGCTCAGGAGGGTAAAACATGCCTCAGTTTACAGTATTGCTCTCTTGTGTGTGTGTGTGTGTGTGTGTGACAGTTCTTGTGTGTGTTTTTAGTGACCATTGCCAGAGCCATCGAGCTGAAGCACAACGCCTCCCTCATCGCAGCGCTGGCATTCGAGACTGCAAACTTCTACCAAAAGGCCGGTAGGTTTACTACTGCTACTGTGTAATTTACTTTTTGCTTCTCTCTATTTAATTCTACATTATAATTTGCCTTTATTTAAACATTTTGGGGTATATATTTACTTAAAGTTTACTTAAACAAAAGTTTGGGATCATTTAGAAAGAAATTAAATCGATCGGAAGTGACTGTAAAGACGTTTGTAATGTTACGAAACAAATAAATGCTGTTCTTTTCAACTTTCTATTCATCAAAGAATCCTAAAAAATAAAATGTATGACAGTTTCCACAGAAATATGACTGTTTTTGACATTGATAATGATCAGAAATGTTTCTTGAGCAGCAAATCATCATATTAGAATGATTTCTGAAGGATCATGTGACACTGAAGACTGGAGTAATGATGCTGAAAATTCAGCTTTGATCACAGAAATAAATTACATTATACAACATATTCACATAGAAAACAGTTATTAAAATTGTAATAATATTTTACAATATTACTGGTTTTACTGTACTGTTACCTACATTAGCTAACATAAAATGGCAACAAAAAGTATAGCAATACTAATCATTTCATAATTTACTAATACTTTAGTTGTATCTGTTAAGATTAATAAATGCACAAACATTAATGAATTTCTCATGGTTGTTGTACATAGTTAAAATATAATCATATCTGAAATAAATAATGTAAATGGTTGAGTAGTCAGTTGTCTTTTTTTTAACAAAAAAAATTAAATATTAATTTGAATTGAAATAATTGTATTATGTGAGAAACATTGAGAGCATTTGTTTAGAAATATTCAAGTATTCATCAAATACCTCAAAGAGCCGTATAATAAAACATTATATATCATTTAGAAGATTATTGTTTTTCATATTATTTTTCAGATCACACTCTGAACACTTTGGATCCAGAATGCAGCAGTAAATGGAAGAAATACCTGCAGCTGAAGCAGCACTTCTACATGGCTTATGTGAGTCCATCTGAACAAACACATCAGGCTGTCTGTGATCATTTTAAATGAGGATCAGTTTAATAATAATTTAAAGGGCCCCTATTATTCTTTTTGGGATTTGATATTTCATGTAGTGTGTAATAGAGCTGTTTGTGAATGTAAAAGGTCTGCAAATATCAAGGTGCACAACAGATAAAGTTAAGAAAGAATCGATTCTGAACTGCCTGAAACATCAGTAATTCCAGTCTTACTTCCTGCTGAACCTACATAGGTTTATAGCTAATTTGCATAATGCCAGCCCTGTGGTCTTTATTGGCTGAACAGCGTCTACTTTGCCCCGCCCTCAAACACTGTAGTTGTAGCTGAGAAGAGTTTGGTTCGTGTTGTTCATGTCGAGAAGACTTCCAAGGGATTCCGACTCAAATTCATTCGGTAAAACTGACGCCACCGTTACTGTTCGAATCACTGTGTATCAAGCTCTGAAATTCAGATATGGTATTGAGTGTTTGGTTTCCGACACGCACTATAAGCAGTCGACCAATCACAACAGACTGGGCCATCTGATCAATCAGAGCAGAGCAGCCTCTCAGAAAGTCGGGGTTTAGAGCTGATGCTGCAATGTACAGGTGCTGGTCATATAATTAAAATATCATCAAAAAGTTGATTTATTTCACTAATTCCATTCAAAAAGTGAAACTTGTATATTATATTCATTCATTACACACAGACTGATATATTTCAAATGTTTATTTCTTTTCATTTTGATGATTATAACTGACAACTAAGGAAAATCCCAAATTCAGTATCTCAGAAAATTAGGATATTGTGAAAAGGTTCAATATTGAAGACACCTGGTGCCACACTCTAATCAGCTAATTAACTCAAAACACCTGCAAAGGCCTTTAAATGGTCTCTCAGTCTAGTTCTGTAGGCTACACAATCATGGGGAAGACTGCTGACTTGACAGTTGTCCAAAAGACGACCATTGACACCTTACACAAGGAGGGCAAGACACAAAAGGTCATTGCAAAAGAGGCTGGCTGTTCACAGAGCTCTGTGTCCAAGCACATTAATAGAGAGGCGAAGGGAAGGAAAAGATGTGGTAGAAAAAAGTGTACAAGCAATAGGGATAACCTCACCCTGGAGAGGATTTTGAAACAAAACCCATTCAAAAATGTGGGGGAGATTCACAAAGAATGGACTGCAGCTGGAGTCAGAGCTTCAAGAACCACTACGTACAGACGTATGCAAGACATGAGTTTCAGCTGTCGCATTCCTTGTGTCAAGCCACTCTTGAACAACAGACAGCGTCAGAAGCGTCTTGCCTGGGCTAAAGACAAAAAGGACTGGACTGCTGCTGAGTGGTCCAAAGTTATGTTCTCTGATGAAAGTAAATTTTGCATTTCCTTTGGAAATCCCAGAGTCTGGAGGAAGAGAGGAGAGGCACACAGTCCACGTTGCTTGAGATCCAGTGTAAAGTTTCCACAGTCAGTGATGGTTTGGGGTGCCATGTCATCTGCTGGTGTTGGTCCACTGTGTTTTCTGAGGTCCAAGGTCAACGCAGCCGTATACCAGGAAGTTTTAGAGCACCTGATGCTTCCTGCTGCTGACCAACTTTATGGAGATGCAGATTTCATTTTCCAACAGGACTTGGCATCTGCACACTGTGCCAAAGCTACCTGGTTTAAGGACCATGGCATCCCTGTTCTTAATTGGCCAGCAAACTCGCCTGACCTTAACCCCATAGAAAATCTATGGGGTATTGTGAAGAGGAAGATGCGATATGCCAGACCCAACAATGCAGAAGATCTGAAGGCCACTATCAGAGCAACCTGGGCTCTTATAACACCTGAGCAGTGCCACAGACTGATCGACTCCATGCCACGCCGCATTGCTGCAGTAATTCAGGCAAAAGGAGCCCCAACTAAGTATTGAGTGTTGGCCAAGATTTCTAAAAATCCTTTCTTTGTATTGGTCTTAAGTAATATTCTAATTTTCTGAGATACTGAATTTGGGATTTTCCTTAGTTGTCAGTTATAATCATCAAAATGAAAAGAAATAAACATTTGAAATATATCAGTCTGTGTGTAATGAATGAATATAATATACAAGTTTCACTTTTTGAATGGAATTAGTGAAATAAATCAACTTTTTGATGATATTCTAATTATATGACCAGCACCTGTATGTATGGAAGTTTGTTTCCACCACTGAATCACAATTCTGACTTTTTTCCCTCAGAACTGCGTGATAAACTTGCAACTGTAAGAAAATGTCAGAATTGTGAGCTGACTTCTTTTCTCAGAATTGTGAGATATAAACTCGCAATTGCGAGTTATGATGTCCAGTTCTGAGGGGGAAAAGTCAGCTCACAGTTCTGACATTTTCTTACAATTGCAAGTTTATCACGCAGTTCTGAGGGGGGAAAAAGTCAAAATTGTGAGATAAAAAGTCGTAGTTATCTTTTTTATGTTTTATTCAGTGGTGGAAACAAGCTTTCATAATGTAAACCTATTGTAGGAACCTTTTAAAATGGGGCATTTTAACATTCAGTATTGACTACACCAATGGTTTTAGTTTGAGGCGGGACTTTCTGTTAGTTTGAACAATGGCAGACGACTGGAATGTTTGGATGTGATCACTATTTTTGACATTTGGCAACACTACTGCAATCAATATTTTACTGTACGGTTTATATGATTTGCAGGCGCACTGCTATCATGGACAAACTCTTCTTGCGGGTGATAAATGTGGAGAGGCCATAAGATCCCTGCAGGAGGCGGAGAAATGTACGCAAAATTATGATGTACTATTGGGTATTTTAGTGGACATATTTTGGTAACACTTTACAATAATCTTAAGGTTCACTAATGTGTTATTAAGATCAAGTTTCTGATTATAGAGAGCTTTTAATAGTTAAATCACATGTGTGAAATCCTGTCTTCTAATGGTTGTAATGGCGGCAGGTTACTCACGCGCTGAAGCCTTGTGTAAAGAGTACCGTCAGATGAAGGGTCCCGGCAGCACCGCCAAACCCTCGGAGCAGCTCTTCTTTAAGAAACTGGGCTCGTTCATCAAAAACACCCTGGAGAAATGCCAGAGAGAGAATGGCTTCATGTGAGTCAACAAACACATCTGGAGAAAATACTGTATGCTTCACATAAAGGGGGTCTATTATGCTTTTTTTTTTTTTTTTTTACATTTTCTTTAGTGTGTAGTGTTGCTGTTTGAGCATGAAAAATTCCAGTTATTCTCTATATCAGTGTCAGTGTTTCTCCCTGAAACGCCTCCATTGTAGTCTTGAGTTTTCTTCACAATATTCTTCATTTAAATAATTCATATGCAGAATAAATGGGCGGGGCCTGGTTGAGTTAATTAGTAATGTGTTGAAATTGGCGGTTATGGTAAGGGACGGGACATTTCCCAAACACTAATCACAACACACTGCTCCAGCTGACCAATCAGAGCACAGTGTGCTTCTCAGAAGGAGGGGCTTCATAGAGACAGGAACTAAACAGAGCGTTACTGACAGACTGGGAAGAGAGGAGCTGCAACAATGGAGAATATGAGGAAAATAATCAACATTCAAGCAGGAAAACCTGTTCTAGTAGGGTAGACTTTGCATAATAGGTCCTCTTTAACATGCATGATTATGATTTAAAAAAAAAAAGTTACTGGAAAACTCTATTTTCACAGCTAAATTTCTTTGTCAGTTACTTTCATAAGGTTCCTGCTGAAGCTCCTGCTCTGGAGTTGAAGGCCAGTTATGGATTGGCTGAACCGACTCCATTCGAGCTCCCGGCTCTCAGCGCTCAGTGCACACCTGAAGTCTACACCACCTTTGACCTTACCAGAGGACCAAAAGATGACAAGGTGAGGGGATAAAAGAAGATAATTTGAGAAATGTCTCAGTATTTTTTATTATTGATTTTTTTTTTTTTTTTTTTTTTTTTTCATAAAATGGAAGTCAAAACTGTTTGGTTACCAACATTCTTCAAATTATTTTCCACAAAAAAACAAAATAAATATGAAAGTATAATATTATTTTAATGAAAAGATACTCTAAATAAGAAACTAAAAATTCCAGTAGGTGGCGGTAAATGTCTAAATGAGTAAGTCTACGAGTCATTCATTCATTCGATTCGTTCAAACAGCTGATTCATTCAGGAATGAAGTAAATGGCTCTCTTCATGATTGAGTCATTGAATCATTAGTTCACCCAATTGATTCGCTCAAGCGCGGATTCATTCAGAAACTAAACAATTCTGTGTGTTGCTCGGAGATGCACAACAGTTCTGCTCTGGCTTTATTGGTAATATTTTGGTTAGCAAAAACAGACAATTTTGTGTCTAAAATATAACACAATATTAACGTCTCATTTACAGAACGTCTTAACGTTATTCGGGACAAAAACAGCACTTGTGTGATATTGCTTAACTGTCATATGATATAAAAATGAGACACAAACTCATACAGCGGCATTTTTGCTCTGATATCTTGAATTTTAAGGTCGTTCTGACTGTATTCTGTTGCTCATGTTCATCACCATTACAGGGTTGCCAGGTTTTCACAACAAAACCTGCTAAATTGCTACTCAAAACTAGCCGTTTTGGGGGGATCCCCTGCTAATATAATATCATGTTATTTGAGGTCAACCCGCAGATATGGAAAAACAAGCCGCGGCAACAGTGTTAAAGTGGCCCAATTTCGCGGGAAAACCGTGGACTTGGCAACACTCACTAATCAGCTGTATGAAATGTAAGATGAACTCTGGAGTGGGGTGGGTGCGTTAAATGCGTTATAAAATAGTATACTAAACACATACTTTATAGTATTTATTTACATATTTATATGCAGTATTATGTAGTTTTTGTATTTTTACATCAGAAAGCGCTCTGTATCTCTGGACACCGACTAGTGTCCTATCAACAAAAGAAACCATTTTAAATCAAGCTATATACTGACTTAAACACTAATAATTGTTCCCTCCTTCCAGGCAAAAGCGAAGCATGATGAGGAGATCAAGCCAGTGAAGGAGCCGGATCTGAAGCCGCAGAAAGACACGGGCTGCGTCGTCTCTTAATCGCATCGACGGACAGGTTTAGCATGATGTCCAGGATATCTAGAGGAGTCTGTAATCTTCAACACAACTGCTCTTCTTCGTGTCTCTGCTCAAATATATAACAATATAACATAGTGATATAACAGTGGCGTCTGTCTCGTGCTCGGATTCTGTTTAAGGTATTTTATCTACAAACGACAGATGTTATAATGAAGGACTGAGTGAGTTTGGTCATTAATCTGAATTACACGACCATTTAATATGCACTTGATTATCTTTCTGCAGCATTATACAGATTTTATTGAGATTTTGAAGGTTTATTGGGTCCATTGATTAGAGAATAACTTCTATAGGTCACTAAATTCATGTTTTCTCTTAATGTTTATAATTTGTCTCTTCATGTTGATGCTGGTAAATGAGACATTGTTCAACACAAATGCTAATGTTTAACAGTCTTTAAACCAGGTAAATTTCAGACAGAATCATCATATTTCGCCCCGTCTAAAGAAATAATTTGTGCATAAAGACAGTTCAACCGTTTTAAGATCTTTTGCATTAAGACATTGTTCTCAAAAAAAGTGAAATTATATGTATATGTGTGTGTGTATATATATATATATATATATATATATATATATATATATATATATATATATATATATATATATATATATAATTTTTTTTTTCTTTTCCTGAAAATAATGTCTTAATGCGATAAATAGGGGTCCGAAAAACAGGCTTCATCCAACATATAATTTCTTGACTATTATTGTGAACTTCACTAAAAAGATTATTACCTGTAACTTTTTGCACATGAAATATCTGCTGTATGATTAATATTTGTTAGTGGGAGGAGAGGACAAGCATATTTTTATTTGGGTCGTGGTATAAAAGAAATGGAACGATATTTTATTTCATGAAAACATCCCAGATCAGGGACTCGTCAACTAGGTAGCGCACTAAACAGGGTGATGTAACGTGCCATCTGATTATAATCTCACCATCTATAATATCGGCTTTCAGTGGATGTGTATATATTTACAGTCATATTTTAATTTGCTTCTGATTTGAATCCAGTCCAAGTAATCCAAACATGGATCGTAGTGAGGGTCGTGCTGGACAAAACTCATGCCTTGATATCATCTGCTGATTTTCCCAGTGGTTTTGTGCTGGTTCGATTTGATAGGTTGGTTGTTTATTTTCTGTATGTTCAACGCTGTTGTTTTTCCGAATAAGTTCAACCATCTTTAAGTTAATAAACGTGACACTGACAGGTGCTTAGAAAAACGTATGAACTTTCACTCTGAACACTCGCAGGCACAGAAACGATCACTAAGATTGTCGCAAAAACTGTATTGCGCTTTTTATTTCGCTCTCTAACTTTAATTCAGACATGACGGCACATTGAAAATCAAGATTTCATGCACATATTAAGGGTAAATGATTGTCAAATATTTTGCTGTATATTTATTTAACACAATTCTGCAGAGAACAAGACTTTCTTCAGCGTTGTAAAATGACACTCCAGGGTTGCATTTAGTTTTTGTAATTATTTCTTTTTCCATCTATGCAGTTGTATGGATATGTATTCATCATCGAATATATACTCACAGATTATGATGTCAACCTGTAACTCACTGTCATGCATTTAATGGTTTTTCCCATTAAAATGTGTGTTAACTACACTTTGCATCGCTTGTTTTGTTCCTCAAATCATACATACCTCCTTCTGTAATACTGGTGATACAAGTATATCAACATTTATGAACTACAGATGTCTACGTCAGCAAATATGTGCTTTGTCTGTCCTGGAACCGAGTTAGACAAACAAGATCCGTGTACAAGAAACGTACTTCCTCCTGTGATGGTGAAGGGAACTTTCTGCCGACTGTGATGGTGTAAGAAAAAAGAAATTCTCACCAAAGGAGCACAACGCAAAAAGTCACAGCATGCATGCAGTCGTAAGTGTGTTTTCCCTCAGTTGCATTAAATCGTTAGATCAGCCATCTTATCTCATAAGCAGCAGGTCTGTATTGTCCTAGTTTTAGCTAACTTTTAACCAAGGCTTTATTTAATGTTACATGCACTTATTGCAGCACCTGCCCTTGGTAAACACACCTTCACACTGCACTCAAAAAATAGGCTTAATTTAAGATTTGCACTACTGTTCAAAAGTTTGGGGTTGGTAAGTTTTGTTAATGTTTCTTCTGCTCACCGAGGCTGCATTTATTTGACTAAAAATACAGTAAAAATTGTGAAATATTTTTACAATTTAAAATAACTGTTTTCTATGTGAATATCTAGTAAAATATAATTTATTTCTGTGATCAAAGTTGAATTTTCAGCATCATTACTTCAGAAATCATTCTAATATGATGATTTGATGCTCAAGAAACATTTCTGATTATTATCAATGTTGAAAACAACCATATTTTGGTGGAAACCGTGATATATTTTATTTTTCAGGATTGTTTGATGAATAGAAAGTTCAAAAGACCATCATTTATGTGAAATAGAATATTTTATAACATTATAAATGCCTTTATTGTAATTTTTTATCAGTTTATTGAATCTTTGCTGATTAAAAGTATTAGTTTCTTAATAAATAAAACTACTGACCCCAAACTTGCATATAAAATTTCCATCCATTTGGATCACACAGTTTTGATATAAACTAATAAACTTGTTTCATATGCAATATTCACTCTCATACTTTTCAACTAATTAAATATTGCTTCACTAGCCATATTTTGACCATGTTCATACTTTTTAACTGAAATTGAATTGCTTTCACAATGAATAGATATGCAATTTGAATATATGCATTTTAAAAATGCGATTATTTTAATAAAATCAAACAAATGCATATATTTAGTAATAAACTGTCATGTTTTTTGGAGTGCTGAAATGTTACCTGTGTTTCATTTATGTATGACTGGCAATTATGCATCATGTAAAGTTTATTAGTTTATGTTAAAACGGTCCAAATGAATGGATAATGTATATGCTATTCAAATACATAAATCTTAAATTTAGGCGTAAATATTTTTTGAGTGTGAGAACAAAACAATGCTTAAATTCCCTTGTGATGTTACTTATTAAATATTTTGAAAAAGAAAAGATGAAGAAAAATTCTGCTTTAGTTTGTAAGTTAAAGTCAACATGAAAGAACAGAAGTCTCCCTAGTCTTTTCTTTCCTGTTGTGATGTATATCCCAGTGAAACTGCTTCACAAACAAGGACAAATGTAGGGCGGGGCTTGATTTTGTCCGTGGGGAATTGATTGGATGGTTGTGGTTTGCTATTGGTGGATTGCCCCGCCCTCATCATCAGAGAAGAGATGCTGCAAGAGGGAGGGGAAGATATTCTGATTCAAGATTACGAGGAACATGAATTTAAAATAACATAATAATGTGCACAGATTAATAATTTATTATAAATACTGCAATATTCCATAAAAAAAATCCTGATGTGCAGGAGCCGACGGGAGACGTCAAACCCCGACAGGTGATTCATTTCTCTAGTGGAGAGATTCTGACAGAGGATGACAGTGAGGAAGAGGAGGAACAACATCAGCTTCATCAAGCAAGTGCTTCTGACCAGGTCAGACTCAATAACAACAATAATAGACCTTTTCTAAAATCTATGTCAGGTATAAAAATAATATAAGGTTGTTTCATATTTTACCTTTTAGAAAAACTGGACATGGAGGGATTATTCTCAGTTTTGGGGAACACAGATTTTAACAACGTCTCTGAGATGTAAGAATAACCTAAAAAGCATTTTTATTTCAAAGGTCACTGTATTTTTTCATGAAGGATTAAGACAATAGCAGTGATACTTGCTTTAGTAAACAGTAAACTAATTAAGCTTTTTAGTACAATACATCCCAATATGTAATCAAATTAAATCACTTCATTTCTTTATAGTTTGTGATTTTCTTGGAGAGAAAATGGCTGGTTTACTGGGACTGAATGCTGCCAAATATCAGTATGCTGTTGACCAGTATCACAGAGATCATAAGGTAGTTAACATACGGGTCAATAACGTGACGGGTTAAAGATTTTGAAGTGTCAAAAGGTCATTCGGTTTAACCATCCAAAGGCCAATACAGCCATTTCATTTGTGATTAAAATGTCTATATAAATGTATATATTTTTATTCTGGCATGATTTTATAACATCATATATCAACATAGTGCAAAATGGTATTAAAATTCTGTGTATTATGAGAAAGAATGTCCAGAAAAATGAATTTCATTGATGTCATTCGGAGTAACCAATATAAAGGGACCATTTTGGATCAAGTCATGCGGTCAATATCATGTGACCACAAGGAACACATGGTCGTGAAGCAAAGTAACTAACTCTCTCTTAACTATTTGAAAACTTGTTTTCATTTGCTCATACGCATGTCCTGAAACATCAGGTCATTCGGTACAACCGCTATGAAACATGGAAAATGTTGTAATATTTTAAAAACTTGTACTAGTCCTTTTGCTAGCTTGCTAGATATCAGCCTGTTAGCATTGTTCGAAAATATCATCATTCGGTATAACCAAAAGTGTCATTTGGTAAAACCGAAATTTTGGTTAAACCAAATGACTTTTTTGATGACAAAAACGTCAAAAGCAGTGTTAATTGATTATAAAAACCACATAATCTCAGCAGAGTCTAAACCAGAACTATATCGATAACAACACAGAGGAACAATTTTGTTAGAATCACTTTCAGGACGATCAGCCAATCAGAATCCATCCTGCTTTAAAGAGCTCGAGCATTTAAAGCGACAGACGACAAAACTGCAGCAGCAATAAACAGAACGATATCGTACGCTGGTTTGGGATGCTAATAATATAGTTAAACGTTATCGTTCATGGTGTGAACGGGCATTAATAAGCTAAAAGACTATGTTACACTTTTGAAAATGTAAGTACAAATGGATAACTTTGAGTGTTTTGTTTGTGCAGAATGAAACGGAAGGAGAGGTTTTGTCTTCAAGCACCAGTGTGAATGAGGAGAGAATTAATCTGTCAAAAATAGTGAGCAAACAGTATGGAGCCACAAATGTACAGGACCCGATAGAGCAACAAACCCTGAAAGAAACACTACAATATAAAGGAGAGCAGAATGAAGGATACAGTTCTAATGAATAATGGATCTAGAAGATCTAAAAGAATGTGAATTGTAAAATTGTTTTGTTTCCTGTTTAATTTATGACCATTAAACTAAATATGAAAGGCATTCTCTGATACACTTGGTTTTTCTTCATGTTTAAAGTCTCATAAGGTTTCTAATACATTTGCTCTCTCTTCACAGAGACCACATAGGCTACATTGTTTTCATTTTCAAACATAAAATATTGTTATTTTAGTTTTATAGTAGCCTAGTACACTTTTTTTTTAAATTTTAGGCTGCTTATGCATACTACATTTTCCAGCTTGCGATTCGTTGACGCAGCCTGTGACTGAAGAGTACGCATGCGTGGGGCCCCTCACTACTTCTAACTGCCAGAAATCGCTGCGACTTATAAAGGAATAGATAGAGAGGCTAAAATGGCAACATAAAATATGTATCTAACATTTTAATTTCTGATTTGTCAGGTACGATGTGTCCAAATGGTAATTCTATTATTTTAAATCACTTTGAAATTCAACGTTACTGACGCAGACGTCCATAAGGCATTGTCACGTGGTACTTGTTACTTTCCTAAGCGCTGGTTATGATGAACCAATCACAGCCGTTTGTGATTGTTAGATAAGAATTATTTAACAAAATTGTATAGGGAAGCAGCTAAGACAGATTTCTTATTTGTCAAGCACATCGCAATTCTTATAAACAATATATTAAAAAGATTATACATGTTTTTGGTCAAGTTTTTGTAATAAGACAAAAACAGTGCTGAAATTTGAATACAACCCAATGAGAATGAGGGATTGTGGGCCACCGAGCGCCCTCTGGAGGAATAACCGTTCATGCTTCATAGGACACAGTTATTAGCTAGTAACATTTGCCGCCCAATGCTAACAACAATGGAGGAGAGGTTAATAGCAGCGGTGTCCGACTATCCCGAGTTATACAATTCTACAATAAATTCATATAAAGACGCTGCTAGAAAAGCCAAAGCATGGAGAGCCGTGAGTCTACAAGTTGAAATACCAGGTAAGACTTGAGGTTTATAAAGTTGTTTCTTGCTTACTAAACTGCTAGCTATCTGCTGTTAGCTTGTTGCAGAGTAGGCTAACAGGAATCCAGATTTAAAGATTTAATTAATACCTCATTGATACTGTTTTCATCATCATACAACTAACAGAACGTGTTTTTGAGCTGCAAAGGCATTTGATGGATTAATCGGATAGATCTGACACTTTATTATATGAAAACCTGAGTTGTTTTGAGTTTGGTGACCTGCACAGTAATTAGTGAGATTTGATTTCATCCAAAGTTTAAGTTGCAAAGCTCAAAGAGAGCATTTAAGCCGGAGTTGCATCAGTCATATTTGTTTTTGTATAGTCAAATAATAACAATTTTCAAAGGGTTACATATTTAGTAACGTTTCTGTCAAATGTGATGTACATGCACACTTTTTTTTTTGTTTTGATTCTGAATAATTTAGATCATAACTTACAAAAGTACATTACTGATTATGTTTTTTTGTTTTGTTTTTTTATATGCTGGGAAAGTTTGACATATTCAGCATTACATTTAGTAAAGTATGGTCTAAACAAGACATTCATACATTTTCCATGCAAAAAAAACTTTTGTTATTGTTCCATTGTTTATTTTTTTTGTATATAAATATACATATGCTTAATTTACTATTTATTGATTACTGTAAAATGTATTGTTAATTATAAATTACTATATTTATTTATTGTTAATTATATTATTAGTTTAATATACATACATATGCTTCAATTACTGTATATATTAATGCAAAATTTGTTTATATTATTAATTAAATATACTTGTGCTTAAATGACTACTTTATTGTAAGGTTTGTTAATTATATTAAGTAAACCTACATATGCGTAAATCACTATCAATTTATTGTAAAATTTATTTTTAATTAAATTAATAATTAAATATAGCTATTCAAGAATATGTATATTTATTTATTGTTAATTATATTATTAATTTAATATGCATGCTTTAATTGCTACTTATTGTAAAGTTTAATTATATTAATGCATTAAATATACAGCTTAAAATACTATTTATTGATTATTTTAAGATTAACTATTAGTTAAATTAATAATTAAATATACATATGCTTAAATTTCTATATTTATTGTTAATTATATTATTAATTTAATATACATATGCTTTAATTGCTACGTATAGATTGTTGTAAAAATTATATTAATGAATTATTATTATTATTATATACTTATACTTACTACTTATTGATTATTGTAAGATTTGATGTTAATTATATTAATTAAACCTATGCATAAATAATTATTGCAAAAAAAAAAATTAAATTAATAATTAAATATACATATGCTTAAATTACTACGTATTTACCTATTTATTGTACATTATATTAATTTCATATGCATATTCTTTAATTATTACATATTGATTATTGTAAAGTTTGGTAGTTATATTATAATTAAATATGCTTGTGCCTAAAATACTACTTGTTGATTATTGTCAGATTTATTGTTAATTATATTGATTAAACTTAACTTACTATGTACTTATTAAATTAATAACATAATTAACAATATGCATATGCTTTAATTACTACATACTGATTATTGTAAAGTTTAATTGTTATTAATTAAATATACTTTTGCTTAAATTACTACTTATTGATTATTGTCAGATTTATTGTTAATTATATATTACATACATGTGCATAAATCACTATTGATTATTGTAAAATGTATTAAATTAATAAATAAATATACATATGCTTAAATTGCTATTTTTTATTCTATTATTGAATATGCATATGGTTTAATTACCACGTATTGATTACTTAATGTTAATTACATTATTAATTAAATATACTTGTACTTACATCTTACAATAATCAATAAGTAGTAATTTGTTTAATTTATATATATTCATAAATCACTATTCATTATTGTAAAATTGATTGCTAATTATTAAATATCCATTTGCTTAAATCGCTATACTTATTATTTTAAAATTATATTGTTAATTATATTATGTAAGTATACATATGCTTAAACAGTAAAGCGCAAAAATAAATAAATAAAATTGGTCTTATTCTGAGTGCCGATGATTAAAGTCACGTCACTCTATAAATGTCATGTCATTTTTATGCATCATTTGAATGCGTATCATGCATATGTTAATCAGTGTTGGTTGTTTCTCTGGGCAGAAGAGGACTGTCGCAGGAGATGGAAGAGCTTACGGGACATGTTCATTAAAGACAAACGTGCAGAGCAGCGCAGACGAGCATCAGGAACGTCCCATCGCAGCTGGAAGTACAGTTGGCAGATGTCGTTTCTCACGCCTTTCATTCAGTCCAGATCGCTGGCCGCAGACGAGCCCGAGGAAGACCGAGATGAGGAGGACAAGGAAGAGGAGAGGACAGCGGACGGAAACTCATCGTTTGGCGTCCAGGACTTTGAGGGGGATCATGGGATGCTGGACGCATCCTCGCACTACTCTGCGTCTGGCTCGCAGGGACCGGGCCGCAAGAGAAAATGGCAGATGGAGGCCAATGAGGACTTGGAGGACGAGATGTTCTTGTTTAGTTTACTGCCGTATCTGAGACGGCTGCCTTACGCTAAGAAGAGCGCAGTCAAGTTAAAAATTCACCAGCTGTTGTATGAGGCAGAGTTTAAGTGATGTAGTTTCTTAATATTTTTCTATCTTTTATTGATATTGAAATTCTATCCACTGCATTTTTTTAACATTCATAACATATTGTATCAATGCTGGTAGATGTTTGTTTCATCAGAAATCAATGATTAAACAGACATGTGCACTCTGACGATGATGTTCTTCTATGAAGCTCTGTTTCAAAAAGGTGAAGCTAAAACATACGGTTCTGGTGTATTATTACACGGTCTGTACATTGGGAAAAATTGTTTAGAGGTACACTGTAACCTTTAGCCCTCTAGTGGTTAAAAAACAAAACTGCGTGCATTTTGCGGAAGAACATTGTTTTGGTTGTGCTTCGGCTCTCCATGACTGTGCTGATGAATATGGTTATCCTACTCCTCATAAAACATTCACTACTAGGCTTAAGATATATAACCAGTTTAGATTACTAGCTTAAGACGTTACTGTAGCTGTAGCCATTAATAGACACAGTACTTCCCTGAAAAACAGCCCATAATGAAATGACCCCTTCACGATAGATAATGCTTTACAGTGAACTCTGTTAGAGAGCTACATATGGCAAATTATCTGTTCAATAAAATACTTTACTCTGCGTAAACTTACTTTTACAACATTTCAAATCCCTCAGTTTTTGCCATCTCCAAAAAGCTAAGGTTGATTCTTGTTTTATTACGAGCTCTGTTTTCTTTTTGCCAGCAGACTCTCCTCTGTTCGGTGTTTGTTTAAAACTGGTGATTCTTCAGAGGTTGGAGATTTAGCGGCTCCATTTCAACCTTTTTTGCTCGTTGTGACAATTAACTTCTGCCTCTGCCAAACCATACTAACTAACCTATGCTAATCTATGCCACTCCCATACCATACTAACTGACCTATGCTAACCTGTGCCACTCCCACACTATACTAACTGACCTATGCTAACCTGTGCCACTTCCACACTATACTAACTGACCTATGCTAACCTGTGCCACTTCCACACCATACTAACTGACCTATGCTAACCTGTGCCACTTCCACACCATACTAACTGACCTATGCTAACCTATGCCACTCCCACACCATACTAACTGACCTATGCTAACCTGTGCCACTTCCACACCATACTAACTGACCTATGCTAACCTGTGCCACTTCCACACCATACTAACTGACCTATGCTAACCTGTGCCACTTCCACACCATACTAACTGACCTATGCTAACCTGTGCCACTCCCACACCATACTAACTGACCTATGCTAACCTGTGCCACTTCCACACCATACTAACTGACCTATGCTAACCTGTGCCACTTCCACACCATACTAACTGACCTATGCTAACCTATGCCACTCCCACACCATACTAACTGACCTATGCTAACCTGTGCCACTCACACACTATACTACCTGACCTATGCTAACCTGTGCCACTCCCACACCATACTAACTGACCTATGCTAACCTGTGCCATTCACACACTATACTAACTGACCTATGCTAACCTGTGCCACTCACTATACTAACTGACCTATGCTAACCTGTGCCACTTCCACACCATACTAACTGACCTATGCTAACCTGTGCCACTCACACACTATACTAACTGACCTATGCTAACCTGTGCCACTCCCACACCATACTAACTGACCTATGCTAACCTGTGCCACTCACTATACTAACTGACCTATGCTAACCTGTGCCACTTCCACACCATACTAACTGACCTATGCTAACCTGTGCCACTCTCACACTATACTAACTGACCTGTGCTAACCTGTGCCACTTCCACACCATACTAACTGACCTATGCTAACCTGTGCCACTTCCACACCATACTAACTGACCTATGCTAACCTGTGCCACTTCCACACCATACTAACTGACCTATGCTAACCTGTGCCACTTCCACACCATACTAACTGACCTATGCTAACCTGTGCCACTCCCACACCATACTAACTGACCTATGCTAACCTGTGCCACTTCCACACCATACTAACTGACCTATGCTAACCTGTGCCACTTCCACACCATACTAACTGACCTATGCTAACCTATGCCACTCCCACACCATACTAACTGACCTATGCTAACCTGTGCCACTCACACACTATACTACCTGACCTATGCTAACCTGTGCCACTCCCACACCATACTAACTGACCTATGCTAACCTGTGCCATTCACACACTATACTAACTGACCTATGCTAACCTGTGCCACTCACTATACTAACTGACCTATGCTAACCTGTGCCACTTCCACACCATACTAACTGACCTATGCTAACCTGTGCCACTCACACACTATACTAACTGACCTATGCTAACCTGTGCCACTCCCACACCATACTAACTGACCTATGCTAACCTGTGCCACTCACTATACTAACTGACCTATGCTAACCTGTGCCACTTCCACACCATACTAACTGACCTATGCTAACCTGTGCCACTCTCACACTATACTAACTGACCTGTGCTAACCTGTGCCACTTCCACACCATACTAACTGACCTATGCTAACCTGTGCCACTTCCACACCATACTAACTGACCTATGCTAACCTGTGCCACTTCCACACCATACTAACTGACCTATGCTAACCTGTGCCACTCTCACACCATACTAACTGACCTGTGCTAACCTGTGCCACTTCCACACCATACTAACTGACCTATGCTAACCTGTGCCACTCACACTCTATACTAACTGACCTATGCTAACCTGTGCCACTTCCACACCATACTAACTGACCTGTGCTAACCTGTGCCACTTCCACACCATACTAACTGACCTGTGCTAACCTGTGCCACTCCCACACCATGCTAACTGACCTATGCTAACCTGTGCCACTCACTCACTATACTAACTGACCTATGCTAACCTGTGCCACTCCCACACCATACTAACTGACCTATGCTAACCTGTGCCACTCCCACACCATACTAACTGACCTATGCTAACCTGTGCCACTCCCACACCATGCTAACTGACCTATGCTAATTTTTAGTATTTTTTTAAAAAACATTCTAGTTTTTATTCATTTTTATTTCAGTTTTAGTTATTTTAAACTAAATTAAAATGAGAAATTTTGCCTTGGCAACTAGTTGAAATAAAAAAAAGGTATTTTTTATGCTTCATGATTATTATTATATTTATTTATATTATTTATTTTTTGTAAGTAAATATTTCAGTATTCAGTGTTTCTGGTTTTGTTTATCATTTATTAACAAAAAGTATGTATCACTATCATCAAAAACATCACTATCTAAAATATTGATACTTAAAGACTGATCCGTGTACAGCACATTTATCAAAAACAGCAAGTCATTTGGGTTCTTCATGCTTGGAGACACTTTGGATACTTTATGCACAAGCTTCGTTTGGGGCAGCATACTAACATACTACCATTTCTACAATATAGTAAGTGTGCACTGAATATATGGATAACACTACATTGGTCACATTGTGCAGTGTACCATATTATGGCTCATTAAATATCAGACTGCCAAGGGTTAACTCAAAATTGAATTAAAGTCCATAATAGTTAATAATTATTTCTGAGATAACTGGACACTTGCTGAATTAAACATGCCACGTGATAGCATTCTGTTAAGCTTGTTTGAAAAATAGTATGCAGTATATACTGTACAGTATTCAGTAAACTAGTACATCAAACAAGGCCTTGGTAAAATGTAGTACAAAAATGCATTAAAATACTGTGCATTGTATATTCCATACTTCTGAAATAGTAGTATGGTAGTGTGTTATTTGGGACACGGCCCGAGTGTTGTGTCCGGCTGATCTGCGCAGGTCTTGTGTGCTGTGAATGTTCTCGGGATCTGCCCATCACTTCCTGTAGTTCCTTCCCACCCAACCAACCAACCAACCAACCTGTCCCATCGCGCATTATCCGCGAGCTTCAGACGCCAAACGGCTCCCGGACGCGCTCGTGCTCTCACTGAGGTAAGATGCATTTGGCGCGCCCGCCGCTGTTAGTTTGTATCTTTAATCCATCATGACGTGTTGTCCACTATGACGTACGCGCGTCTGTAAATCAATGCGCTCTGCTACGAGCACTTTCTGCGCAGGCACCGTGTTTTTCACTCTGAGTTATGTTGTATTCAGCTTGCAGTAGGTGAAAAAATGTCTTGCGAATGTTTTAGGGTATAACTTTTAATTTTCACCGGCATGTTTTGTGTTTCAGGATGTTTTGGTGTGTAGTTCTGAGGTTGTATGTAGTGTGCGCGCTCGAGCCATGTTGTTTGACTGCAGCTGGATGTGTATTGGCGTGTGTTAGTGATGGGATGCACTGCTCAGTATTGTTATGCAGGATTCTCTCTCTCTCTCTCTCTCTCACTCTCACTCTCCCTCTCCCTCTCCCTCTCTCTGTCTGTCTGTCTGTCTGTCTCTGTCTCTCTGTTTACTTTTCACTGTTGCAGTTCACCAGCATCCCCCCTCCCATGCTTTAATGTGTCCCAGGGTTCAGATAATATATGTGTATATGTAGATGTGTGTGTGTGTGTGTGTGTGTGTGTGTGTATGTATATGTATATGTATATATAGACGTGTGTGTGTGTGTATATGTGTGTATATGTGTGTGTATATGTGTGTGTGTATATGTGTATATATATGTGTATATATGTGTGTATATATATGTATGTGTATATATATGTGTGTGTATATGTATGTGTATATATGTGTATATATATGTGTATATGTGTATATATATGTGTATATGTGTATATATATGTGTGTGTATATATATGTGTATATATATGTGTGTGTATATATATGTGTATATATGTGTATATATATGTGTATATATATGTATATATGTGTATATATATGTGTGTATATATATGTGTATATATATGTGTATATATATGTATATATGTGTATATGTGTATATATATGTATGTGTATATGTGTGTGTATATGTATGTATATATATGTGTGTATATATATGTATGTGTATATATATGTGTGTGTGTGTGTGTGTGTGTGTGTGTATATGTGTATGTATGTATGTGTATATATATATATATATATATGTGTGTGTATGTATATATTATTACATTTATATGTCTATGTGTATTCACACACACATTATGTAAACAAACCTTTGTTAGATGCAATTAATCTATTTGACAGCATATATATATATATATATATATGCTGTGTGTGTATATATAAATATATATAAGTAAATGTATTGTTCATCAGACTTTTTCAACTTTACTTTATGCAAAACACAATTTTTCAGTATAGTTTATATAAATATATAAATCTTGGGATGAAATTTGACCCCATTTTTTAAACTAGCTCATAAAACATGATATTTATATTATAGTATGGGTATATTTTCAGGGTTCCGACATTTAAAACATTTAAAAAATTTAAATAATTTACAACAGAGAAATGTAACATTGTAGACTAATATCCAGGCATTTTTTTTCTAGTTATACTCAGTTCTAAAATATTTAATGGTAAATTGCTCTTTATGAGTCTGTAAAATAATTTTTAAAACCCTTCTGCTCTATATGACCAACTGGAAAAGTCATGGAAATGTCTTGGTCCGAGAAGCGTTGAACATGTATTCAGTCGTGTAGTGCTCTGCTGCAGGTCTTCTTCTCATTTGTCCTCTGATATGTTGCTGTTTGACTAGTTGCTGACCCAGATTGTAAATGTTTCACTGAAATGCCATAGTCTCTTCCCTTGAAGTTGAAGCGTTCACTCAGGGAGATATATCGTGTCTGGGAATGACTTCAGGAGTTGCTTGAGTTTCGCTCATCTTTCCTTGTTGGATCCGTGCACCTGGCTTACTGATTAATTTCCCCCCCTTTGTTTGCTGTAATACTTCCAGGACAGAGAAAAATTACAATAAGTGGCCGAGAGGGCAGACGCTGAAAATTCAGCCATGTTTCCCAAGGCTTCTCCACGGAGAACATGGAAATGTTTATCTCCCTGTGCATGTCGTTAGAGTTTGCCATAGGCTGCCAGACGTGCTCGTAACGAAAAAAGCAATGGAATGGGAATTTAATTGAAGTTGACAAAATTATTTTTTCCCTCAAGTCAAGATTTTGTAAGTGCAGCCAAAACAGACAGAGAAAAAAACCTGATGTTCAGTTTCCCTTTACGTAAAATACTTTAGCCTACTGCATATAGAAAAACCTTTATGCGCGCAGAACAAGCCAAGTTAAGATTCCATCATGACTGTAATGATACACGAACTTGTTTCTGTCTTTATTTTGTAAGGTGTTTCACGGCACATGTGGGCGAATCTCATGAAACCTGTAAACATGTTCAGGTCATATTTTAATATTTTTTTATTTTAATATTTTGGAGTAAACAAGAATTAGGGGATAAATGTGCTTAATTGGCATGTCAATAATATTGCAATGAAGTTTATATATGTATATATAAGTGCTGTCAAATGGATTAATCATCATTAATGGCATCTAACATAGAAGTTTGTTTATATAATGTGTGTGTGTGTGTGTGTGTATATGGGTCAATGACGTGACACCTAAATTGCATTGCAGTTAAAATTTGGTTTAAATGCATAAAAAGATAGCATATATATGTAGTACCTCTCCCGTGCATGTACTCACTTTAACTTTTCAAAAAAAAAAAAACATTAGTTATTTGTAATTTTCTGTTATTTAAAGTTTCGAAATATCATGTTGTGTGACCATCCGGCCATAACTTCTGTTGTGGAAATGACTTTGAACTTATTCTAAATATATTCAAATTCATTTTCTGCACTATTTGGCATGATGAACCGTTTAAACGGCTGGTATGTAGTTACCACATTTGGACATCATGTGGTATGACCTCAAAAAAACAAAACAATCATTATTAAGCTGTTTCTGCAAATATATATACGTTTATTACAAATTTCATAGTGACCTTTTGTGGGACGCTAGCTTGTTTTGTTTAGGTAACCAATTCTGTGCCTGTAAATTTTGACTGAATTTAAAAGTATCATGTGGTGCGACCACTGCAGAGTTCTTTCCATGATCGATATATGTCCTAGATTGGCAGTTTTTGTGCTTTTATATTCATAATTGATTATTTATATACACACAATACTTTATTTTAGTATCATTTGGAAAAGATTTTAATGCAATTTGGGTCATTTTATAAAAATATTTCAGACAGTTTATGTTCGTATTGTACAATATGAGAAAAAAAATTGTTTGAGCATGTAATTTCAGTTTGGTAATTATGCATTTACAGTGTTAGTCATTTATTGTTTATTTATTCTTAACTCTTTTAATCTATTTTACCAGATGCCACTGCCAAGCAAAGTAAAAACCGCTGGCCATAGGCAGTGCAGCAAGAATGATTGAAATATTACAATTTAAAATATCTGTTTTCTATTAGAATATGTTTTAAAATGTAATTTATTCCTGTGATCAAAGCTGAATTTTCAGTCTTCAGTGTCACATGATCCTTCAGAAATCATTCTAATATGATGATTTGCTGCTCAAGAAACATTTCGTATTAATATCAATGTTCAGATTTTTGTGGAAACTGGGATTAATTAATTTCAGTTTAAACGAAATGGTGCACTTATAGTTTATAGAAAATGTTTATAAAATTAGAACAAAAATATAAGGTCATTCTTTACAGAATCTCAAAAGAACTGCAAATACTTTGTTTCTAAACACTTTAATTACTGAGAACTTGTAAACAAAAACAAAAAAACAAAAAAAAAAATGATAACCATGTTAAGGAAATAATTAATTTTAAGATATATCACGTTCGCACCACATGATGGCCAATTCATCTAGATAAAAAAAACAAAACAATAAAATCACTTAATTTTAAATTTTAATATGAATTTATGTGTACACTACATTCTTACCCCGGTTTCACAGACCAGGCTTAAGCTAGTCCTAGACTAAAATACATGTTTGAGCTGTTTTAACTGAAAGCAACTTGCAATGACATGTCTTAAAATTTGTCAGTGCCAATGTTTTGTCTTAAGATGCACATCAGTAATGTTTTTTCTAGGTTTATAAAAGCAATTTAAATACCCTAACTGAAATAAGGCCTAATCCTGGCTCAGCCTAAGCCCTGTCTGTGAAACCGGGCCTTAATGTTTGAACAATTGCAGTAGATATTATTTTTTGTATTTTAAAATTGGCCTGTTGAAAATCCTTATACATCACTGACCCATATATATATATATACACACACACACACACACACACACACACATATATATATATATATTATATATATGTATAAAAGTGCTGTCAAATTGATTAATTGCGATGAATCGCATCTAACAGTTTATGTAATATGTGTACATATGTGTTTATATATATATATATATATATATATATATATATATATATAATGTGTGTGTGTGTGTGTGTATGTATATAAATATAAAAGTGCTGTCAAATTGATTAATTGCGATGAATCGCATCTAACAGTTTATGTAATATGTGTACATATGTGTTTATATATATATATATATATATATATATATATATATATATATAATGTGTGTGTGTGTGTGTGTATGTATATAAATATAAAAGTGCTGTCAAATTGATTAATTGCGATTAATCGCATCTAACAGTTTGTTTATATAATGTGTATATATTTATATATCAAATGTGTATACGTGTGTAATATATATGTATGTGTGTGTGTGTGTATATATATATATATATATATATATATATATATATATAATATCAAACACATATGTACACATATATCGATTAATCGATTTGACAGCACTTAATATATATATATATATAACCACCAATTTTTGCTTATTGTAATTATTTTATGTATGTATATATATATTTATTGCTGCTTTCATAAATTTAAATAAATATCACAAAGCATATGCAAAACATGTGAGCATGTGGAAAATGTGCTTCGTTAATATGACAGTATTGCAATGAAAAAACTCCTAACGGATTTACACAAGACTCCTTTATGAAAAAGCATAATTTCTTGTGTTTTTTTGTGTTTTTTTTTTTTTTTGTGGTGAGTTGTGAGCTGGATAATGTTTTTTGGTGAGATTCATCCACAAGAGGGTGCCAGTTTACTGACATGTCCATTACGAGTTAGTATTATTATTTAGTGACCTGGAGTAAGTTGGTTACCGCTGAGGCTGGATGTGAAATATTGCCAGACCGACCAATTATATGAGCCTCAAATGTGTTTTTGCTTTATTCAACCTTTACCCTGGATGACAGTAAACACTGGCAACCAACACAAAGACCTTGAAATCTTATATCCAGATTCAACCCTGGTGATTTGTCACTCGTGTCCCTTTTCATTGGCAGGATTGGACTGGATTTTTCTTTCCGCTCGCACAGTATGTGTCCCTTCGAACGGGACGTTCCAAAAGGGATAAAAACCAATAAGGAAAACAGATGTTGTTCTGTTAACTCTGGGCTTTCATGATAAGAGGCTGTAAAAGCAATCTGGGACAGAAACAAGTCCAAAGATACATACTTCTCTTCTGCTGGAGGGTTTGATGGTGGCCGGTTCGTCGTGCGTCTCCCTACAATCCCATAGTTTAACTCACCGGTTAATATCCTCTGAATTAAACTGCACACAAACTGAGACAGAACCGGCCTAAGGGTCACTGAACCCGTTTCCTTTTCTCCCTCATGCACTTGAAAGAGCTAGCTTCATTAGTCTTTAGTTGTCTGCAAGCACCTTGCAAGATTTTTTGTCCATTTTGAGTCACTTCAGCTGTTTTGTAGCTTGGAT
Source organism: Elopichthys bambusa (assembly GCA_037101425.1). Lineage (NCBI taxonomy): Eukaryota > Metazoa > Chordata > Actinopteri > Cypriniformes > Xenocyprididae > Elopichthys > Elopichthys bambusa. The sequence goes on along the minus strand of CM074445.1, from coordinate 30,204,903 downwards.
CTGAATGTGTGTGAAATCGCATTAGTGTTGTTGGGGGCCATCAGCGCTCATTTTGTTTTACATTCAGAATATTACAAAGGTTGAGACACACTGTAAAAAAAAAAAAAATTGAATTTGTTCAAATCTTTCTACGTCAAATTTTCACATTTTGTTGTTTGCAGTTTCTTTGCAATTATTTGTGAAATTCACTTGCAGTTTCTCAGTGAAAGTTGTTTGTTCTCCATTGTTTTCAGTGCACATTGCTTAAAGGATTAGTTCACTTCAGAATTAACATTTCCTGATAATTTACTCGCCCCCATGTCATCCAAGATGTTCATGCCTTTCTTTCTTCAGTGGAAAAGAAATTAAGGAAAACATTTCTCCATATAGTGGACTTCACTGGGGGTTCAACGGGTTGAAGGTCCAAATGTCAGTTTCAAAGAGTCAAATCCCAGATGAGGAATTATCTAGAGAAACCATCGGCCATTTTCTAAAAAAAAATAAAAATTATATACTTTTTAACCACAAATGCTCGTCTTGCACTGCTCTGTGATGCAATTTTTTTGCCCTACCGCAGTACTTCTTCCAGTGTCACGTGTGACCTTTCCAACATGATTAAGACATGATTTGAAGAATTGCATCATTTGGAAGTGCACAGTGATGTTTTGCAATCAACACATTATGCTTATTGATCACTTTCAGTCATGTTGCTTTATGCTTGACATTTGAAACAATAAAAACTGGTTTATTGGCCTATTTGGATTATGAATGACAGAACTGATTGAATCAACCACAAAATACTTCAGTTTGACACTCTCTAGACTGTAACTGTCTTCTAGAGTTCATGGGTGAAAGCACAGGCCAGACTCGGGTCACTGGAAGCAGATTTGACCCCGGATGACCTTTGCTTGTAGTAGCTGCTCGCAGCACCAGATTGTGTTACAAATGCAACCCAAACACTGGAAAATAAATGGCGAGAGAAAGAGAGGAAATTAGTCATTAGCCAGAGTTTTCTTTTAGAGGCTGTGACTGAGGGTTTGATTTCAGGGTTAGATGTGATGTCTCGATTAAATACCCTGCAGAAATGTGCTCCGATTTAGTGGAATAGTTGAATTATATCTGTCATAACATTTATACAGGGGCTGACAATGGCAATTTCAGCACTGTGAATATCATAACGATTTTTAATGTGCTTAGGTTCAGTTAACTGATGCAAATGATTAATTATATTCACAGGTTTACTAATTTGATCTAATAGATAAGATATAGATTTATAGAGACTTCTTTAAAAAAAACTACAACATTTACTGATATATTATTTTTATAAATATGCACTATACTGAAATTCTCCACCGATACCGATAGCCGATTATTCAGAGTGATATCTGCCGATACCGTTAATGATACCAATAGTTTGGGGGTTCTGCCCATTTTTCTGCCCTCTTTTAATTGACAGAATATAGCGGCCCTGACTATTTGCTGTTTTTAAACTATCAGCCGATAGCCAATATCGGCCGATATCGATTATTGGCCGATATATCTCTAATATATATATATATATATCTTCTGCTCACCAAGGCCTCATTTATTTCACCAAAAATATAGTAAAAATTCTAAAATATAATTACAATTTAATTTAAGTTTTTTTTGTATTTTAAAAATATTTTAAAATGTAATTTATTTCTGTGATCAAAGCTGAATTTTCAGCATCATTACTCCAGTCTTCAGTGTCACATGATCCTTCAGAAATGCTGATTTGCTGCTCAAGAAACATTTCTGATTATTATCAATGTTTAAAATAATTTTGTGGAAACCTTGATACATTTCAGAATTCTTTGCTAAATAGAAAGTACAAATAAACAGCATTTATTTGAAATAGAAATATTAATTAATAATATTAAATATTAAATAAAAGTATTCATTTCTTTAGAAAAAATAAAAACGTTGAATGGTAGTGTATATAATAAGGACGCACGATATATATGTGCCACCGTATCGGTATTGGCTGATATATGTTCATTTTTAATGTTCTCGCTATCGGCTAAATAAGTAAATTTGGCCGATGTATTAAAGCTGATAAATAATAAATAAATATTTCCTTCCGCTGAGACACTTCAGATGCACACTGTCTGTCATTATGGTTTTGAATTGCTTGAAATATGATTAAAATCACTTCAAAAAGTAAAAAAAGTTAAGTGCAACATACAACGCAAGTATCATATCGACTACATAATATTATAATGAGAACATTATAATCGTGTGCTTTGGAAATGGCTTTGAATGGTGAGACTTTTGTTTTTGTAATCAGGCTCTCAAAAATTATACATAAATTTTGATTTAGGTTTATCGGCCAATATATCTGTTACCGGCTTTCAAATATAAAGAATTATCGGTTATCGGTATCGGCCAAAATTTTCATATCGGTGCATCCCTAGTATATAATAAGCCCTAATCTATACTAGTTGATGATCAGTTCGATATTATCCATTGTCCCATATCTCGCACCCTGGCATATCATGGTATGGATATATATATATATCACTTTTACAGTCCTGGTAATTGGATCCAGTAGTGCTTCCTCTGAACCTGGCCTTAGATGGGAGAAATCGATAGCGTATGATGGCGTTCACAAGTCATATGTGAAATATTACAGACGAAGCCTCACGTTTGGCTCTCGGCTGTTTGACCTGAGCCTGTCAGATTGTTCTCTCTCCGTCTCCGTCTGTCAGTCCGCACAGCTGTCACTGCCGGTATATTTGATATAATGGGGGGTGTTGAGCAGAAACAGGTGTTGTGTATTAGTTCCACTTTTTTATTTCCCCCCCAAAATGTCACTTGGCTGGATAGAGTTGTCAGACCGCATTATTGTGAAATACAGCTGGAGGTTTCTGTTTGACTATTGCTGCAAAACATTTTCTTTCACTGTGTAAAGAAAAATGGGGAAAATGTCGTCCAGGTGGAGTTACCTCAGAAACGAATGCCAAACAAGACAAAGGCTTTGAACTGAACTGGTGAAAGGTTCCTGCTGCTCTTTGTTTAGCTGGTTATCCTCATTGTAGAGGTAAAATGGGTCACAAATGCCATTTGTAATTGACTTTACAATGTGTTTCAAAACCACTGTAATTATTATTATGTACCATTGTACCTTTTATTAATAATTTGAATTAGTTTTTATTTTGAATTAGTTTTTTTTATTTTAGTTTTTTTTTAGTATTTTGTGCTTTTGACATTTTATTACATTTTTTTTAATAAATTATTATGAAACATTTTTCATTAATTTTTTTATTTAGTAATATATTTTTTCAATATTACTATTTAGCTTTATTTTATTTGTTTCTGTTTTAGTTTTAATTTTAGTGTAGTCATTTTATGTACTTTTGTTTTTATTATTAAACGATTCTATTTTTTAATAAATGATTATTTTTAAATTTAACACATTTTTATTCAAATTTTATTTATTTAAATGTATTTATTTATTAACATTATTTCAGTTTAAATTTTCCATTTAATTTATTTCTTCTGTTTTCATATTAATTTTTAAAAATATATAGTCATTTTATGTGCTTTTGTAATTTTTATTAAATTATTATATTTTTGATACATTATTATTTTAAAATAATTAACACATTTTTATTACAATATATTTTTTAATTAAAGTTATTTTTAAAATGTAGTTATTTAAAATAATTTATTTAGCTTTTTCAGTTTCAGTGTCAACTTTTTTTCTAACTTTAGTTTGTTTTTCATCTAATATTTATATATTTTTTCGGCTTTATTTCAGTTAACAATTTAACAGTTAATTTTAGTTAACGCTATTAATAACCCTGTTCCAAACTATTTTTAAATATTATAAATATTCTGCTTTTGTTGATCATTTTTGTAAGGCGCTTCGATCAGATTATACCTGCTGCAAACTAAATGTTGCATGAGAATCAAATGCAAAAACATTATATCAGGCCCAGTTCTCCTCAATGAATTGAATCCACCAATGTTGTTCGGCTCAAGATCTCTATAGGACCTCTGCTCCTGTGACCCCCTGCCCTGAAATTAAGTTTCATTGCACAACCTGTTCGCATTTATCATGTTTTCAGCTGATGCCTTGAAGACGGATGGCTCTACTCAAGGTCTGGCTGCAGCGTCCAAAAGTCTGCACCCCTAATTCAATGAGATAAATTGGAAAAATGTGTAAATGCAAGTCATATTCACTAGCCAGCTTTAGGAGTGCAATTCGTAGCCCGTCTCGAAGCGCGGTAAATTTTGCCAGAGTTTCAGCAGGGCTTGGAGAGATCATTAGCCTGACACTAACCAGAGGAGAGATCTGGGACGACGGCCTTCTCTGGACATGAACCAAACATCCAGCCTGTGAAGGCCCGACTCATGAGCGACTGCTGCTCGTTTTCAGGAGGTTTGTTTAAGCCTGGTTTGTTGGTCTGTAATGAAAAAGTAATGAAATATATGTTTGCTGAGGCAAGCTTCCGTTGCACATATTTGAGACCGAAATATACTCTTATTAGAGCTGCATGATTCTGGAGTAATTGAGATCACGATTTTTTTTTTGTTTCAAACAGAGATCATGATTCTCCCACAATTCTGAATAACTAAACAAAATAACTTGTAATTTACTAGAGGTTCAGACAAAATGTTAATTGCTGCAGTCTATTTAAAGTGTTTAATTAATCTGAATGAATTCTTTTTAAAAATTGGGTTGAATGAATGATTCAATGACTCACTCGTAAACACTTCACTTGTTTCATTACTGGATGAATCAGCATTCTTTGAACGAATCTTTTGAATTAATGATTCAATGACACACTCATAAAGTTTATTTTGTTGTTGAGAGGAAAGAGCGCAGCACATATTTACATATTCATCTAACCATCGCTCTCAAACATTGCTCACGTATTTCCAAATTATTTTTTATCCCTAAGCGAAGACATGATCTTGACCTTGGATCTCTTGATCAGTTTTTCTCTCCCCAAGTACGGAACTTAGGTGTGATGTTAGATAGCTCTCTTAAATTCGATAAGCAAATTAGTACGGTCATTGAATATAGTTTTTTTCTCTCTATCGAGAATTAAATCTTGTCTCCCCAAGCGTTCTTTGGAGACTGCTATCCATGCTTTTACCTCGCGCCTGGACTATTGCAATTCTCTTTATTTTGGCATATCTAAGTCCCAAATGGCACACTTACAGGTTGTTCAAAATGCTGCGGTGTGATTCGTGAAGGGAAAAAGGAAATTTGATCACGCTACCCCCCCCATCTGAGATCTGAGTTTAAAATTTTATTACTGGTGTATAAATCATTAAATGATTTAGCTCCTTATACCATACTATACCACACTATACTGTACTATGCTATACTATACTAAACTATACCACACTATACTATACTGTACTGTGCTATACTATACTATACTAAACTATACCACACTATACTATACTGTACTGTGCTATACTATACTATACTAAACTATACCACACTATACTATACTGTACTGTGCTATACTATACTAAACTATACCACACTATACTATACTGTACTGTGCTATACTATACCACACTATACTATACTGTACTGTGCTATACTAAACTATATCACACTATACTATACTGTACTGTGCTATACTATACTAAACTATACCACACTATACTATACTGTACTGTGCTATACTATACTAAACTATACCACACTATACTATACTGTACTGTGCTATACTATACTAAACTATACCACACTATACTATACTGTACTGTGCTATACTATACTAAACTATACCACACTATACTATACTGTGCTATACTATACTAAACTATACTATACTATACACTATTATAATATAAAGTATTAATGATCCTAAAATAGGCTATAAGAACTTATTTAAAGTATAAATGATCCTAAAATAAGCTTAATTTTTTTTTAAAGAAAATGTAATTTATTTATATTTACTTAATTATTTTTATTTATTTGTTATTTTTGTTTATTTTAAATGATGAATGGTCTTATCGTCTTTTTCTCTAATAAATATATATTATATTATAATTATTAATTATTTGTTTATTTAATCAAAAGATTTAATGTTCCTAAAATCTTCATGTTCTGTAAGTATTTATTTATTTGTTTATTTTTTAGTTATTAATGGTCCTGATATAGGCACCATTTTCTGTCCAAAAATATTTATTTATTTAACTTTAAAATTATTAATGATTTTATATTAATGATTCTAAAATAGGCTCCATTTTCTATAAGAATTTATTTCTTTATTCATTTTTTTATTATAAATTATGAATGGTCCTAAAGTAGTCTTTATTTTCTATAAGAAAACTATATTATATTGCATTATTTATGTATGTGTTTATATTTATTTATTTACAATTATTAATGTTCCTAAAATAGGCACTTCTTTAAGTATTTATTTATTTATTTATTGTCAAATGCAACCCAGACATGTTCTTAAAACTCATAGGGTGGACTAAATATTCCATCACAAAATACATTAAATGGCGACAGTGACGGTATTTATTTTCCCAAAAGCCACACCACAACATTTCCTTCTTCAAAGACCTCTACAAAAGAAGCCTTTGAATCCAGCGAGCTCTTTACGTATTCAACAAGCACTCAAATGCGCTCATGTTTGGCAGGCGGAGACGAGACTGACCTCACTTTTTCTCGACACTTGTTGATCGCCTTGTGATAGCACAGCGAATGCTGAATCACTCCGACATACTAACAGATCTCTGCTCTATAAATTCAAGCCAGATTGAACGATTCAAAGGGCAAAGATCAGGATCAATCCAAGTGTGGGATGTGGGAATGAAAACATCCTTTGTTCAGATTGTGTTGCATCCACAAAATACATTTTCCTCAGAGCCGGAGTGTAAGTGAAACAATATATGAGTCTGTTTTGTCCATGTTTTATCCCACTTCTGCGATATCAATCAATCTGACGCACCAGTTAGTAGTTTTATATGAGTGACACACATTGCTAGTGTTTAACCTCTTACCTGACTAAATTTACTATTTTTTTTCTTCTTTAATACATCAAATCATCTCAGCAGTAACTTGTAGAAATATATTCTTTATTTTGAAAGCAAGTCGGGTTTAATTCACGTAACAGGACGTGAATTTTTTTTTTGTCAAGTCAGCCTCGTTTTGACTTAGACTTGAATTCAAGGATGAAATTCAGAGACATTTTTTGAATCTCCAAACCACTTCCTCTTTTACTCTCCCCGAAAAAGCCAATTATCCAAGCAAATGTTCCTAATGAAGGGAATTTATGAAGTGAATCTGCTCCGATGTGAATAAAGCCTGTTTGTTCACCCACATCCAGGTGTTCCAGCTTTTCCACTTCCATTTTTTCCCCCTTTTTCCTCAGCGATATTGCCATCTGTAGCCGGCAGCTGTATGTTCTACATGTGATGCATGACGTTTACAGAAACACAATAGTGTCTTTTCTCATGTGCCTACAGTCTTCAGTGTCACATGATCCTTCAGAAATCATTCTAACATGCTGATTTGCTGCTTAAGAAACATTTCTGATTATTATAAAAATGTACTTTCACACTCTTTCCCCTTGTCTTCGTTTTTGCTGCCTGGACAACAAAATAGTAATGTGGTTTTGAGCTGACAAGGTGTGTGTGTGTGTGTGTGTGTGTGTGTAAGAGAAAGTTTCACAGAGCTCTGTGTCAGTGGAATGTCTCTGTTTACTAGGCAAACGTTCCTGTCAATCCAGAGAGACGGATTCTCTTAGGAATGGGAGAAATGCAGACATCAATCACAGGCGTTTTGCTGTAGGCTGGGTGAGATAATAATATTGTGGAAACCATAACTATTTTACAGTGTTTTTTTATTGGCCATTAAGTTTCCTGTTAAGATAGAGATGTGTTAATAGTGTCACTCATTTTTGCTCACTTCAGTATGAAAAATGCAGTTAGACTGCGATTCATTTTGTGAATCAGTTCAGTGCAAAACTCTTTGATTCATTTGCATCATCACTCAAGCATATTCACAGAATTCCCCCATTTTCCCTACATTGAATCGTTTTAGTAAATTTATGTATGGAAAAATTAATGACGGTCCTTTGAATTATTAGAAAATAATGCACACCCGAGGTGGTAATGCAGGAGTTTGCATTATTTTCTAATAATTCAACAGATCAGAGTAAATTATTACGCTTCTACTATGGTTACTACACCTCAAGACATTGAGTTTCAAGACATTTTTTCATTAAAACTCTCTTGTGTGTAGGACTAATTTCTTACGCATCTCATCCCACGCCTCTGTTGCTAATTCCAAAACGTCATTTTAGAGCTAGTAATGGAGGCTTGAGCCATTGATAGCAGACTAATGCAGTTATTTGAGAGAGAGAGATTAAGTGTGTGTGAATTGCTGAGTCTGTGCGTCTCTCAACAGTGTTTGGCAGCAGCGTCTCGACTAATATCGAAACTGTAAGTTTATCTGCTTCAGTTATTTCCTTGCTAGTGAGAAATGTCATGTAGCTTGCATATTTATTTTACTGATTAATTCGTCAGAGCAGCGCTGACAACACATTTATGTACGTGTGTGTCCGTACTGTATGTGTGTGTTTGAGTGAGAGAAAGAGAGGATGTGCTTTTTTTTTTAACATGATCCAACGTGTTGTGTCCTCCTTTGTCGTAGCTTGCGAGCCGGCCGTGACAAATGGGGGCTTGTCCGGGATAATAAAACATGTACTAAACTATACCACACTATACTATACTGTACTGTACTATACTATACTAAACTATACCACACTATACTATACTGTACTGTGCTATACTATACTAAACTATACCACACTATACTATACTGTACTGTGCTATACTATACTAAACTATACCACACTATACTATACTGTACTGTGCTATACTATACTAAACTATACCACACTATACTATACTGTACTGTACTATACTATACTAAACTATACCACACTATACTATACTGTACTGTACTATACTATACTAAACTATACCACACTATACTATACTGTACTGTGCTATACTATACTAAACTATACCACACTATACTATACTGTACTGTGCTATACTATACTAAACTATACCACACTAGACTATACTGTACTGTGCTATACTATACTAAACTATACCACACTATACTATACTGTACTGTACTATACTATACTAAACTATACCACACTAGACTATACTGTACTGTGCTATACTATACTAAACTATACCACACTATACTATACTGTACTGTGCTATACTATACTAAACTATACCACACTATACTATACTGTACTGTACTATACTATACTAAACTATACCACACTAGACTATACTGTACTGTGCTATACTATACTAAACTATACCACACTATACTATACTGTACTGTGCTATACTAAACTATACCACACTATACTATACTGTGCTATACTATACTAAACTATACCACACTATACTGTACTGTGCTATACTATACTAAACTAAACTATATCACACTATACTATACTGTGCTATACTATACTAAACTATACCACACTAGACTATACTGTACTGTGCTATACTATACTAAACTATACCACACTATACTATACTGTACTGTGCTATACTATACTAAACTATACCACACTATACTATACTGTACTGTGCTATACTATACTAAACTATACCACACTATGCTATACTGTGCTATACTATACTAAACTATACCACACTATACTATACTGTACTGTGCTATACTATACTAAACTATACCACACTATACTATACTGTACTGTGCTATACTATACTAAACTATACCACACTATACTATACTGTACTGTGCTATACTATACTAAACTATACCACACTATACTATACTGTGCTATACTATACTAAACTATACCACACTATACTATACTGTGCTATACTATACTAAACTATAGCACACTATACTATACTGTACTGTGCTATACTATACTAAACTATACCACACTAGACTATACTGTACTGTGCTATACTATACTAAACTATACCACACTATACTATACTGTGCTATACTATACTAAACTATACCACACTAGACTATACTGTACTGTGCTATACTATACTAAACTATACCACACTATACTATACTGTACTGTGCTATACTATACTAAACTATACCACACTATACTATACTGTACTGTGCTATACTATACTAAACTATATCACACTATACTATACTGTACTGGAAATAATTTGTCGTTTTTATTCTATTGCTTACTACATTTATTTGCTTGGTCAGTGTCGTTGTGGGTTTTGGTTCTTTTGCTGTTTTCGGCTGTAAGGACCTTAAAACTTAAAACTTAAATAACTTAAAACATTTGGCGAAGTTATATGGAACTTGTTCACCTGTTTAATCTACATCAGAACAAATACAAGATTTATGTTTTCCAAAGGCTGAAAAATATTGAAATATACACTACTGTTCACATGTTTAGGGTCAGTATGATTTTTTTTTTTTTTTTGAAGAAAATTAATACTTTTATTCAGCAAGGATGCATTAAATTGCTCAAAAGTGACAGTGAAGACATTTATGATGTTACAAAAGATTTCTATTTTTAAAAATGCTGTTCTTTTAGAACTTTCTATTCATCAAATAATTCTGAAAAATAATCAGAAATGTTTCTTGAGCAGCAAATCAGCATATTAGAATGATTTCTGAAGGATCATGTGACACTGAAGACTGGAGTAATGATGCTGAAAATTCAGCTTTGATCACAGGAATAAATTATACTTTAAAATATATTCACATAGAAAAAAGTTATTTAAATTATACAATTATTTCACAATTTTACTGTATTTTTAAAAAATAAAAATCTATATATTAAGCCACATATTAACTGCATCAGCCTATAGTCAAAACAGAATCTTCCAGGTATTTGATTTTCATAAGTTTTCGTCCTCTAAACACATGTGGCTTCTCCACAAACGTCTGCTGACGATCAGCGCGTCAGACTTCATTGCAGTAATTGGCCTGACTGCGGGGGACGCGAGTTTGAAATATTTTCTTAGCGGGATATATGTGATTTAGACTGCCAGATCATATTTAACGTAAAAAGAAACAAGTTAAATGGTTTCTCTGCTTTTGTTCTTCGAGGAAGTTAAGCTTGTTAGCTAAGATCCACTTTTAAATTTGACAGCTGGTGTTTAATATCTATGACCACAAACATAAGAAATGCGACAAAGTCTGTGAATATGATTATGGGTCATGATTATTATGGAAACTCTGTTAGTTTAGTCATATTTATTTTAATATTTCCCCCCCTCGTCAAATGCTAATGATGTGACTTGCCTCTGTAATGTAGACCACATGCTTCATGCCGTAAACATCTGCAAATTAATCTTGGATGCATTTGTAAAGAAGGAAATAAGGTACCTTGGAAAAAAATGCATTAATGTAGTCTTGTAGTTTGGATGGATGACAAGAATTGACTTATGAATGTAGTTAGTTTTAGTTGCTAAGTCAAGCATTACTGGTGTAGGATTTACTTTGAAACAGTTTTCGCTCAGAAGGTGTTTGTAATTTTCGCAGATAAACAAAGTTTCTGTTCATCAAAGAATCCTGAAAAATAAAATATATCACGGTTTCCACACAAATATGAAGCAGCACAACTGTTTTCAACATTGATAATAATCTTAAATGTTTCTTGAGCAGCAAATCATCATATTAGAATGATTTCTGAAGGATCATGTGACACTGAAGACTGGAGTAATGATGCTGAAAATTCAGCTTTGGTCATAGGAATAAATTACATTATACAATATATTCACATTAAAAACAGCTATTTAAAATTGGAAAAATATTTCACAATTTTTACTGTATTTTTGATCAAATAAATGCAGCCTTGGTGAGCAGAAGAGACATTATAAACACATTGAATTAAATGTGAAATTTAGAAAGACTGTAGTAATATTTTCTTATAAAACTTACTCCAATAATCTTTATCAGTGTGTGTTGTTGAGTTACTATGAATTTTCAGCTTGAGGGCAAGTTTACACAACAATGATGTACTAAAAATGAAAAAGTTTCTCCTTTGTGTTTCTTGCGTACAGACGACAACGTTGTTAAAATGATCCCCGTTCACACGGATCCGCGCAAACAACTAAAAACACTGTATTCTGCTGCCAGGCCAGTAGATGGCGATGTCACTTTCTAAAAAAAACAGCTTTACGCGAAGAATCGTTCACGCGCCTATAGACTGAACACGTAACGCATGCGCATGACATCACTACTTTTTACAAATTTGCGTTTTTTTTTGTTGTTTACGCAGAGACGATAATGGTATTGTTTTCAAAAACTTGCACTTTGAAATCCGATTGTAAAAGTTTGCATTTTCAGGCCGCCAAAGCACTGTTGTCGTGTAAATTAATGGCCAAAATGCATAAAAAGTTTTCCGTTTTTAGTTGAAAGCGGTGCCCCTTCATATTTCACTTTTTTAACATATTTGTCTGTAAACTTCTAAATTATTCTCTTTTCATATTTCACGCATGTGAAGAACTTCTCCGATTTTAGACATGATGTTTGTGCATTTATCGGTTGGCTTGTGGGAAAGTTTATGTCACCATGTTTTTAGGAGACCGTCAAGTGTCCGGTCAGTTTCTGTAATCTTCACTTTGACCCTTTAAAGCCTTATTACCGGCTCAGGAGAGGGCAGAGGCCTGACCCCGCTTCTCTGAGGGTCGTGCGGCCCTTGCAGGAGCTGCCATTATAATGCAAGAGTCTTGAAGTGGCATTTGAAAACCCCAGGAGGTGTGTAACACTTTCCCCCCCTTTTTCTCCCAATTAAGCTCATTTTTGCTCCCAACAAGAGGCCTGTATTAGTAAAGACTTCATTTGCACAATTGTTTTTTCAGAAAAGTGCTGTTAACTGAAGTTTGCCACTGTGCGTGTAAAACTTAAAGCCTGTTTGCAGCAGACTATAGAAGAACTCAGAACAAATACAGTATTGAAATATACACCAATGTTCAAAAGTTTGGGGTCAGTAAGATTATTTTTAAAGAAATTAATACTTTTATTCAACAAAGATGCATTAAATTGATCAAAAGTAACAGTAAAGATTTCAAATAAATGCTGTTCTTTTGAACTTTCTATTGATCAAAGAATCCTGGGGGGAAAATATATTGGTTTCCACAAAAAAAATAAGAAAATGAATCCTATATTTTATCATAATGCAAAAACATCTCATTCTTGTAATACTGTAAAGATATTATTTAAATAGCAAATTATACATCATGGTACTATTTGTTTTATTTTATTCCGATTTAAGTAAAATGTGTATTGTAATGCAGAAATTGCTAGTAAATTTCACAAATAATTTCAGAGAAATGACGGCAAGTAACACATTGAATTAAAGGGGCTTTATGTAAGGATTTTCATGTATTATTTGCTTTTTTATTGCCAATGTGTGAACGGCTTGTAACGAAACTTAAAAACGAGACCTTCCCCGACTTCCTAGGTTGTCTTTTATGTGAAGGACTCTGGATGTTTTTGCCAGGAAAATCAAAAGAATGTGATGTTTACGCACTGCCGAGAGCCTCTCGTCCTTCAGTGACATAAAATGAATGCTTATAATGTTCAGGATAATGCTGAAAGAGCTATTCTGTAATGTAACTTCAATGTGTCATGTCTCACACAGCCATATCTATATAGTCGATAGTCTCAAATATACTTTATAAATCACACTATCATAACAGTGTAATTTTAATTACCTCATCTGTCAACATGATGCCGGTGAATTTCAGAGCTGCTGCAAACATATCCACATCGCTATGATCAGATGATTTATTTTTGTTTTCTCACTGCTGTCATTTTTGTTGTGTTTGTTTTGTTTTTGAGAGGAAACCATGCAGCATATATTTACATATTTAACTAAACATCGCTCTCAGCAGAGAGTTTAACAGCTTTAAAGGTGTTTCCAACTTCATTTTGTACTTCTAAGCAAAGAACTTTGCCGTGTGTATATCAGGGCACTGAATCATGTTCAGTTTCTTGTACGTGCTGGCTGCAGTTCACTTAATGGCCACCGGTGTCGCTAATAACACACGTTTCTGAATTCTACATACAGCCCTTTTAAAATTAAAAATTTTGAAGTAGAAAGACTAAAATAGTATGTTCTTGCAAAACATACTCTAATATTTGTTGTTTTATTTCGTTTTTTTTTGTTTTTTTTTTACAGTGTAGCACTGTATACAATACAGATTCAAAGCCGCTTCACATTGCTAAACAGGAAAATAACAGTGTTAATGTTGCAAAATTCTTCAATTATGAAACAAATACAATTTCATCCAATATAGCTGCAAGCAGTGATGACGGGCCCAAGCCCTGGCACCAACACCACCCCAGTGGCTTAAGGAAACCTGTGCTTTGTGGGCAACATACAATCTAAATTTAATTTAAATCAAATAATGATTTTACAAGATATGAGACACTTCATGTTTTTTTTTTTGTCCCTAATTAAATCCCCCGCCACATGGCAACACTGTTCGAGATATCCTATAATTGGTCAAAATTTAGCATCTTTGTTTCATGTTGTTTGGTGGCAATAGCGTGAATCTCCTATGAGGAGTACTTAAAAACTCAGAGCCTGATTATTAAAAAAAATCCACATTCAAACCAAAATATCTGACTTCCTGTTGGTCGGAGCTAATGACTGTAAATTAGAAAGTTGTGCGGCTTGATGAGAACAATATATGTACAGAGTTTGGTGACTGTAAGTAAGACAAACCCCCCAACTTTTGTCAAAAGGGGTGTGCTACAGAGCCCCTGAAATACAACCACATAAAAGGGTGTGCCACAGAGACCCCCCCCCCCCCCCCCCCCCCATGCCCGGCCCTGATGGCCAAAGACTCCAATGTGTGTGCAAAGTTTTAAGAGTTTTTGAGCATGTTAAGCAACCCAAAAGTGTGCCGGAAAGTTTGAAAAAATTAAAATAAAATAAATGTACCTAAGGAAAACAATAGGGCCCTAATAAAGCAACTCTACAGATGACAATAAATGTCACAATGCTTCTAAAAAATGTTTTGCACAGTCATCCCCTTTGATTTTTGTTTGAAGTGTCTTCGTGAGACAGTGTTGCTGTCATTGTCTGCAGTCACGGGTCTGTTTCATTAATTATTAAAAGGTGAGACTCGCACAGCTGCAGAACTGTATTTAATTGGACCCACACACCGAAGACAAGACGAGGTGATTCGTCATGGAGGAAACCTCGTCTCCCGGTGTCAAGAGTTTTGCTGCGAGGCAACCAAACAGCTGTGTTGATGGTGCAGTCGTAGATTACAAACAGCAACTTTCTGGCAAGCCAGTGTTTCTGCACGAGGACGTCCTTTGATCATCTGCCGTTGTTAAACTTCACGATTGCCCTGGCGTCAGATAAAACTCTTGATTACTGTCTTAATGACAGGGTTGAAGTCCAATACAGATCCCATGATGCTCAGCTTTCAGTGTTTGTTGTTTAGGCCAATAATAACTTGAGTGGCTTAAAGTGTATAGCTACACTCTAAAAAATGCTGGGTTAAAAACAACCCAAGTTGGGTTGAGAATGGACAAACCCAGCATTTGGGTTAAATGTTTGCCCAACTTGCTGGTCAGGTTGAAAATTAAAAATCAGACACATAATTACTAGAGGCAACAGTAATAATCAAAAGATGAACATTTATTAATAAGAAATTTAATGAATGTTTATTGTTTAAACGTATTAATAAATGTTCATTTCCAACACACTTTGGGTTCATTTTAAGCAAGCAATACAGTAATTTTTAAATAAAACTACCCAGCAGGTTGGGCAAACATTTAACCCAACCACTGGGTTAAAAAAAAAAAAATTCCTGGTTTAAAACAACCCAACCGCTGGGTTTGTCCATTTTCAACCCAACTTGGGTTGTTTTTAACCCAGCATTTTTTAATGCATCCTTGCCGAATAAAAGTGTTCATTTCTTTCAACAGAATCTCTTGAACAGTAGTGTATATTTTTTATGAAAACATAAATGAAACACTGACACTTGTTTTTCGTGTGCTTTGCATTGAGCAAAAGGCGTTCTGTTTTGTTTCTATCCACCGACTCCCTCACAGTCTTGATCGATGGTGGTTTGCGCAAGCTGCTTTCAAAGAGTCTCTTACTGAAAGGAGTCAAAGCTTTCCACTAATTGAAAGAGTGTAAGTGATGGTTGAAGATGCCGAGATCTCCGGTTTGGTCCCAGGAAGGAGATCGGAGGCCTCTGACCTCTCGCTACAAAGAGGGTCTTCTCATCCTAACATCCTAAGCTGGGAAGAGCAAATATTTAGCAGCCTCACAACAATGACGGACTGGGAAAAATGGATCGCTAAGTGTGTTTCATCCTTCAGGACCTCTAAGCTCTTCAGAATGGCGTGAAAAAAAACAACAAAAAAACAAGTACTAAGAGTAATTATTGAGGTTTCCTCTGGGCTGGATTTGCTCTAATAGCCAGTGGCATTATGGTGGTAGATTTTTTTTTCTTTATTGAAAAAGTGTGTTAGGGTTCCTCCTATAAATCCTTGAGGTGGATATTCGCTCAGAGCTGTTTGGAAAAGTACTTAAAGCCCATTATATGCCACAAAATATTCACTGTTTCTCCCTCCCGTCTCAGACGTTAACACTGGTTTGATTGTCTGACACACTGGTACAATTTTTATGGCTCTAATTCTGTTTTGACAATGTCTCTTACCATGTTGTCCACCCATTTTATGTGACGTTAATTGCTTGTTCTGTACATATATACAATTGTGCATCAAAAGTATGGTCATCTTACAGAAACAGGAGGTTTTTAAATTGAGAAAAGCATTTCATTTGGATCAACAGGGTGATTTATTGAATCTCAGCGAGTTCACAGGTGCAGCACGGTGGTTTGTGAATGAGGAACCAAACGTTTGGTTGATAATATTCCCATTCCAGCTTTCTCTAGAGTACAACGGTCAGGTTCAGGATGCGAAACACACCATTATTCAAAAGTTTAGGGTCTGTGAGATTTTTTTTAATGTTTTTGAAAGTCTCTTCTGCTCAGAAGAGCTGCATTTATTTGATCAAAATACAGTAAAATTGTGAAATATTTTTATAATTTAAATAACTGTTTCCTATGTGAATATATTTTAAAGTATAATTTATATCCTGTGATCAAAGCTGAATTTTCAGCATCATTACTTCAGTCTTCAGTGTCACATGATCCTTCAGAAATCATTCTAATATGCTGATTTGCTGCGAAGGAAACATTTCTGATTATTATTAATGTTGAAAACTGATTCATATTTTTGCAGAATATTTTTTTTTAGGATACTTTGAATATAATGTTTAAACAAACAGCATTTATTTGAAATAGAATATTTTGTAAAATTATAAATGTCTTTACTGATACTTCTGTTTAATTTAATGCGACTTTGCATTGATGCTGCCTTAAAATTAACCATGTCTTGAACATTGGGGGGGGGGGGGGGTTGTTATTTTTATTTAAAGAAATTAAATAATTAAAGGATTTAAAAGCGATTTAAGGGAATAAACAAGAAATTATAAAAGTAGTTCTAGGTCTAATTATGGCATATAGTTGGGAAGTAGTTCATTTAAACTCTTTGCAAGTAATATTTTATTTGAAAAAATATGCACACATTCATGTATGTCTAATATGTCAAAAAATGTAAAAAAAAACATCTCTTGATAGCATATTTTCAATAAATATTTTCAGTTTCAATTAGCGTGCTAATTGAGTAGCTGTATGCTATGCTAGTACATAAGCTAACGAAAAAAAAACAAAAAAACAATAAGCACAAGAAATGCTTGATTTCACAACCTATAGCTTCAGTTATATATCAGTATATGAACCATAACATGATTTTTGCAGTAATTATAATCAGGCGCTAAAAATACTACCCATTAAAAGTCTGTTAAACCAATGGGATCATTTGGGGTCCTAAAGGAGACCCGATTACTGGGGGGACTCGATTTCTCACCACACCGGATTACATTACTCACATTCATACTACATAGAACGTACTTTTTTTTACTCGAGAGTATGCATTTCAGATGCAGCCAGTGTCTTCACACATTTTTATGACACCACACTGAGCATACAGAGCGTTTGCCGGATGATATAAGTTTAGCTGCTGACTTCTGGAAAAACAGTTTATGCAGGAGATGGACGAAGTCAGTATTCTTCCTATTTCTCAACTTCACAGATTTTTTTCTTCCTGGGAAACTCGCAGTGTAACGTCCACCGAGATTTGCTCCTGTCAGACCTGCTCCTGATGTCATTGATGTTAATATGTTTTGAGCTCATTTAGCGGATGAAGGATTAATCGCAGGCCCCAGCAGGTTCTGGGTGGAGAACGTGTTGTAGTCAACTAGTCATTTTTACAGCAAATTCAGTTTAGAGATCTTCTCGCACACTCTCTTATAATCATCTAATAAATCAAAGTATGGCAAGACCGTATGTGTTTCTCGGTTTTAGGGTCTTGGATATCAATATTTTGCTGCCAAAAGCACTACGCACACCCCGTTTATTGTGAAAATTTGTGCTGAGTGTTTTGGAACGACCCTCGTCTGTTCATACAAACAGAGAGAAAGATTTTAGATGGACGTTACACACAATTAATCATTAAAAGATTGCGATCTTGATTCAAACACGTGATCTTATTTCTATGACAACGATTTGGCTCTGTCTGTTGTCATATATAAGCATAAAATGGCTTCACAAACAGTCTTTTTAACCACATAGTATCATTATTTCTGTCTTACAATCATTCAAATGATCACAGAAGTACTGAGATAAAATAAAGATTGTCATTACATCGTTACACCAGTAGGTGGTGACAAGTAGGGCTGCGCGATATATATCGCACGATACGAAAAATAACATTGAACTTGAACGCGATTCTTAGTGCGATTTATGAAATCGCAAAGGCTGCGTTTGATTTTTTTTAAATGCGCGGCTTGTCAATGAACTATGGCTC
Organism: Elopichthys bambusa; assembly: GCA_037101425.1. Lineage (NCBI taxonomy): Eukaryota > Metazoa > Chordata > Actinopteri > Cypriniformes > Xenocyprididae > Elopichthys > Elopichthys bambusa. The sequence goes on along the minus strand of CM074445.1, from coordinate 30,185,966 downwards.
CAAATACTAATCCATCTGAAGCACTGCGAGTTTGAGTCGCTTATAATGTACATTTGAAAAAGCAACACGCGTCAGACATCTTTTCAGACATGAGAATCATTTATATAATCAGTTTCTGCGCAAGAGCGCCCTCTGGCTTTCAGATGGAGAAGCATTTACTACTGATCACAGAGCCGTAAAGCTCTGACAAGCTGCGCATTACATAATCACAGCCTTTGCCAAATCGTGTGATTGTTGTTTTTTTTGTTTTTTTTGCAATAAATCGTGCAGCCCTAGTGACTATTAAAAATGTATTTGTCATTGAATCATTCATTCAAGAGATTCGTTCAAGAACACTGATTCATCCAGTAATAAAGAATTTGAGTGAGTCATTGAATCATTCATTTAATCCATTTAAAAAATATTCCAAATTAGTTAAATATTATCTGTATATTTTTAAATAGACTGTAGAAATTAACATTTTGTCTGAACCTCCAGTAAATTCTACGTTATTTTGTTTAGTTGTCTATTCAGAATCGTGGGAGAATCGTGATCTTTGTTTAAAACAAAAAAAATTGTGATTCTCAATTTATCCAGAATTGTGCAGCATAGAGATAACATTATAACAAATATAGGTTTGTTAGAGACATACCGATTGTATATAAATAAATATTCTTTCTTTCGTGTGATATGCAGTATTTATGTACTGCTATGAGAGCAGATGTCCGTTTGGTCCTGTACTGACACCTGATAATGTTCTTTTGAAATACACAGGGTTAAACGCACATATGCACCCGGATTTCTCATTTCCGAGCCGCTATTACTGTACGAGCATGTTATTTTCCTGCCACAGTATCACTTTTCTTACATTATTTGTCGTTAAATAGAGGAGGAAGTGAAGGCAGGACCCTAGGAACATCCCAGCACCCTCCAAACCACAACAGAAAAACAGACTTGTGTGATTTTCAATATTGAAACAATGACACACACTCTGCCTTAGAAACATTAGTGTGGCAGACAAGAGTGCACACATGTTTGTATTTATAGGACAAGTTTGTCAAAGCACACATTAATCATTCGGCCTGCTCGTGGTCTGTCTGCTGGTACCCTGATGCTACGGTTTCAGACGGCAGTTTTCAATGGCAGACTTGACAATTGTTGCAATTTCATTTTAGTGCACGCTAATCAAATGGAAAATGCCTTAATTAGCTGGACTTAGCATGAAACAGTGTTTGCAACCCATTTTACTTCTATAATGTGACTTTTCTTTTAACAATAACTAACACCAACGCACTATATCGATCTGTTTACTATAAGCACGTGCTGCAGTTTTGGCGTCTGTCGCTTTAAATGCTCGAGATCTTTAAAGCAAGATTGATTCTGATTGGCTATCAATGTCAGCTGGAAAAAAACGTTCTGATTCCAGTGATTCCAACGAGATTGTTCCTCTGTGCCGTTATTGTTATAGTTGTGGTGTGAGCTCTGCTATTCTTTTATATTTAGAACGATTTTTAAAACTATATCTTTATCTTTACAAAGTGTCTGTTTGCACTAAGTGTACATGCTAGTCGATTAGTTGACAGCAGCAACTACATACATTTATCCACTAACCATTCAGAAACGTCCAGTTTCATTCTAAAAGTTGTAACTTCTTCCTGAGTCTCTCCATCAGTGTCGACTCCGGTTTGAACAATGTAAGGCTGAACACCGGTACTGACAATCGTCATTTTGTCTGCGTGAGATTCTCCAGCTTTGTTGTTGTTGAGTATCTGAAGCATGAGCTGTTAAAGCTCCGCCCTCTTTTGGAAAGGGGGCCGGGAGCAGCAGCTCATTTGCATTTAAAGGGACATGCAAAAATGGCGTTTTTGCTCACACCCAAATAGGGGCAAATTTGACAAGCTATAATAAATGATCTGTGGGGTATTTTGAGCTGAAACTTCACAGACACATTCTGGGGACACCAGAGACTTATAATACATCTTGTGAAAAGGGGTTCCCTTTAAGAAAGTAAATCGATTTTGATTTTATGTTGACTTTTAACATGTTTAAATCAGTTTGACTCTTCAGACATTGACAGTATTTCACAAGGTTCTGTTCACAGTTTTGGAGATCTGACTTTCCTTTTTTTTTATTTTTTATAATTATTATTTCAATCTTTTTGCTTCAAAATTTCATGTTTGATTCAGTGCGTTACTTGCTATTTCTTTAATTATTTGTGAAAATGGTTTCAGAGTAAATCCTGCAACAATTCAGTGTTCCAGCTGGAGACAAACATCCAGCCGCCCACTGGTGCTTATTTTTTGCCTTGTCAGCATGCTTGGAAGCATTTTCAAGATAACAAATATGTGATGATAAATCACATTTTAATCTTTTAGAGTTTTTTTGAGGTGACTTGGAGCAGGAAAGTGAGGATTACAAAACACTACAGTATCACCAATACATTAAAACATACTGTTTTACAGGCATATTTGGTGCAAAAGTTGGCCTCATACAGCTATGGCAACAATTCAAATGCCAGTTCAGTGATCTGACACAAAATATAGGTCAAAATGGGATAAGCTTACAGCTAATCTGGAGGTGAATAAATACAAAATGCATGAAACTCACCACAGAGGTAATGAAGGGTTTGTGTGAGATGCGGATCTGCAGTGAAATATGAACAGATTTTTTTCTGTGTGTGTGTGTTGTTGTGTTATTTTCACATTTTTAATGTGGCCAGCAGGTGTTGGTTCACAATACTCATTGGAAACATGACACAGGCAGGACGCCAGCAGTCTTTCCCCAGCAGAGTGCCGTTAGTACAGGCCTGCTCATTAAAATCAGACCCAGCGTCCGTCTTTCCTGGAGCCGCTGAGTGAAATCATGCAGGGTGAGGTGATTTGGTTTGTGTTGGCATAGAAGTGGAACGAGACGCAGACCAAGCTGCCGCGTTTGTGGGTGTAACCGCATGGCAACATCTGAAATGTATTATGCACTTATGATTTTTCTGTGGGTTTTGTGGTCATTTATCACAAATGTAGTCATAATTTTGCAGTTTTTTTGTGGTTGGCTTTCACAAATGTTTGTGTTAAATTTTCATCAGTTAAGGATTTATGATTTAATTCTGTTGTGTGGAATCAACTTTAATAAAACCATGTGATATTTGTGGTAATGCCAGATCAGAGTTTCTAGATACATTTACAGTAATGCTCAAGTTGTTCCTAAAAGGACAAATTAATGTGTAGAAATGTGAATTTTTTTTTGGTCAAATGTGTCCGTTTAGGGACTACTTTAGGTTTGGGGACAGTAAGATTAATACTTTTATTCAGCAAGGATGTGTTAAATTGATCAAAAATGACATTTGTAGTGTTCTGTTTCAAATAAATGCTGTTCTTTTGAACTTTCTATTCATCAAAGAATCCTGAGAAATAAAAAATGTATCACAGTTTGCACAAAAACTTTATAATAATCATAAATGTGTCTTGAGCAGCAAATCAGCATATTAGAATGATTTCTGAAGGATCATGTGACACTGAAGACTGAATGCTGAAAATTCAGCTTTGATCACAGGAATAAATTACAGTTTAATATATATTCACATAGAAAATAGGTATTTTAAATTGTAATATTTCACAATTTTTTTTCATCAAATAAATGCAGCCTTGGTGAGCAGAAGAGACTTCTTTCAAAAGCATTTAAAAAACAAAACAAAAACATTATTCCATAATTGTATTGATAGAACCGCACTTGTTTTGAAACCCGGAACATTCCTTGAGGGGGAAAAGAATGCTTTTGTCTGAATTTTAATTTGAAGTAAATCGATTCTTAGCCTAAATGTTTAAACATTTTTTTGCTTTTTCCTGCTATAATACAGTCAGACTGCTGTTTCTTTTCATTTTGGCCTTGAGACATCATGTCAGAATTCCTCTGGCCCCTGAACCTCCCTTGCTTCGGAATCTGAGGCCCCTAGAGAAATTTGACATCCACACTCCAAAAAGTGGGTGGAAGTCCAGAAGACTGTCTGACAGACGTACTCCCTTCTCCGGCCGCTCTGTCCCTCTCACCCCCCTCGTCCACCGGAGGAATTCCAGAGCCGCTTGCTGTTTGCTGAGCCGCAGCCAGATCTCAGATTGACTCTGGATGGCCGGCGCAGCGTTTGGGCCGTTCCTCAAAGGAAGAGCCGAACAAATGCTGAAATAGATGCTCTCTCTGATCTCTCATCTTTCTACCAGCTCTATCAGTCTGTCCGTCTATCCGGACACTTTTGTGGGCAACAGGATCCAAGATTTAGGATCAAACAGGACATTTTCCCACCATTTGCTTTCTACCAATCAAAATTTTATCATCTATCTATCCATCTATCAATGAATCTATCTATCGTTCTATCTATCTATCTGTCTGACTGTCTATCGTTCTGTCTATCGTTCTATCTATCCATCTATCAATGAATCAATCAATCGATAGATCTATCTATCGTTCTTTCTGTCTATTGTTCTTTCTGTCTCTATCTATCGTTCGTTTGTTCTATCTATTGTTCTTTCTGTCTATCGTTCTATCTATCTATCGTTCTATCTATCTATCGTTCTATCTATCTATCGTTCTATCTATCAAACAATCAATCAATCAATCAGTCAATCGATAGATCTGTCTATTTATCCATCTATCCATCTATCCATCTGTCATCCATCTATCTATCTATCTATCTATCTATATATCTATCTATCTATCTATCATTCTATCGTTCTATCTATTCTATCTATCTGTGTATCTATCTATCCATCTATCAATTAATCTATCTATCATCGTTCTATCTATTAAACTATCAATCAATCAATCAATCAATCAATCAGTCAATCAGTCAATCGATAGATCTGTCTATTTATCCATCTATCATCCATCTATCTGTCTGTCTATCGTTCTATCTATCATCTATCAATGAATCTATCTGTCTGTCATTCTATCTATCCATCTATCAATGAATCAATCGATCAATCGATAGATCTATCTATCGTTCTTTCTGTCTATTGTTCTATCTATTCTGTGTATCTGTCTGTGTATCTATCTTTCTATCATCTATCAATTTATCTATCTATCATCGTTCTATCATTCTATCGTTCTATCCATCCATCTATCCATCTATCTATCTGTGTCTGTCGTTCTATATCTATCCATCTATCAATGAATCTATCAATCGATAGATCTATGTATCATTCTTTCTGTCTATTGTTCTATCTATATATCTATCTATCAAACTATCAATCAATCTATCGTTCTATCTATCATCTAAATGTAAACTAAATGATCGTTTGTCACATACTGAACAGGGTTGCTGCTCTCGTTCGCACCTGAGAGCCGTTAGGCAACACTTGTATGAGGAATGTAAATCAGGAACACACTCCCATATATCATTTCCAGCCAAAGTCCCATCCCTCCCTGCTTTTATGGATCAACATTTTTGTAGCATAGAATAAAAGGCTGCATATGAATTTACATGCGCCTGCCGCATGCATGACTTACATCTGCAGCTGCATGCGCTAATGTTTGCTAAACAACGAATAATCTGAATGCTTTGAGTAAATTAAACGCTACTGTCAATATACTTTTCTTATTAGAAGTCTAAATATTTACTTAAGTCCTTAAAAGTTCCCAACTGTTTTGCTTTGATCTGCTCCATAATTTGTAAAACACATGTGGGACTCAGAGGGCCCGAGGAACCAGCCAGGATTCATCCATCCTCCTCAGAGAGGCGTCGGAGAGATTTGGTCCCCTAGAGTTTTGGAAAAAAGTCAGACACTCTAGAATTCATAGGATGATTCAGGGTTCAGATCCTTGTTGAGGATTGCAAATTAGGGATGAGTATGAGCACCTATGCACTAGTGCAGGGGTTCCCAAAAAATTTTGTCAGCCAAACCCCTTATGCCGGGTTCAAACTACATAATATTTTGATCTGTTACAATAGAATCAAAATTACTCATTCAAAATAAGTACCTACTCAAGAGAGTATGTGATTTCGGATGCAGCCTTTGTCGTGACATTGTGAAGCGTCACATATGTGTGGTCAGAACTGCGAGATATAAACAACTGCCAGATATAAACAATTGGGAGTTATAAAGTCGGAATTGCAAGATACAAATTCAGAATTGTGAGATTTAAAGTCAGAATTGCGAGATATAAACAATTGCCAGATATAAACAATTGGGAGTTATAAAGTCGGAATAGCAAGATATAAACAATTGCAAGATATAAACAATTGCAAGATACAAAGTAAGAATTGCAAGATACAAATTCAGAATTGCGAGATTTAAAGTCAGAATTGCAAGATACAAATTCAGAATTGCGAGATATAAACAATTGCCAGATATTAACAATTGCGAGACATAAACAATTGCGAGATATAAAGTCAGAATTCAGGATACAAATTCAGAATTGCGAGTTATAAAGTCAAAGTTGTGAGATATAAACAATTGCCAGATATTAACAATTGCCAGATATTAACAATTGCGAGATATAAACAATTGGGAGTTATAAAGTCGGAATTGCAAGATATAAACAATTGCCAGATACAAACAATTGCGAGATATAAAGTCAGAATTGCGAGATATAAACAATTGCAAGATATAAAGTCGGAATTGCGAGATATAAACAATTGCCAGATATTAACAATTGCAAGATATTAACAGTTGCCAGATATTAACAATTGCCAGATATTAACAATTGCGAGATATAAACAATTGTGAGTTATAAAGTCGGAATTGCAAGATATAAACAATTGCCAGATACAAACAATTGCGAGATATAAAGTCAGAATTGCGAGATATAAACAATTGCCAGATATTAACAATTGCCAGATATAAAGTCAGAATTGCGAGATATAAACAATTGCCAGATACAAACAATTGCGAGATATAAAGTCAGAATTGCGAGATATAAACAATTGCAAGATATAAAGTCGGAATTGCGAGATATAAACAATTGCCAGATATTAACAATTGCCAGATATAAACAATTGCCAGATACAAACAATTGCGAGATATAAACAATTGCCAGATATTAACAATTGCCAGATATTAACAATTGCGAGATATAAACAATTGTGAGTTATAAAGTCGGAATTGCAAGATATAAACAATTGCCAGATACAAACAATTGCGAGATATAAAGTCAGAATTGCGAGATATAAACAATTGCCAGATACAAACAATTGCGAGATATAAAGTCAGAATTGCGAGATATAAACAATTGCCAGATATTAACAATTGCCAGATATTAACAATTGCGAGATATAAAGTCAGAATTGCGAGATATAAACAATTGCCAGATACAAACAATTGCGAGATATAAAGTCAGAATTGCGAGATATAAACAATTGCAAGATATAAACAATTGCCAGATATTAACAATTGCCAGATATAAACAATTGCCAGATACAAACAATTGCGAGATATAAAGTCAGAATTGCGAGATATAAACAATTGTGAGTTATAAAGTCGGAATTGCAAGATATAAACAATTGCCAGATACAAACAATTGCGAGATATAAAGTCGGAATTGCGAGATATAAACAATTGCCAGATATTAACAATTGCAAGATATAAACAATTGCCAGATATTAACAATTGCGAGATATAAACAATTGTGAGTTATAAAGTCGGAATTGCAAGATATAAACAATTGCCAGATACAAACAATTGCGAGATATAAAGTCAGAATTGCGAGATATAAACAATTGCCAGATACAAACAATTGCGAGATATAAAGTCGGAATTGCGAGACATAAACAATTGCCAGATATTAACAATTGCAAGATATAAACAATTGTGATTTATAGAATCAGAATTGCGAGATATAAACAATTGTGAGTTATAAAGTCGGAATTGCAAGATATAAACAATTGCCAGATACAAACAATTGCGAGATATAAAGTCAGAATTGCGAGATATAAACAATTGCAAGATATAAAGTCGGAATTGCGAGATATAAACAATTGCCAGATATTAACAATTGCAAGATATAAAGTCAGAATTGTGAGATATAAACAACTGGGAGATATAAAGTGAGAATTGTGAGTTATAAAATGAGAATTGCATGATATAGTCACAATTCTGACTTTTTTTCTCAGAATTGCAAGTTCATATCTTGCAATTTTACAAGCTTACATAAATTTCTCTCACATCTTAAATTTATTGTTTTTCATTGATCTCATCGCAGTGCATTCTGGGATTGCCTTCTCTGCAATGGATATATGAGATGCTTTTAGCAAGATAGCATTAAAGACCTTGTGGAACAGCTTATGCATTTTGCATCTTTGATGCCTAGATAAACAGCTCACTAGTTTTTGGAACAGAGCTGATTATTGGTGCATATCTGTTTTTAAAAAGTTATATTTTCCACTTAGCAGGTGGTATTAGCTAACTTCCGATATAAACTGATTTAAAAATAAACTGTTATCATATTGCATTTTGGAATAGAAAGGTATATCCAAGGCTCAGGCAACGACAAAATACACCCTTCCTCTGTGACCCTCATCTTTCTGTGATTTTCTTTTCCCTTTTTTTCCCCTTCTCTCCCGCTGTGTTGTTGGCTGACCTTGTCAGCTTTGATGAACTGCTGGCGATCGATACAGGGTTCGCCCGGAGCGCTTTGATTATGGTTTCATCCAGTTACAGTGCCCTCTCTTTGGAAGCCTCTTCCCTTTGAAGTTCAGCTGCCTGTTGTTATTTCAGAGGAGCATCTTTACTCAGACCCTCATAGTCCTGCAGCTGAGCATGAACATGTGGAGTAGGGATGGATTGTGGACTGTTTCTCATCATCTGTCTGTCTATCTTTCTATCCAAAAATGGGGGGATGTGAATGTGAAATTAATGTAAAATCGTATACATACATCCTCTGTGACCTTTCAGACTCATGTTTCCTATAGACTATATTTAAAAAATAATCCAACTACTGTAGAAATCACACTTCTAGACAAAACTTCATTATAATCAATGCAGCTCCGTTGATTATAATGAGAGCGCTCTGATTGGTCAACGCACCACTGACGTCAGGGATCCCGTCGTTTGCGGTGTAGGCAGCCTGGTTGGATGGCTTCATGGAAACGCTGTAGTATGTTGCGTCGCGTAGATGGAGTGTTTGAACGCGCTCCGTTGTTCTCAGCAAATGCGTGATCTAACTCGCTCCTTTCGAAAGGATTACAGCGTTTTGTTGTGATTGAGGAATATTATTCGGTCCACGCTTATGAAACGTTACTTTCAGAGCAGAGTTTAAGTTTGTTTACGGAGTTTCGGACGCGTTTGTTTGGATGTTTGTAGCGCAAAAGTTTGTCGAGTCCAGAAGTAAATAACGCGGTTTAGAGACCCTGTTGGCGCTTGAGCAGATGATATATTGAAACGATAATGCGCCTGATGAAGATATCCGCACATAATATATGATTACATCCTAGCCTGTCTCACTAAAAGGCACTTTTAAATCAGTTTTGCGTTTATGTAATGAGTCTAAAAGGAATGGAAAGCTGGGATCTGTCCTAATCTCTGTAAGTGTCCAGAAGTTTGTCTTTTTTGTTATCATGTAACCGTTATGTTTCACATTATCTATCTATCTATCTATCTATCTATCTATCTATCTATCTATCTAATCATTTTTCCTTTTAGCTGTTCATGTTCTGTTGGGATGTCCCATGAATCACTGTCTTTTAGTTTAATTACAGGAATGAATGTGGGTTTTTTTCAGGTTACTGCTTGTCCTGCTTTTATCCTGTCAATTACGATAAAAAAGAAAATTAATTACAACTTGTGCATGTTTGAGTATTCAGTATTACTTTTTTTTTTTTTTTGGTCCAAATTCAAAGTTGGTCATCATGGTGCAGTTTTTGTTGCCAGCCTGGTCCATTATTTTTAAGAATGATAGCACAAATACACTTTACGCATATGATTTGGATTGATAAATCAATACTTAAAGTATTTAAGTTAGTACAACATGTTTATATTTAATGTGATTCCTCTGCGGACACCTGTGTGAACTTGAGGAGAACTGACTTCATACATCCACTAAAGATAGTGAGACTTCAAACATGATGGAAACTTTTGAGACACTCAGATTCAGATCTTTTTATAATGCAATGGCATTCACACATTCATAAGTGTGACTTAAAGGCACAATATGTAAGATTTTTGGATTAAAATATCCAAAACCCACTAGCACAGCTCATTGTGTTGACTTGTATACTTGCATTATCCAAAATGTTTTCAACAATGTTTAAATCCAGATAAATCAGCTATTTTAACCAGTGTGACGTCCCGTGTCATTGCATCTCTTGTCAATGACGTCATATCCACTTTACCCTCGATTTCTAGTTTAACTTTAACCATGGAAACACAAAACATGGTTTAATATATTATGTCTAATATTTCATCGACAGAAAACGAATCATTGTTATATAGCTCAACACGGTTAGTCTTATTAGCTATGTTCCCACCCAAAGTTGCGAATTTAACTAATGCGCAAAAATTGCAATATCGCAAAAAAAATGTTTACAAATAAAGCACCGTTTCCATCCAGCGAGTCAAAGAGAACAAATTCGATAAACTGGTGCTAAATATCACGTAGGAGAAGCCATCGTATATAATAATTTTCGTATATAATAAATTATTTGCGTCTCAGAGCGTGCAGACGAAACTCAATAAACGTGTTATCTTGCTTTCAGAGGCGGATGCTGCTGTTTGGGAATGAAGTCATGTAAGACAGTTCTTATACCGAACCACATTGACGACAGACTTCTGAATGACCAAAACAGCATTTCAGATGCATTTTTCCGCTGGTTAGTACAGTTATGCCGTCCTATCGTGCAAAGTCACATGATTTTTTTTATTTTTTATGCACATCGAGGAATTTATTCGGTAAATGTGTTTCCGTCGTAATTTATCAACATGTTTTCTTGTCGCATAGAAAATTTATCCGCGTACATTTATGTGCATTTTAAGAATTTATGCGTCTTGGTGTTTCCATCCAGCATTTTTTGATGCGATATACCAAAACGTGCATAAAAATAGGTGAATGGAAACATAGCTATTGTTTGAATCTCGTTTTCTTGATTTACCGCGAGTAACATGTTTGTACCATGACAAAACACTATTCTGTCAGATATGCTAACATGGCGTAATCAGAAAGAGCTTTATTTGTAGTAACGCTAATATAGCATTTTCTCCATCATACAATGTTTTAAAATGAATTGCATGCCATTCAGCAACACAAGCCATTCATTGTTTATTAATATGATATTCAAATATCGATCTAGCTTACTGCAATGTGCAACAAGTATCTCATAGCAGCCACCGAGCAAACGCATGAAGTAATGTCATAATATAACTGTTTTGACCAAGTAAAACAGCGCTGCTTTACCCCACCTTTTTAATTTGTCAGATAAACTGACCTGAATGTGTAGTAATTCACCACTCGCGGCTGTTTTATTAGAATGAAATAAAATAATGTGAATTTAAGTGATCAAATGAAAGTTCAGGGAAGACTGAAGCTGACATTAAATGTTACTTTAATCGTTCAGTAAACATGAAACAACACGAAAGGAGCGGCCGACTGCGGCATATGCGCATAATAAAAACAGCAATTTAAAATGTCCCGCGGCTCTCGGCTCCGCCTTGCTTCAAACCACAATAACGTTAATAAACACATTGGCTCATCCATTAAACCTGTTCCCGACAAATTGCTGTGAAGTCGACCGCTCCCATGATTTCACGCTCATTCTCGGCGTCAAGCTGTGCCTTTATTGTTTTGAATAAGCGACCTCTAGTGGCGAAACTTACATATTGTGCCTTGAAGTGTCCAAATACTTTTCGAGGACACTTTATATTATATAGTTAGAAAATTTAAATTTGTTTGGACACATTTTGAGAGGTAATCATTGCTTTAATGTGTCCATCTCCCTTTTGTGCCTAGGCCAGCAGAATATATATTTATTCCTTGAGGGCAGATAATTGTTTAAACATTTTGGTTGTTATCTCCCTCTTGTGCGTCATCCTTGTGGGACTCGTGAGGCGTCCAGTGTTACACTGAGCATTCATAGTGCTCCATGTGTTTTCCCTCCCTTGGGTTTCCCTTTTCAGAAAGCTCTCTCTATCTGCCTGCTTTTTAAATGGATGCGGTTCAACTGCGAACACAACCGGATTTGTTGGTGCGAGAGGGTATTTTGGACACTGTGTTTACAGCAGACACACAGGACAGTCAGAGGGGAAACCTGCTCGCCACTATATCAAATGAGATCTTTCATGATCCTGGCCACTTATTTTGGATGCTCGGTGGGGTGTTTTTTAAGCAAAGTTTTGACCTGCGGTTTGAGACCATCTTCGTTTTCCAATGGAGTCTTGCAGGTCTCCACCTGTCACGTAAGAACGTGGGTGATTTCACAGAAGTCGCTGACCATGGCGTCGGTGTGTGTGTCTGGGCAGAGTTCCAGTATCACAACTGTGCGTTTACCTGAGTTAATATGGTTGGGTCTTATTTTACTGTGATATGCATGGCTTGCACTTTAAAACATCCAATGTAACATTTAATATCGGCCCATGTCATTCCTCTGCAACAATTTCCTGGCCATGGGGGCTGAAATTCAAGCATACCATGAAACGTAGACTCCTCTGCTGTCTGTCCAATGTGTTTGAACCTGTTCTTTTCAATCAGACAGCGCCTTTGAAATTCACTTTGTTCACAAAGCCATTCTTCCTGATATTCCCCTAGTGTTAGTAATCAAACCGGTTCGCAGTCTTAAATGCTGCAACCAAATGATTTTTCCTGAGATTGTTACGATGACTGTTCTTGAACCACAGTGTTCTGGAACTAGAATCCCATTTAGTTTCTTTATAGAGAAAATTATTTTTTAGCAATAACATTATAGATATACAAATTCTTCTGTAGAAGCTCCATTTATTTATTCATTTGTTTTCCTTTTTTTTTTCTTCCATTTTTAAAAATAGTGTAAAGCATATTAACAGAAGAATTATTTAATTTTATATATATATATTTATATATATTTATTTTTTGCTTTAAATCAAAGTTGTAAAGTTGTGGAGTTTGTTGGTTTGTTTAACTTTTTAATGAAGATTTATTAAATCTCTATGGAGAAAATAAATGCGCAAAATACTTTTAAAATACTAGAAAATTTTTTAGAAAAACAAACTTTTGTGAACAAACGACTCTTATGAGTGATTCAGTCTCAAACTCATGAGTTATTGCTTTGTTAGTGTTAATGACAACAAAATCTTATTTTAAGTGGAAACAGAATTTTATATTTACATTTCCACCAGGGTTATTATAGTAAAAAAAAACTAAAACCAGAAATTATTTTCATTAATTCAAATAAAATAAATTTGATTTAAAATGAAGTAAATTGGAAAAACAAAACAAAACAAACTTATTTTATTTCAAGGCAACATCTCATTTTCATTTAGTTTAATTTGATATGCTAAAATATTAAATAAAATAAAAATGAATAAAAACTATATAGACAAACTAAAAATAAAAACGACAACACAACAATTTCTAAAAATTCAAATGATTTAATATAAACAATGCAAGTTGTGATTCATCTTGGAGTATGTTGGTTTGGTTCAAACTTTTTAATGAAGAATTTTTAATTTCTAATGTAGAAAATAAATAAGCAAAATACTTTCAGAATCAAGGCTAGTGAACAAACGACTCTTACGAGTCGGTTCTTTTTAATGATTCAGTCTTGAACTCATGAGTTATTGGTTTGATTCAATCACTAAAAAACTTGAAAATTTGAAACTAAAAACAACAACAACAACAAAAAAAACTTTAACTTATTTTATTTTAACTGGGTGCCAAGAAAAAAATGTCTAATTTTCATTGAGTTTAATTTGATGTACTAAAATATGAAATAAATAATAAAAAACAAATGTATAAAAACTATATAGACATATATATATATAAAAAAACTAATAAAAATGACAAAAACACAACAGTTTCTAAAACTAAAAATAAAAAATAAAAACCACAATAGTAACTCAGTGATGCTAAAACACTAGTTTCCACACACATTCAATCCCTTCAGCCTCATCTAAAAGTGTAGTTAGTTAGTTATCGAAGCGTGTAACTGTTTTTGTACATGAGTGACCGTGATTGTGTTTATTTTCAGATTAAGTCCTGATCAGCGTGTGGTCCGTGGGCAGGAAGGATCATGGCCCTGAGCGAGGGCTTCACCGACCTCCGGCCCCTCAGCAACGGCGGATCCTCGACAGCTTACCCTGCCACAAATGCCAACGAAAACCCAGAAGAGGACCAGGGAGTATCGGCGTCCACACAGCCCGATGAGCAGACCCAGCTGACGCGCTCGGGGCAGAACGGCGGGCTGAAAGCGAACGGAACCGTGCGTCCATCTTCACCGAGCTCCTCTTCCACAGATTCTCAGAGGCTGGCCGTTCTGTTGCCCAACGCCCTGCCGCCAGCCTGTTGTGTCTACTGCTCGCCGCGGCAGCCTGTCTGCTGTAACGGGAACCAGCAGGACTGCGCTCTCTTCCAGAGCGCCGTGTCTCCCGCTGCGCTTCACATGGGCTCCTGCTGCGTGCAGGGCGTGCGCTGTTTCTGCATGCAGCATCACTGGCTAGAGCATCTCCAGAACCAACCCAACATGGCCACGCTGAGGTGAGCATCTGTTCTTCACCGCAAACAACTTGTTACATAAAAACTGGATCATTCTGTGGGTGTTTACTGGTGTTCATGTTCTCTGACAATTATATGTTTGTGTGGCAAAACTCATAATGTCAATGTGTGCATGGGCAGCTTTATTAATCACACGTCATTGCTACGTTAAAGGATTAGTTCACTTCAGAATTAAAATTCCCTGATAATTTACTCGCCCCCATGTCATCCAAGATGTTTGTCTTTCTTTCTTCAGTGGAAAAGAAATTAAGAAAAACATTTCTCCATATAGTGGACTTCACTGGGGTTCAACGGGTTGAAGGTCCAAATGTCAGTTTCAAAGAGCTCTACACGATCCCCGACGAGGAATAAGAGTCTTATCTAGAGAAACCATCGCTCATTTTCTAAAAAAATTTTTTTTCAATTATATACTTTTTAACCACAAATGCTCATCTTGCTCGGTGATTCGCCACGCATTACGTAATCATGTTGGAAAGGTCACGCGCGACGTAGGCGGAAGTGTCGATCCAGTGTCTACAAAGAGAAGGTGCAAAGTCAAACGCCCTTTACAAAAAAAAGGTAAAACAACGATGCCAGACTATTTTGAAGTTGGAGAGGAGAGTTTTTCGAGCTACCGCGGTACTTCCGCCTACGTCACGCGTGACCTTTCCAACATGATTACGTAATGCGTGGCGCATCACAGAGCAAGATGAGTATTTGTGGTTAAAAAGTACATACTTTTTTTTTTTTTTTAATAGGAAATGAGCGATGGTTTCTCTAGATAAGACTCTTATTCCTCGTCTGGGATCGTGTAGAGCTCTTTGAAGCTGCACTGAAACTGACATTTGGACCTTCAACCCGTTGAACCCCAGTGAAGTCCACTATATGGAGAAAAATCCTGGAATGTTTTCCTCAAAAACCTTCGTTTCTTTTCGACTGAAGAAAGAAAGACAGACATTTTGGATGACATGGGTGTGAGTAAATTATCAGAATTTTAATTCTGAAGTGAACTAATCCTTTAATTTGTTTATTTAATATTTAAATTTAATTTAAAAAATAAGCATGTTTTACTAACGGTAAACTTGCGATTTTTGATATTTAATGTTTAATATACTGTACTATTCAAATGTTTGGGGTCAGTTAATTTTTTTTACATTATGGAAACTTGTTTCTGCCACGGAATAAAACAATTTAAAAGATGATTGCAACTTTTTATCTCACAATTCTGACTTTTCTTCTCAGAACTGCATGTTATAAAGTCAGAATTGAGAAATTAAACTAGCAATTTTGAGAGAAATGTCAATTGTGAGAGACAAATTTGCAGTTTAGAGTAATAAAGTTAAATTCTAAAGGAGAAAAAAGACTGACTTTTTTTCTCAAACTCATAATTCTACCACTCAATTCGGAGAAAAAAAGTCAGAATTGTGAGAAAGTTGCAGTTATCTTTTTTTTTTTTTTTCAGTGGCGGAAACAACTTTCTATGTGAATATATAGTAAATGTAATTTATTCCTGTGATCAAAGCTGAATTTTCAGCATCATTACTCCAGTCTTCAGTGTCACATGATCCTTCAGAAATCATTCTGATATGATGATTTCCTGCTCAAGAAATATTTATGATTATTATCAGTGTTGAAAACAGTCATATTTTTGTGGAAACCGTGATACATTTCATTTATCATGATTCTTCGATGAATAGAAAGTTCAAAAGTACATTTATTTGACATATAAATCTTTTGTAACATTATAAATGTCTGTCACTTTTGATCAATTTAATGCATCCTTGCTGAATAAAAGTATTAATTTCTTTAAAAAAAAAAAAAAAAAGATTAGGGTCCAATTCTCACTATTAACCAACTATTAACTACGACTTTTGTCTCAATAAACTCTTAATTACTGTTTATTAATAGTTAGTAAGGTAGTTGTTGAGTTTATAGAGATATAGAATATGGTCATGCATAATAAGACATTAATATCTGCTTTATAAGTACTAATAAACATCCAATATCCTAGTAATATGCATGCTAATAAGCAACTAGTTAATAGTGAGAATTGGACTTACTGACTTATCTTACTGACCCCAAACATTTGAACTGTAGTGTAAAGGCATGTGCAAGTAGGATTTTAAACAAACATTGTGCTTCTTTATAACTGTATTGGTCTGGACTTTATTGATGAGGCAGGTTACTTTAGATGGTCAGAGATGAAGAGGAACCACATGGGTCATTGTAAATCACCATCTTTTATGCAGACAGGAGCATGTCGAGTCTCTGTTTGATCTGTTTCTGCTGGATTAAGTTGAGGATAATTGGCAATGACGCAGCCGATCACCTCCATGATTCTCCATCAGCCTTTTGATCACACCTGATTTGAAATCACGCATGCACGTCGTGTCTGTGTGCGATTCATCTTGAGGTTTCTGGGCAGCCTTTCTGCTTTCTTTTTTGAGCAGCGGGTGGTTGAGAAGCTCATTGTGCTGTCATGATGTTGGTCTTTTCGTCACTGTTATCTGGAAGCACATGAGAACGATCTGTGGAGGCTGGCAGCTTTCTGAACTTCATTTATCCTCACGTGCCACTCAGGGTGGAAACACTTTTTTATTAATTTAGCTAAATATTATTCTATATATATATGTATATAGTTAGTTAGCCATTTAGCTACATAAATAACCAAATAAATAGATAAAAGTAGCTAAAATAATACATACAGTATCTCACAGAAGTGCGTATACCCCTCACATTTTTGTAAATATTTTATTATATCTTTTCATGTGACAACACTGAAGAAATGACACTTTGCTACAATGTAAAGTAGTGAGTGTACAGCTTGTATAACGGTGTAAATTTGCTGTCCCCTCAAAATAACTCAACACACAGCCATTAATGTCTGAACCGCTGGCCACAAATGTGAGTACACCCATAAGTGAAAATGTCCAAATTGGGCCCAAAGTGTCAATATTTTGTGTGGCCACCATTATTTTCCAGCACTGCCTTAACCCTCTTGGGCATGGAGTTCACCAGAGCTTCACAGGTTGCCACTGGAGTCTTCTTCCACTGGAGCTGGTGGATGTTAGAGACCTTGCGCTCCTCCACCTTCTGTTTGAGGATGCCCCACAGATGCTCAACAGGGTTTAGGTCTGGAGACATTCTTTAGCAAGGCAGTGGTCATCTTGGAGGTGTGTTTTGGGTCATTATCATGTTGGAATACTGCCCTGCGGCCCAGTCTCTGAAGGGAGGGGATCATGCTCTGCTTCAGCATGTCACAGTACATGTTGGCATTCATGGTTCCCTCAATGAACTGTAGCTCCCCAATGCCGGCAGCACTCATGCAGCCCCAGACCATGACACTTCCACCACCACACTTGTCTTTGTACTCCTCACCTGGTTGCCGCCACACACGCTTGACACCATCTGAACCAAATAAGTTTATCTTGGTCCCATCAGACCACAGGACATGGTTCCAGTAATCCATGTCCTTAGCCTGCTTGTCTTCAGCAACTGTTTGCAGGCTGTCTTGTGCATCATCTTTAGAAGAGGCTTCCTTCTGAGACCAGTTTGATGCAGTGTGCGGCGTATGGTCTGAGCACTGACAGGCTGACCTCTCACCCCTTCATCCTCTGCAGCAATGCTGGCAGCACTCATACGTGTATTTCCCAAACACAACCTCTGTATATGACGCTGAGCACGTGCACTCAACTTCTTTGGTCGACCATGGCGAGTGGAACCTGTCCTGTTGAACCGCTGTATGGTCTTGGCTACCGTGCTGCAGCTCAGTTTCTTATAGCCTACGCCATCTTTATGTAGAGCAACAATTATTTTTCAGATCCTCAGAGAGTTCTTTGCCATGAGGTGCCATGTTGAACTTCCAGTGACCAGTATGAGAGAGCGAGAGCGATAACACCAAATTTAACACACCTGCTCCCCATTCACACCTGAGACCTTGTAACACTAACGAGTCACATGACACCGGGGAGAGAAAATGGCTAATTGGGCCCATTAGATGTATTAACTATTTATTTAGATTAAAAACTGTAGATAAAAATGGCTAAATAATACATAATGAAATAAAAATTGATTCACTTTTTAACTATTTATTGCTATTTTTTTTTTTAAGAGAATTTTTTTTTTTTTTTTAACTCTTATGGACATTGAATCGTGTGTGTGTGTGTGTGTGTGTATATATATATATATATATATATATATATATATATATATATATATATATATACACAGAATTTATAGAATTTATTTTATATATATATATATATATATATATATATATATATATATATATATATATATATAAAATAAATTCTTAAAATAGCAATATAAATAGTAAATTTAGCTATATAAATAGTAAAAAAGTAAATAAATAATAATGCCTCTATTTTGTTTATGCAGCCTTTTTTTAATCTGTTTCAGTAGTGTTATATATATATATATATATATATATATATATATATATATATATATATAGCTTTAAATATGCTTCAAACTATAGCTTGAAATAGGTATATAAATTGTAAACAAGTAAATAAATATTAATTTAGCTATGTATTACTTATATATAGCTAAATTAATATTTATTTACTTGTTTACAATTTATATACCTATTTCAAGCTATAGTTTGAAGCATATTTAAAGCTATATATATAAGCATATTTTAAGCTTCTATGAGCATTGAATGGTGGCATGAATGTATATTTATAAATAGATTATAATGTAATAAATATATAACGAAAATTATATCTGAAGCTGTTTTGTAGTTGTGCCATGAAGTCATAATTAGACGTTTTAGTAATAGACACATTTATATCACGCAAACTGGTTAATAATCATTATTTGAGCATGTTGTGATTGTGTTATTAACATGTCTAGAAAAAAATTGTCCGTAACCAATATGGTTTGGCGATATATTGTGCCTCTCTAATTGTCATAGTAGCTGCAGGTTGTCCAGGAATGATGCAGCAGAGACTGACTGCAGCTGATCTTTCACCTGAGGAATGATTGATTGTTTTTGTTGACTGAAAAAGAGGGAGCTGACATGTAGCCATCTGGGGTCATGTCACATGTTTAACCCTTCCTGACACGCTTCATTTACCTGACCAAAACTTTTCTTCTGCATTTCCCACCCTGCCCTAACCAGGTGCAATACGATGAAGCGAGTGTGAGATTTAGATGTGCGAATGACATTTTGTTGGTCAGTTAGTTTCTGCTCCTCTCAGCTGCTAATTAAACATCAAATATGTTCTGATTGGCTGATTTTGTCAGCATTACAACTTTCACTTAGGACCGAAACAACGCTTACGAGAGGAAACTTGTCTTGTTGTGCCTGGTTAAGACTGCGTAAGTCAACAGATGCTTCAGTCAGCTAGTTCAGTTCCTTTTCAGGAAGATGTTTAATCAATGTCAAACAGAAACTTTGATAAATTTGTCCCAGTGTTTAAAGAATCACATGAAGCTTCCAGTTCTTTGTTGCAGGACAGCCAGACTTGGAAGATATTCACGAAACATGCAGAGCTTTGTTTGTGTGTGTGTGTGTGTGACAGCTGCAAGCCCCAACCAGCCAACTAGCCTGAAAATGATCTTTGTGTTCTCAATTTCAGGGTGTCATTTTGAGAAGCCTTTACGTGTTATCAGGAACAACAACTGTTAAGCTTATGTCTCTCAATCTTCTTAACTTGAATTCTGATTTTGACACCTGCGTTTTATCTAATCATTGAACGCAAATGAATTCGTCTTGATCATGTGACCACTAAGAGATCCAGTGACAAGCAGTCAAGTTTGGTGCATACAAACCAAAAATCAAATGCCTAGTGATTTAAACTAGTTTGTAGCCAGATGAAACATACTGACATTCTCAACAACAGGAGAAACATTGAGCCACAACGATACAGCTAGAAGGTATTAAATGTATTAAAGGGGACCTATAAAGCCCCTTTCACAAGATGTATTATAAGTCTCTGGTGTCTCCAGAATGTGTCTGTGAAGTTTCAGCTCAAAATACCCCACAGATCATTTATTATAGCTTGTCAAATTTGCCTCTATTCAGGTGTAAGCAGAAACACGCCGTTTTTGTGTGTCCCTTTAAATGCAAATGAGCTGCTGCTCCCGGCCCCCTTTCCAGAAGAGGGCGGAGCTTTAACAGCTCATGCTTTGGTTGCTCAACAACAACAAAGCTGGAGAATCTCACGCAGCCAAAATTACGAAAGTGTTCATCCTTACATTGTTCAAACCTGATTCGACACTGATGGAGAGACTCAGGAAGAATGAAACTGGACGTTTCTGAATGGTTAGTGGATAAATGTATGTAGTTGCTGTGGAGTTCATTCAACTCATCGACTAGCATGAGTCCTCATGTTAATCTTTTGTGCAAATCCAGTGTTGAATTGATCCGCGTCTGTGAAGCAGTCCGGCGTAAAATGACGGCATGTCAACAATCTACTACTACAACTTTTCCTCTTCTCTAAAGCAGATGATAAAACCACAATTAACTGGTTTCCACAACTTGTTGGGGAAAAAAAAGGTTTCCAGCCTTAAGCTACACTTTTTCTTTTGGTGTTTTTGGAAGTTGAGTTTTGCTTAAAAGTCTTATTAATGCTGTCATTTTGTTTTCTGAATGTGTGTCAGCCCTGGAAAGATTTATACACAAACACTACAAGCGTTTAATCCCTGACCGGTCTCGCTTTAGCTCCAAAGTTTGCTCTGCACTCCAAACAGAAACACATGCAGCTGAGCGGAACCAGGGTTTCCAAAGCCCCTCGGTGCTCCTGATCTCCGCCACTCCACTTACTTCAACATTACTTTTGGCAGCTCAATTACATTTTAGCACCGGCCAAAGGATGTTTTTTTTTTTTTTTTAAGCTAAATGGTGCCATAAGCAGTTTTATTCCATTATTCATTGCATGCATAAATGTCAAAGTTTTGGGTCCGTTTTTAAAACTATTTTTAAGAGGTCTTGTCAGGTTCTGCTCAGGTTTTTAGCTTTTTTGAATGTTGTTTTGCATGCAACGCGAGGTCAAGAGTGCATGTGTGTCTGAGCTGCACGCTAGCATGAATAAAACGTTTACAGTTGATGCATCTCGAGTCTGTTCGCGTATAGGGTGCGTGAGGAACCCGTAGAGCTGGTGAAGATGCCCAGTGAAGATCAAAGCCCACCTGATCCCATAAACCATGATCAAAGACACAGAGCAAGCAGGACCCAGTCATAACCTCAAATTAGGCCGATGTCTAGCTTGCTTATTCTCGTTTACTAAACAGATTGAAGCCTGTAGAAGGGTGAGGGAACAGCTGGAATTTATTAAGTAGATCTGGGAGCGTCTTGTATTTGATGCTAACGCTACAGGTGCAGTTATTATTATCCCGATCAAAGAGAAGATCCTTGCAGCAATTGCACTAGAACGTTTTTAGTCCACTTCTAATAAATTGTGGCTTTATTAAAAAATATTTCATCAGGAACCGTCACAGCATGTACAGTTAGCCCAGGGTTTTCATCCTGGTGTCTAATAGTTGAGTTTACAGATATGCAACTTTTATGGAATCGTGGTATTAAGAGAAAACAATCACTTTCAGAATATTTTTTTCCAGCTGGTGAAAGATAAAAACAACGACAGCCAAACAAATTCCACCAGACTTTAAAGAGCTTGAGATTTTAAAGTGGCAGAGCACGCTTGGAATAAACGGTGATATTGCCCGCTGGTGTGGACGCTATTATAGTTGTTCCTTGTGTGAACGGGCCTTAAAGCTTCTTGTTTTGAAGCAGTACATTGTATAAAGTATCGATTGTCACTTTGTGTCACGCATGGTTAGGACATTGCAATTGCAAAATTGCAATACTAATATTTAAGTTAGTATTTTGATAGAAAGCAGCAGGGAGCTTCTCCTTTGTTGATAAACACTTCTCATTACAAATTAGGGAAGATGATCATGTTGCATTTTCAAATGCATGTTTATAAGTGTCCTAAAATCAGAGCAGGTTTGTCTGGAGTGATTTTTATTTTTATTTTATTGGTTTATTTGATAGGGACCATGCATATTCATGAACATTGTTGTATAAAAATATGCCAGAATTAGTAAAAATAACTACTTTTCATCTGCAGTCCCTAGGCAGGTAACATAAAAACAGCCAACAATCATACAACATTCACTATAAATAAAAAGATACACATAATAATAATTTATTGTGAATCAAGACGCTGAACACACCAGATCATGAGCTGCTTGCGTGTAAAAACACAGTGCATATATTTAATTAAATTGCAGCCTTTGCCATTATTTAAAGGGGACCCATAATACAAGATGTAATATTAGTTTCTGGTGTCCCCAGAATGTGTCTGTGAAGTTTCAGCTCAAAATACCCCACAGATCATTTATTATAGCTTGTCAAATTTGCCCTTATTTGGGTGTGAGCAAAAACACGCCGTTTTTGTGTGTCCCTTTAAATGCAAATGAGCTGCTGCTCCCTGCCCCCTTTTTAGAAGAGGGCGGAGCTTTAACAGCTCGCGCTTCAGTTGCTCAACAACAACAAAGCTGGAGAATCTCACGCAGCCAGAATGAGGATTGTCAATAACGGTGTTCAGCCTTACATTGTTCAAAGCGGAGTCGACACTGATGGAGAGACTCAGGAAGAAGTTACAACTTTTAGAATGAAACTGGACGTTTCTGAATGGTTGGTGGATAAATTTATGTAGCTGCTGTGGAGTTCATTCAACTCATCGACTAGCATGTGCTGTCATGTGCCTCACCCCCTTTGTTGTGTGTTCTCGGGGGCGGGGTTTATGTAAATTTTGGGGTTAGTGATGTCACTAACCTGGGAAGAAGCTTGTTGTAGTCCTTAAAAAGCGATTTCTGTAAAAGAAAATGTTTCCCTTTGCATTGAACTTTGAGCGTCGTAACTTTGCAGATGTTGTTTATGCTCAAACAGCAACATTACACACTAACTAAAGTTGAAAAAGTGAAATCAAAATCAAGGACCTCTTTAATTGCACCGAACCATATCAAGATTTCTGCTTCATTTCGATTAAATGTGCAGCCCTAAGATCCAGTAAGGTATTTTCCATAGAAGTCTGTCTATCTGTCTTGGCATCTTTCAAAGTCTCGCTCTCTTACCTGTCTCTGCAAATTTCCTGCCTTCACCTTTCATTTCCTCTCGTCCTGGTTGTGTTTTCCTCTCATTCACACTCAAAACCTTATTTCTGCCTTGAATCCCTCACCCTCCTCTAAGACTCATGAGAAAAACACCAGTACTGTCTGACTTTGCGTCTGGGGTCGTGAACTTGTTGCTGAGAAGATCCTGTGGCCTACAAAGAACCTGAATTTAGTGAGAGAATCAAGCTCAACCTTTGAATTCCCACTCAAGCTTTTTGCCTGTCTGATGTTTGCTGAAGCTGCATCTTGATATTGTACGCAAACAAAGAACTCTGCCTGCGGTGTGCCGCTTGCTAAATGAGTTTGGCCCATGTCTAGACATGCTTGATATGAAAGCGGAGTCTATGTTGCTATTCACGCACACTAAGAGTTGAATGAAATGATTCTCAAAGAGCACCTATTATACTCTTTTTCAGTCTTGATGTTTTTGGGCTCTACTAGAACAGGTTTTCATGTTCATTATTTTCCTCATATTCTCCATTGTTGCAGCTCCTCTCTTCCCAGTCTGTCAGTAACGCTCTGTTTAGTTCCTGTCTCTATAAAGCCCCTCCTCCTGAAAAGCACAATGTGCTCTGATTGGTCGGCTGGAGCAGTGTGTTGTGATTGGTCAAGCACTTTGAGCGTGTTTTGGAAATATCCCGCCCCTTACCATAACTGCCAGTTTCAACACACTACTAACTAACTCAACCAGGCCCCGCCCCTTCATTCTGCGCAGGAATGAAGAATATTGTGACGTGTTCGTTCCTGGAAGAAGAAGTCCCGCTGGAGGTAAACTTCTTTTTATATAGTGGAACAGAATAGTGTAATTCGATTCCAAAAGGCAATTCTTTTTAACACATTCAAAGCATACAGTGACTAGTGTAGTCCAAACAACTCTTGAACAAATGAGTCTCATGAGTCATTTCTTTTTCTAATGTGTTTAGTCTTGTAGAGTTTAATCAGTTCCTTGAATGTACTCAGATAAAAATTGAATGAATGGCACATTTTTGTCTGGTTAGATTGTTTTTTTTAATACATAAACGATAGAAAAAAAGTGCAACACTTACTGTACAAACATGAACTGAACTTTTATTCCTTTAAAACAGTGGACGACATTTTAACTTTTTGAGTTGAGTTGGTTGATCATCAATGTTTGGTTTGTTGAATACATAAACCCATATTTTTATTGCATTTATTTAATACATAAAACTATATATTTTTTTTTTTTCATGCATGTATTATTTTACATTAGTTTATGCATTTGGCAGACACCTTTATTCAAAATGACTTGCACTGCATTCAAGGTATACATTTTATTTATTGGTTCATGGATTCCCTGGGAAATGAACCCTTGATTTGGTCAATTTTCCAACTATTTCTTCATCAAAAGCACTAAAGAATCATTATAGTAATCAAAAAGTGGAATCAGGATTGATAAATCCCTTATGATTGATATATTAATATTCGTAATTGAAATTAATGTACAAGAACTACTGGTCTGTGGCGATGAAAATCATTCATTTCATTATGTTTCTAACATGATGGTTGGAGGTTTCTTCAAACATGAATGATGGTAATAGTGCTTTTTGCCTTAACTAAATCACACTATGCAACAGAGCTGAACATTTACATTAACAGACAAGGTGCTAGTTAACTGAAACTAAATAATCCTTAAAGGGGTGGTTGATTATGATTTCACTTTTTTAACACCGTTACTAACAATCGTTATTTTGGCTGCGTGAGATTCTCCTGCTTTGTTGTTGTTGAGCAACCGAAGCGTGAGCTGTTAAAGCTCCGCCCTCTTCTGGAAAGGGGGCCGGGAGCAGCAGCTCATTTGCATTTAAAGGGACACGCACAAAAACGGCGTGTTTTTACTCACACCCAAATAGGGGCAAATTTGACAAGCTATAATAAATGATCTGTGGGGTATTTTGAGCTGAAACTTCACAGACACATTCTGGGGACACCAGAGACTTATATTACATCTTGTGAAAGAGGGATTATAGGTCCCCTTTAATTCACAAAATATCTTTTGCGCTTGAGTTTAGTACTTTATTTGGCCATTTATGCCACAGCAAATTTTGATGCATTTTGCCCATTTTAAGTTAAATTTAAGTGCCAAGAAATGTGTTAATCACCCCTGATTTCTCACAGGAATCACAATTCATCATCTTATTCAAAGCGTCATTTGTTCTGCATTCCGTAGTTTGGCACTTAAGCTGTCGAATACTTGCAGTAGGAGGCCAGTAGATAATGAAGATGTTTCTTGGACAGCTTGTAACTGTTTGCCACAGTGTTGAAATCCAGCCTCCCTGACTGCAGTCCATATATCCACATATGTCAAAGCAAAGAATGTGGAGATATCAGGCGTTGACCTCTAGACCTCGCAGCGCTCGTGGATTGAACCTTCTCCATTTCTGTACATGTGTGCACGTCATTCACATGTGTGCGTTTGGGTTTGTTCTCAGCTGTTGCTATTATAGTTACAGTAATTCCAAATAAAAGCTGTAAATATTTTAAATTTCAGCCTGAAGATAATTCTGATTTGCAGTGTTTTGCTCACCAAGGCTGCATTTATATATTTTAGTCTATTTTAAGAATTTTCAGCATTCATTACTCCAGTCTTCAGTGTCACATGATCCTTCAGAAATCATTCTAATATGCTGATTTGCTGCTCATTATTATCAATGTTGAAAACAGCTTCATATTTTTGTGGAAAGCATGATACGTTTCATTCAGGATTCTTTGATGAACAAAGTTCAAAAGAACAGCATTTTTAAAAAACATTTGTCTGTAAGGGCCATAATTTGAATAATTAAAATGTAACACTAAAAGCATAAATGCTAGAGTAGATGATATTTAAATTTGTTTCGGTTTAAGTATATTCGTTGAGTACCCCCCTTTTTTTCTATTGGACTGCATTTAAGCGTCTTTAGGAATTGACATTTCCTTTACGAAATGAAAGAAAGATAGAAAAACACAGTTATTAACTGGACTTTATTTTTGTTTCACTTTCAGTAAACAATTTAAAAACCTGAATGAAGACCGAAAGAACCACAAAACATTATTGTTACTACACTGTTGCCTTTGATCAATTTAATGCATCCTCACTGAATAAGTGTTAATTTCTTAAAAAAAAAATCTTACTGACCCAAAACGTTTTGAATGGATGGCTTACATAATCATATCTTGATAGTTTTCAATATTTGGCGATATTCAGTACAGATCTAAATATGTCAGTGTTATGCAGCACTTTTTCTTGGATTTCTCTTAACCCTTTGGTGCTGCTCACGTGGCTGTCAAAGTGACCTTTATTTTTATCTAAATGAAATGAATGTACTATTTTAGTTAGATAATTCAATTCAATTCACATTTATTTGTATAGCGCTTTTCACAATACATATGGTTTCAAAGCAGCTTTACAGAGAATGCATGTCAACATTACAATTTAGAAAATGCAATTAGCTAATAATGTAGTAATTTAGGCAATTTATTTACAGTCACTGTTAGCAATTTAATTGAAGGTAGAAGCAATGAGCTCCTGGAAAAATGAATTACATATTAACAATAATTAGGATATATAGAAATTTGGGAATGTGCGTGTTGATAATGCTTTTTTTTATTCAATATTTTGTATTTTATAGTACTAAATTATATTTATGCAGTAGTTATAATCAAATATAAATAATAGTTATATATCTTTTTAAAGACGACACTTGGCAGATTATTGCTGACTTGAAAAAAGTTTTTAAAACTAATTTTATGCTTATTGTTATGAAAAATGCACCAAAATACTATTTTTAATGTTTATATAACACATTTTGTTATATAATGAAAGCCATAAATCTAAACAAGTTGTGTTCCAAATTTGAACTTGATATCTCAAAAAATGAGATTTCAGTAAGATTTTGTTTGAGCGCAGTACCAAACGCTTCCACTAGATGAAATCTGTTTCCCATTCATTGACCGCATTTTTTTTTTCCGTAGAATTTTACTTTTTCTAATCAAGTCCATGATTTGTTTTTGTGTGTGTGTGTGTGTTTACTTAGCAAGTGCCAACACCTTTGTGATATTTTGTACCATTACAATGAAGTAAAAAATAAAAAAACAAAAATTTTCGGTCAAAAATGACAAAGAGCACCAGAGGGTTAACTTTTTTTATTTTCATTTAACCTTTATTTAACCAGGCAAGTCATTAAGAACAAGTTCTTATTTTCAATAACAGCCTGGCAGGAGAGTAAAGGTCTCCTGAAAGACATACATTACAATACACATACAATAAAAAAAAGAAAATCAGTTCAAACATTTGGTTAACAGCTGAGAAGGTCAGGCAGTAGATCATCAAGTGTGCATGTACTTGACTGAACTTGAATGTTTTGTGTTGTTTTCTCTCTTCCAAGACTCCACACATTTTTCCATCTTCCTCCTTTGACCTCTGACCCTCGCTCCCTCCGCTACCATTTCACCCCGTCTCCACACTGTTTGACCCACTGCCCTGTATTTTCTTTAGTAATTAACCTCCTTAGCTTTAAACATTTGTTAGTTCTTAAAACAACATTTCTCCACCAAATGAGTGATGCAGAAAACCATGCTGTTGTGATGTTATAAAATTTTAATTTCTTTGGATGCACTATTCAAAAAAACATGAAATGAGAAGATTGAATTCCACATTTTTTTCAGAATACATAGAAAACAAGTAAAGATTTTGGATATGCTATACTAAAATACTGAACTATGCTAATTTCTTTTTCTTTTCTGGCTAAGCAGAGAACAAAAGTTGCACACATCCAAATATGAAATCACACAGGGGAAACTCCCAAATAGCATTCAAGAACTGTTGCACTCCAGTGGAATAATCCATCCCGATATCTCACAAACGTTATTCCATTTTGGACCATCTCTCATTCACGCCCCTGAAATTCCACAGTCTGTGGCCCAAACATGGAGTGTTTGCTGATAGTGCACTTTATAAATCATTGGATTGGTTTTTTCCCTTTTGTCCTCGCTGCGTTAACACAGGAAGTGGAGGAAATCTGGTCCTCGTTATTTACTTTTGGGTTTGGTTATTTGATTATCGGCTGTCTGCATGTACTTCTCTCTGATTGCACGGGGAAGGACACGCACCTCTCTGTTTTTAAAGCCTAATGGGACTCACCTTGAGCCCAATATGCAGATGCTTCAAAGTCTGAGTGGTTGCAACATCTGGTTGTTGTATTAACGTGTCCGTTGAACTTTCAAAGGGATTTACGGCTGCTCTAGAAGTCGCCCTGTGGTGAAAAATTCTTGCCAATGGCTTTTGTTCATCTGTGCCTCCCAGTGCCATAGCAACCACTAATTATAGCATTCCATGGATTCCCTTTTAAGACGACGAGGAAGAAAATTACAGCCACCTCTTGGCCCTGTGACCCTATTGCTCCCATCACTATGTAATATAGCAATATTGGTTGCCTTCAAAGATGGCCTGTCTTATGATTTGTTATTAGTTATGTTTGTTTAGGCAGGCGCCATTATTACTGTTGCTCACATGCAACTCATCCCGCACCAGACCGGGCTTTTGTCTCAGTAGTGCACCTGTGTGTAGGCCATTATATGATCGATGTATATGACACATGCATGAAGGTTGTTGATTGTGAACAGCTGTGCATTGAGTGCACGGAGATGCGTTTTGGTGTGAGAGCCTCTAATTTGAACATCCATGATGGTTTTGATTCAAAAAAGCAGCAAGAAGAAACTTGGAGACAGCTGTGATTTCCCCACAGGAATGCGTGTTTGAACGGAGAGATCTAGACCTCATACAGTGTGCGGTTGGTTAAAAATACACTTTCATGAAAAAACATGTCTCTCCACGCAGGTAGTTTTAATCCACTGTTTGGCTCTTAAATCTAATTGATTTATGCTCTTTACTTTTGTCTTTCAGCCCTCCAAGGCCTTTCCGTTTTCCCAAAAGGTAAGCTCACCGCTGAATTTTTTATAATTTAGTAAATTTTTTATTTGATAAATTATTTTAAATACTTTTTAAATCTTTATTTTATTACTTAATTGTTTTGCATGAATTTTGAATGGTAATGTGTGTAAAATGCGTGATGAATGAACCTTTCACAATTGCAGTTATGCGGAGCTCATTGCTGATTGGCCGGTGGTGGTGTTGGGGGTGTGTACCGTTCTCATCGTGGTTTGTGCCCTGGTCGGTATCCTCGTGCCTGACCTGCCTGACTTCTCAAATCCACTGCAGGTGAGCCTGAGGAACATTTTTTTGTAACCTTTTTTTGTAATTTCAGCAACTGGAAATTTTCGGTTGAAACGGCTATTTTCAGAGTGGTTTTGGTGGGCTGAAATCTATGGAGCCACACACGTCATGCAGAAAAAAAGTAGGCTAAATCGTGTGCACAATTTACTAATTCTTTCCCTTGAATTGCTAAATCATGCACACATTTTATAAATCAAGTGAACAAATTAGTAAATTGTGCGCACAATTTAGCAAATAGAGGAAACAAAATGGTAAATCGTCCGCATGATTTAGCAAGTCGCAGGAACGAAATAGTAAATCGTCTGCACGATTTAGCAAATAGCAGAAAACTAATAGTAAATCGCCCACACGATTTAGCAAATTGAGAAAACGAAATAGTAAATCGTCTGCACGATTTAGCAAATCGCGGGAACGAAATAGTAAATCATTAGCACAATTTAGCAAATCGAGGAAACGGAAATGTAAATCGTCTGCGTGATTTAGCAAATCGAGGAAACGAAATAGTAAATCGTCTGCACAATTTAGCAAATTGAGGAAATGAAATAGTAAATCGTCTGCACGATTTAGCAAATTGAGGAAACGAAGTAGTAAATTGTCCGCATGATTTAGCAAATCGCGGGAACTAAATAGTAAATCGTCCGCACAATTTAGCAAATCGAGGAAACTAAATGGTAAATCGTCCGCTCAATTTAGCAAATTCGAGGAAACAGAAATGTAAATCGTCTGCGTGATTTAGCAAATCGAGGAAACGAAATAGAAATCGTCCGCACGATTTAGCAAATCACAGAAAACGAAATAGGAAATCATCCACACAATTTAGCAAATCGAGGAAACGAAATAGTAAATTGTCCACACGATTTAGCAAATCGCGGGATCTAAATAGTAAATCGTCTGCAGAATTTAGCAAATCGAGGAAACTAAATAGTAAATCGTCTGCACAATTTAGCAAATCGAGGAAACGAAATAGAAAATCGTACGCACGATTTAGCAAATTGCGGGAACGGAATAGTAAATCATCCGCACAATTTAGCAAATCGAGGAAACGAAATGGTAAATTGTCCGCACAATTTAGCAAATCGAGGAAACGATATAGTAAATCGTCTGCACGATTTAGCAAATTGAGGAAATGAAATAGTAAATTGTCCACACGATTTAGCAAATCACAGAAAACGAAATAGGAAATCATCCACACAATTTAGCAAATCGAGGAAACGAAATAGTAAATTGTCCACACGATTTAGCAAATCGCGGGATCTAAATAGTAAATCGTCCGCACAATTTAGCAAATCGAGGAAACCAAATAGTAAATCGTCTGCGTGATTTAGCAAATCGAGGAAACGAAATAGAAAAACGTACGCACGATTTAGCAAATCGCGGGATCTAAATAGTAAATCGTCCACACGATTTAGCAAATTGCAGGAACGGAATAGTAAATCATCCGCACAATTTAGCAAATCGAGGAAACGAAATGGTAAATTGTCCGCACAATTTAGCAAATCGAGGAAACTAAATAGTAAATCGTCCGCACAATTTAGCAAATCGAGGAAACTAAATAGTAAATCGTCCGCACAATTTAGCAAATCGAGGAAACGATATAGTAAATCGTCTGCACATATTCTGATATTCTCAGATCGGTTTCAGGCCTCATTCATATGTGGAAATAAGTCTGATATGAATCGTATACGTGCATTTGCATCTGCCATGTAAGTGGACAGATCAGATATTCCCCTGTCAATGCGAGTCCAGCATCATTGAAAAGGCGACGGTGGTGAATGACATCATCTCAGGTGGACACCAACAGTGATCACATGACCCTTTTCAATGCCCAAGCTACAACATGGGCACCAATGTTTCCAATCTACTATCATTTTGTCTGCGTCCAGTTTTTACTTCTTTTTCGGCCTAAAATTGTCCAGGTCAGTATGTCTACATCTCAGGTTGCTTCACCAAGTGCATTTACACACTATGTAAATGCAGATATCATGTATGGGCCACTTTTAAAAGATGATGTAAGCTGATCGTCCAAAAAATTGGAAATACAAACAATAAATCTTGTTTTGGCACTTTAGAACAAATAGAAAAGGAACAACAACAACAACATCATTTTTTTAATATGTACAGACTCTAAGTCTTGTCCACAAGCAATTGAGTCCCTGAAGACTAACCATCCTATAATTGTCAGGATAATAGAATAGACTACTAATAGACTACTTAAAGAAGCAAGTTTTTTTTGGATACTGGGCCATATGGGACTGACTGGGAATGAACTGGCAGATAAAGCTGCTAAGGAAGCCATACAGCTGGAAGTGACGATGTCAAATACAACATCTGATGTTAAACCCATTCTGAGTTTGTATATTTCCAAAAATAGAATGGGATTTTTCCACAACAAATTATATGAAGTGAATCCAGTTATAAATGAAAAAACTAACCATTGTTTTTATTTTGAAAATAGAAATGGCCAGACTGTATATACAAAATGTCGACTTGGTCACACAAGACTTTCATGTGATTTTTGTGACTGTAAAGCATATTTTATTGAAATGTCCTGCTTTAAATGATATTAGGCAATGTTCTTATTCAGAAAGTACATTAATGGACATTTTTAAAAAGGTTTCTCCTGGAAAAGTATTAGAATTTTTATCGAAAGATTTATATAACTGGTATTATTATTATTATTAGAATTTTAGTTTTTTATATATATAATATTGTTAAATGATTGTATACAATGAATTGAAATGTTATTTTTATTATGACTATATTGTAAATTGTATTACTCTTGAATTTGCCATGAATATAGCCTTTGATGCTGATATGGCATTAAATGATGAATAAATAAATTGAATAAATCTGTTGATATAAACAATTTAAACGTTTTAGCTATTTTAGTGTTGATTATTAAATAACTTTGATTAATTGATTATTTATTTTCGCTTTCATTTTTCGGCCAAGAATTTTCATTTCGGTGCATCCTGAATTTTTTGTGTTGTTTATAGGATACAGACAATTTTCAAAAATGTGCAATGCTTCTTTTTGGATTTTTTTATTTTTATTTTTTATAAACCTTTCATGAATTCTATAGTAATTCAAATTTATTGACATCCCTGGTCTTATTGTGATAAAACCCTACATGGATCAAATCCTGATGGAAAAATGTACGGTACATTATGGCAGTGACTGCTGTTTATAGGCAGTTTGAGTAAAGATGTGTTGTCATTTGTCTTATTAGGGATTTGAACCGAGGGGCACAGCAATAGGTCAGCGACTTGTAACATGGAACAACATGGTGAAAAACACAGGATACAAGGCAACGCTGGCCAACTACCCCTTCAAGTACGCAGATGAGCAGGCCAAAAGGTAATGGAGTCCATTTCTTATCTGATAACCATATTTTCCTGTTTGTATTCATCCAGAACAACACCTAGATGAATGATGTGAGGATAAGAACTCAGGCCAGGATTGGCTGAAATTGTTAAGGGATTGCAGCATTTAGGTTTTGCAGTAGGGGACTTGACCTTTATGTTTTGCAAATATGTATCTTTAATGCACTTTGCAAAAATCAGCACATCAACCTACGATAACTCTTGGTCAAGCTTACTTATTTTATGTATTAGAGAAATCTAATATATTGGCGAGCCACCCAAATGACTGCTCAGCCAAATACAGAAAAATCACTTTTAATGCATTTTTTGCTCCTGAATAGCAGTGCTTGGTAAGTGTTGGCTGTATCATGGCTTATCTGATCTGGATCATTGTAAGTTGGATTATGGATCATGACAGAAGCGTCCTGAAAGAAAATGAGCGTCTGTATTGCACGGCTCCGTCTCAGCATGTGCATCGGCGTCTTCCCTCTGATTAAAGAGACTTCCTGTCTGTGGAACAGGATGTGCTGTCAGCGGCAGTCCTGCCCTCTGTCAGTAATAATGATAACGGTCATTTCAATCGCAGATCTCTAATGGCAGCAATGTGAGGAGGGTTTCCTGAGGCTGAAATTGTATGCTGCATCGTGCTCTGGAATTAATAATTAGCAAGGATTTTTGTTTCAATAAAGCTGTCTAATTCCGACAAGAATCAGATTGCAGGTTAAGAACCGCTAGATTATGGTTTTGGGTGACAGGAATTGAGGTTTTATTTGGGTAACTTTGAACATAAAGAACAATGGTAGACCATAGTCTTAGTAGATACATATTTAATTTTACACAAATGAAAACAAAGCTGTAAGGGACAGAGCCACATTAAATGTTTTCATTTTTTTTAATGCAGGACAGTTAAATACATTAATTTAATTTGCAAATGCTCTCCTTTTTCTGTTTTAGTCACCAAGATGACAGGTGGTCCAAGGATCACTATGATAGAAAGAAAAGACAAGCAGAATGGGATTTCAGTAAAGACAGTTTCTTCTGTGATGTACCTGGTGAGTTTTTTTTTTTTATTTATTTATTTTTTTTTTAGCATCGTCTCTCTCATCATAGAGAAATTACCGCCATCTAAAACAATATGTCCTCATAACTCAAAACATATAGGTTTGGAAATCATTCTAATATACTGATTATTATCAATGTTGAAAACAGTTGTGCTGCTTCATATTTGTGTGGAAACCAACATTTTTTCAGGATTCTTTGGTGAATAGAAAGTTCAGAAGAACGGCATTTATTTGAAATAGAAATCTTTTGTTAGATTATATGTATTTTTGTCACTTTTGATCCGTTTAATGTATCTTTGCTGAATAAAAGTTTTAATTTCTTTAAAAAAAAAAAAACTTTTATAGTTTTAACTGTGAACATTGAAGCATTAGGTAACAGTAAACGATTACTTTTTTTATAGCCATGTTTAATCCTGGTTAATGTAAATGTATAAAACTAATTGCTAGTTGTTAGTTCATAATGGTCATCTTAACCTACACAGCTTAAGTATTATTTCTTGTTTTATTTCTTTTGTAAAGTGTGACTGTTTGTATTCCTTGTGTATTCTGCATTGACATCTGTTTACTATATTAACTACTTAACTGGTTTTGTGTGCATAAACAAATGTATTCTGGAGTTAACATACTGCCAAAATAAAGCACAAATGTATGAAATACACACACATACTATTAATCAAATCTGCCACCTAGTGGACCATGGAGAAAGGCTTTTTTGGTTTAATCACCAAATGTTGTCTCTCTACAGGTGACAGCTATTCCCGAATCGTATTTGCCTCTGCAGAAGGAAAGAACTTGTGGAATATACAGGCAATAAAGTCCATGTGCAATTTTGACAATACACGGGTATGTAGCATTTAAGTATTGGTTATACCACTTGTAGATGCATGAAGTGTAATGTAGGAAATGTGTTTTTATACTGGTGTTTTTCATGTCTGGTTCTTCAGGTTCGCTCCCATCCCCAGTACTTGGATTTGTGTCAGCGCACCACTGCTGCCTCCTGCTGTCCCAGCTGGACACTTGGGAACTACATAGCCGTCCTTACTAATAAGTCCTCCTGCCAAAAGATCACAGAGCGAGACGTTTCCCACACCCTAAAAATCCTGCGTTCCTGTGCAAAATATTACCACAATGGCACCCTTGGTCCTGAGTGTTGGGACATGACCACCCGTAAGAAGGACCTCAAGTGTGGCAACGTGCCACGGAAGTGTACAAAATACAATGCCGTGTATCAGATTTTTCACTTTCTGGTGGACAAAGACTTTTTGAACCCAAAGAACACGGACCACCTTCCACCTAACCTCAAGTACAGCATGCTGTTCTCTCCCACAGAGAAAGGAGAAACAATGATGAACATTTACTTGGACAACTTTGAGAACTGGAACTCCTCGGATGGGATCACGACCATCACAGGAATAGAATTTGGCATCAAACACAACTTGTTTCAGGACTACCTGCTGACAGATACCATGTATCCCGCAATAGCTATTGTGATCGTGTTGGTGGTTATGTGCGTCTACACAAGGTCAATGTTCATCACCCTTATGACCATGTTTGCTATCATCAGTTCGCTGATTGTCTCGTACTTCCTGTACCGTGTGGTCTTCAACTTTGATTTCTTCCCCTTCATGAACCTCACTGCGCTCATCATATTGGTGGGAATCGGCGCAGACGATGCCTTCGTGCTCTGCGATGTCTGGAACTACACAAAGTTTGACAAACCTAATTCTGAGCTCTCTGAAGCGGTCAGTGTCACACTTCAGCACGCGGCGCTCTCGATGTTTGTCACCAGCTTCACCACAGCCGCTGCCTTCTACGCCAATTACGTGAGCAACATCACTGCCATCCGATGTTTCGGTGTATATGCTGGTACCGCCATCTTGGTTAACTACATACTGATGGTCACCTGGTTGCCAGCTGTAGTTGTCCTACATGAGCGGTACCTGGTCAACCTCTTTACATGCTCTCATTCACAACACCACCAGACGCAGGGCATTGCGACGTTTTGGACAAGCCTGTGCCAGATGGTCAACAAGTGTCTTTTTAGCATCTCGGAGGCCTCGCGGATTTTCTTTGAGAAAGTTTTGCCTTGGATCGTGATCAAGTTGCGCTACTTGTGGCTCTTGTGGTTCCTGGCTTTGACAGTGGGTGGTGCCTACGTTGTTTGTGTGAATCCCAAAATGAAACTGCCTTCTCTAGAGCTGTCAGAGTTTCAGGTGTTTCGTTCTTCCCATCCCTTTGAACGCTACGATGCAGAGTACAAAAAACTCTTTATGTTTGAACGGGTCAACCACGGGGAAGACCTCCACATGCCGATCACCATCATTTGGGGAGTTACTCCAGTTGACAGTGGAGATCCCCTGAACCCCAAAAACAAGGGTAAACTGACACTCGACACAACCTTCAACATTGCGAGTCCTGCAAGTCAGGTGTGGATTCTGAATTTTTGCCAGAAGCTTAGGAACCAAAGCTTTGTGTTCCAGTCAGAGGAACAAGACTTCACAAGCTGTTTCATGGAGACTTTCAAGCAGTGGATGGAAAACCAAGACTGTGACGAAGCTTCTGTCTATCCCTGTTGTAGTCAGTCCACGTTCCCTTACCGGCAAGATGTCTTTGAGTTGTGCATCAAAAGGGCCATTATGGAGCTTGACCGAAGTACCATCTACCACCTTGACAGCAAGACTCCAGGGCCAAGGTTTGACATCAATGACACAATTCGAGCAATTGTGCTCGAGTTTCAAAGTACCTACCATTTCACTCTGGCGTATGAGAAGATGCATCAGTTTTACAGAGAAGTGGATGCTTGGATTCAAGAGGAGCTGACGGATGCTCCTGAGGGACTGAGCTACGGATGGTTTGTAAGCAATTTGGAGTTTTACGACCTACAGGACAGCCTTTCGGATGGGACTCTTATCGCTATGGCATTGTCGGTGGTGGTGGCCTTCAGTGTCATGCTCCTGACCACCTGGAATATCATCATCAGCCTCTACGCCATCATATCCATCGCCGGAACCATATTTGTCACAGTTGGGTCGCTGGTGCTCTTGGGTTGGGAACTAAATGTGCTTGAATCAGTGACTATCTCAGTGGCTGTAGGTCTCTCTGTGGACTTTGCTGTTCATTACGGCGTGGCATACCGCCTTGCCCCGGAACCAGACAGAGAAGGGAAGGTGGTTTTCTCCTTGAGCAGGATGGGCTCAGCTATAGCTATGGCAGCACTCACAACCTTTGTAGCCGGTGCAATGATGATGCCATCCACAGTTCTGGCCTACACTCAGTTGGGCACGTTTTTGATGCTAATCATGTGCATTAGTTGGGCCTTTGCTACCTTTTTATTTCAATGCATGTGCCGTTGTCTGGGTCCTCAGGGCACCTGTGGACAGATTCCTTTGCCAAAGAAACTCCAGTGCTACACCTTTACGGAGCGCACGTCTGAAAACCAATCTAGTCCCAGCCTAGGTAAACTTGGTGCTTGCTACACAACCAAGTACCAGATAGATAACACAAGAACTGAGGGTCGACATGAACACTATGAGCTTGAACCCTTGGCGTTGAATGTCAGAAATGAGGAAAAGGCCTCCGATGAGGAACAGGAAGCATGTACACAGTTGCACAACGGCATTACTTCTAACCACGCAACCTTGTGCGCACCCCACAACACCGATTCAAGAGAACCCAACCCTGAGCTTGAAAATGGCTCAGAACTTTCACATCCACATCAGTACCCTTATAGTACAAGGTGCACCTGTGAGAACTGTATGCATCATTATATGAGGGCGCGACAAAGGACTACTTATCATCCTTGCAGCCAATCTCGAGAAACTCCTTGCCCCGCTAAACAGACCAATCGCTTACCTGTGGGTCAGAACCTTCAGCCCTCACGGGATACGGTGCACACTCCTGCTAACTGTGGCCACTTCCAACATTGCTCTCAGAGCCCAACATCAAGGCCAGCTCCTCACAGATGTTTCCCTGGAGGCTACAGCATGCACACAGTGCACCTTTTGCATCAGGCACTGTTGTCCGATACTGCAGTGCACGACGAGTCTCACATCAGTGCTTGTAGCCCGAAGTCGCCTCTGCCAGAGAGCCAGAACTTTCCAGCTAACATTCAGTTTCCGGATATTCAGTGCTGCTCTTTGCCTGACACAACTCGAATCTGTACTGTTAATCATGATACACAGAAGACAGGGGACCTAGCATTAAATTCCCAGACCCCTCAAAAAATACCATCGAACCATATAAAAACAAAAGTAAATGGCACTTGTGTTTTAATACAGGACAGTCGTGAGATTCGCGAAGCGATTCCAGTGGTACCGGAAGAAAGTGTCAAATGCAGTCAGAGTGACAAAGACAATAATGAAAGGGCAGAGCCTGTCTCTCCCCCAAAACTTTTTAAAAAGACTGTAAAAGTGAAGTGCAATTCTGTAGAGTTTCACAAGCCAAAAACCAGTGTGCCTACTATTGCCATTAATTCAAAAGCCTCATCTGAGAGTTTATGCTAACATGTAAAATGTGAGTGTTCGATTGCGATGAGTACATATTGCAATATGGTTAAGATTTAGCAACTGGTTGTTTCCTGACAGGAAAGAGTTCTTGACATTATGTACATGAGAATGCTGACATGACGTCAAGGAAAACATTTATATTTTAAACAAAGTTTGATTTGAGAAGACACTATTTTGACCCACTGGTTGGTATTTGTGTGACATCTCAGTGTTTTAGATTTTTTTTTTTTTTTTTTTAATATCTGGCCACAGGCCATCACTTTTTCATGAGATCAGAAAAGCATATTCAGAATTTATTTTCCTGCACATTTCATATGAACTTGTATATATATATTTTGTGTGTATTGTGTATGTATTTGAGTCATGCACTTTTTTTGTTGTTGCTGATTTGAATGTTTCGCCTATAAAGTAAACTTCAGTAGTTTATGCAATGGTAAATTGAAAGACTGATTGTGCTTTGTTTCAAAGTTGTCTTTGTTTCTTGGATAAAACTGCCTCTTTTAGCAGTGTGCAAACATTTACATTAGCCTCAGGACTTCAGGAAAATTGAGTCCGTTTATGTGACTTTACACTGAATATTTTTTTTGTTGTCAAATATACTAAGTGTGAATTTAAGTGTACAAATGTGTCCTTGACATATATGGTGTTATATATGTATGTCTCACCCAAACATTTATTTATTAACTAAATCATTTTAGAAAATAAGGGAGTTTTAAAGAAAGATAATCACCAATTTTAAAGATTTTTCTATACAATTGATTTTTGGTTATTGATTGGGTATATTGCTATCTGGTATAATAATAGTAGTGGTAGTAGTAGTAATTTAAATATATAATACAATTTTCTACTTAAATAAAGATAGATGGATAGATAGATAGATAGATCGATCTCAATGTGTCACCAGATATGTCCTTTTTGGAGTAACCATCAGGTTTATTTAAATAACTGAATGCAATTATAGTACATAAACATTATGGATAATACAAAACAAACATTTATAACTGTACAATACAGTATGGTTTCCAGCTTTATATGCTTAATATTTGTTGATGTCATTGTCCAATAGAGAGAATTTCAACAAAGTAGGATGGATAAGAACCTGGAAGCAAAGCAAGGAATTATACAAAGTCCTTCATAGTTACACTGCAGTGTCTGCTTGAAAATTTGCTACGTCAAGATTTTTTTCACCCTCATTGACTTTAGTATTTGTTTGTTTAACCTTGGTGTTTTTTCTAATTTTATGCAGAAGTTGATCATAAAACCACTCCAAGTCCTGGCTGTCATCGGGCCACAGAAGGTATCTTCTGTTCTCAATGTAGGATCTCAGTTGTTCGTACTTCAGTAACCTGTACTGCGGTATGTTCCCTACAACCAGCACCACCAGAATGTCCTTTAGCTCCACTAGCATCCTGCACTGTGCCAGGGTAAAGGTTTCTAGGCACCAGCCATCCTTTAGGAAATGTTCAGACACCACACAAAGGGTTTTTCGACTATTCTGGATAGCATTTCGCATGTTGGTAAGATGGTCCTCCCCGGGTAAGAAGTCTCGCTCCTCAAAGCAGCAGCAGAGTGTGTTCTGCTCTGAGAACTGAGAGTCTAGCCTGTTCAGCAGCGCTCTTTCTACCCACTTAATATCACTGGAACTAAAACAGAGATACACGTCATATAAGGATGGGTCAGGATCAGGCTCCTCTCGCTTTCCATCCACAAGTTTGCCAATTAGTTTTTTGTAAAGCTTGAAGATGTAGCCACGTCGACGGACATAAATGATGGTGCTAGCAGTGAGTAATGTGATAAGTGCGGTACAGAAAATAAAAAGCACAAGCCTCAGTTTTTCAGCGTTTCTCTCCTCCTCTTCATCCTTACATTGTATGTTGGATCTCACAACCGGAACCATGTACTGATCCTCAGGACTGGCACATATCACATCCTCAATGGGGTGAAAAATGATTACGTTGGTTTGATTTAGCCATGTTTGGAAATCCCTTAGGTTGCAATCGCAACGGAAATCGTTTTTCTTCAGGCTGAGGTAGCGGAGGGTGCTAAAGATATTTGGATCTACTGAATAAATAGAATTATATTCAAGATTAAGATCTTGAAGACTTTCAGGGAATATACCGTTTGGAAGGTACTTCAAAGAGTTGAAGGACAAATCCAAAAAGAGCAAAGAGGTAAGGTCTTTGAAAATGTCTTTGGGAAGTGACTGTAGCAAGTTGTGACTCAGAAAAAGCTTTTTTAACTGGTGAAGATTGTTAAACACGTTTAAACATTTTCCTTCTGACCAGATAACTTCCAGATCTGCAAATGCAAGATCAAGGATTTGTACTTTTTGTGAAAGCACTTTGTGTCTGTCATTAGGGCAATCAAGAAGCGCATTACCTTGAAGAATAATTTCCTCAATTTGAGGAAATTCCTCTAGTATTGTGTAGAGATCTGACAAGGAAGAAAGTATGTTTAATTTCAGGTCAAGGGTTGTAAGATATTTGGAAATGCTGTTTAAATAATACAGAGATGAAATTTTGTTGTCACCCAAATAGAGCTTCTCCAGGTTTGGCAAGGTTGCAAATAAATGTACACGTTTGAGAGCATTTCCTGTTAAATTTAGGTTGAGTAGATTTGGAAGCCCTTGAAATGATTGATGTCCAAGCATCCATATATGATTATAAGACAAATCAAGCACCTCAAGCTTCTCTAGATTCTGAAATGTATTAGAATCAATATTACCAAGGAAGTTTTTTGACAGGTTAAGCTTCAGTAAATTTGTCATACCCAAAAATGCACTTTTTTCAATCTTGTTGATCTGACTTTCTGCTAGTGTAATTTGTTCTAGATCTGACAAATAACTAAATACCGAAGATGACAGAGCAAAAATACTTGAATTGGAGAGGTCGAAAATCTTAATACCACTTGCCTCAAGACCCTTGAATGTGAATTTGTCTGGATCTTTTGAATTATTACCAGATGATCTGCCTATGCTTTTACTGTTACTGAGAATGAGACTTTGGATTTTGGTACCAGTGATTGCATCAAAGAAACGCTTTGCCATGTTAACCTTAAAGCCGTTTCCAGATAAGTCCAGTGCAGTTACGGACATGTTCTTAAATGGGTTTCCACACTTTTCCCATCCTAACCAGTACTCATTCATGTCTTGCAGTGTCACTGAGGACAGTTTCAGAAGCGTGAAATGTTTACCCTGAAAGCTGAGGAGGTCTTCTTCACAGATGCTATTCACTCTGTTGCGAGAGAGATCGAGCACATGGAATCTCCTCATATCTAAAAAGAACGATGCTGGCTGGATTCTTTTAATGTTGTTTTCACGCAAGACAAGCATCTCAAGAGACACCAGAGGTTTGAGGAAGTCACCAGACAAAATAGCATCATCTAAACTGCACTGAGTGAGAGTGAGATTTTTAAGGTTGGATAATCCATTAAACACTCCTGTGTCCATTCGCAGAAAGTTGTTGTAGTCAAGCTGAAGTGATGTTAAGTTAGAGAGTCTTTTGAATGTATTGTTTCTGATCACAAGTCTTGTTGTTTGGTGCATCAGTATAAGGACTTGTAGACCTTCCAGATGAGAAAAGGATGTTTCACTGAGTTCAGCAATATTGTTCTTACTCAAATCCACTTTATTTACATTTGGGGGAAGCTCTGGCACCTCTTGAAGACCTTTATCGATGCAGAGGGCGACAGAGGCACCAACCGAACATACCGAGGTGCATTTCACAATTTGAGTGCTGACGCATAATCCAAGGAGGATCAGAGATAATGTGTGTCTTGTTGCCATTGTGAGATCCCTGTAGAAAACAAAGGTTACAACAGTTTACCCACAAATGAAAATGTTATCATTTACGCAATGATTTTTTCCTTTTGTACTCCGCAGCAGCTGCAATTCGGACAGGTTTGGTACAACACAAGGATAATTATATGATGGTAACATTTTCGGTAACACTTTACTTCAAGGGTTAGTTCACCCAGAAATGAAAATAATGTCATTTATTACTCACCCTCATGTTGTTCTACACCCGTAAGACCTTCGTTAATCTTCAGGACACAAATGAAGATATTTTTGATTAAATCCGATGGCTTAGTGAGGCCTGCATACAAAGCAATGACATTTCCTCTCTCAAGATCCATAAAGGTACTAAAAACATATTTAAAACAGTTCGTGTGAGTTCAGTGGTTCTAACTTAACATTATAAAGCGACGAGAATACTTTTTGTGCGCCAAAAAAACAAAATAACTACTCTTCAACAATATAGTGATGGCCGATTTCAAAACTTCGGATCTTTACGAATCGAATCAGTGACCTATCAAACGGATAAACTGCTGAAATCATGTGACTTTGGCGCTCCGAGTCACTGATTCGATTCGTAAAGCTCCGAAGCAGTGTTTTAAAATAGGCCATCGCTATATTGTTAAGCTTGTTTGTTTTTTTGGTGTACAAAAAGTATTCTCGTCGCTTTGTAATATTAAGGTAGAACCACTGAACTCACACGAACTGTAGTAGCAATGTCATTGCTTTGAATGCAGGCCTCACTGAGCCATCGGATTTAATCAAAATATCTTAATTTGTGTTCCGAAGATGAATGAAGGTCTTACGGGTGTAGAACGACATGAGGGTGAGTAATTAATGACATTATTTTCATTTTTGGGTGAACTAACCCTAAAGCTTTTATGCATAGTGCACTATATAAGCTGGATTAATTGATTAATTATGCCTTGTAATGCACATCTTAATGCATTATATGGTCTCATCATGAATAATTGTC
This sequence comes from Elopichthys bambusa, assembly GCA_037101425.1. Lineage (NCBI taxonomy): Eukaryota > Metazoa > Chordata > Actinopteri > Cypriniformes > Xenocyprididae > Elopichthys > Elopichthys bambusa. The sequence continues at coordinate 30,142,280 of CM074445.1, read as the reverse complement.
ACCAAAGTTATAATACTTAGCTATTCGTTGTGATACCTAGAGAAGGTATAATGTATTAAAACGCATGAAAAACAATCAATTTAGATGTAAAAAGCAATCTGCAAATATTACAATCCATTTTAACTTTTGGTTACAACTATTTATGAAAAGTTATAATGTACATTACGAATAATTAAAATTTAAGGTTCTAAATCCAGTGTGGTCAGTAAGCATATAGGTTATCTGAATATAAAATGCAGCCTGTACTTCTGTACAACTAGTTTATCTTACTAATTGTTTGCTAAACTAGTTCAAGGTTCAGTGACTGCCGAGAAAAACACCACAGTAGTTTTTGATGTACCATACACGCGGTAATTTGGGAGATTTGCTACAGAATTCACGTCTAATAACAACCCATCAATATTTTAGAGTCTTACCTTTTCTGAAGAAGTCATTTGATAGTCACATAGCCAACATGTAAAGTTTCAAGAGTTCCGTACGGCGTTAATGCGGAGTTGTTCTGTTCTCTCTCCCTTCGTTTCATTTGTGTTTCTGAAATAGGAAATAACTTTCTGACCCAGTGACTCATTTTCCGGTAAGAGTTATTCAAGTTTGAGTACTGAACATTCTTCAGACACTGCAAACAATCTGTGGGATTCAGCACATCAACGGTGCAGGTTTGTTCGCTATACCCCGCTGCCTTTTCTATGCAAAGCCCCAAAATCTTCAGTGCTTCTCCGCTCTGTTCTACGCTGCACCGTGCTCGTCTTGTACTATAGGCGGCGTAGGACTGTACGCAGCATACTACATAGGGGCAGTTCATGTTATTGATATAAATGTGTATGTTTTTTTTTAATTATTATTACTTATTTTATTCATTAAAAAAAGTTATATCTAGAACATCGACTGTTAAAGTCGTGGCCTAATGGATAGACTTGTAACCCAAAAGTCCGGCAGGGACTGTCGGAGTGAATATCCAGCGCTCTCTCCACCCTCAATACCACCACTGAGGTGAGACCCTTGAGCAAGGCACCATACCCCCAACTGCACCCGCAGCATTGACTGCGCACTGCTCCGGGTGTGCGCTTGGATGGGTTAAATGCAGAGCACAAATTCCGAGTATGGGTCACCATGCTTGGCCACATGTCACTTCACTAAAGTCATATTTCGTATTTTAATGTCTACTCTAATACACGGTAAAAAAAAAAAAAAAAAAAAATGGTTTAATTGCCAGTAAATAAAAATCTAAATACATACTAAATTTTTACTTGCAAATATTAGACATCCAACAGACAAGTAAATTTTAATTCTCTGGCATATTTACACGAATTTATAAAGTACTTAAAAAATCGTGTAAAATGTACGTCTTGAAGCAATGAATCTGCGCGTGCGCGGAAAGAAGTAAACCGCAATCATGGAGGGCTTCTCAAAACTCCATTCCATCTGTTCTCGACAGGTAAGCAACAGTAGAAACTGCATCATATTACGGATTTTTTTCATTTAATTTATTCAGCAAATGTAATTTAATTCGATGATTGTGTTGTCATCACTTAATTCTGTACATTTTAAGTTTAGCGTGTTTATGTTAGCCATATATACTTTACGTTTAACATATATATGTCTAAAACCTTGAATTGCTTACTTAAATCGTGATATTTTTGTTTAATGTTTATTTTGCAGCCACGAATTAATAATAAGGTTATGTGAGCAGGTTTTCGTTTCCTCGTTTTAAGTAATGTTAAATCGTGCACGATAGAATTCATTCTCTCATTCATTGCTAAATCGTGCATACTATTTATTAAATATTTCCCTTCTTTTACCAAATCGTGCATACTATTTATTAAATATTTCCCTTCTTTTACCAAATCGTGACTACGTTGTAAATTACAGTAATTCGTTGCCTTATTTAAATCAAACAGTGTGAACCAAATAGTGCAATGTGGACAAGATTTATTAAATCGAGGGAACGAATTATTCATTCGTGGTCATGATTTATCCACATGTTGTGTTTCTCTCTCTTTTTTTTAAATTTCAGAATCCTTTGTGTCTTCTTTGCTGTAAACGGGTTGAGAGCGACAGAAGAGAGAGACCAAACAAAATGAATTGTTGCCCTTAAAGGGTTAGTTCACCCAAAAATGAAAATTCTGTCATTACTCACTCTCACGTCGTTCCACACCGGTAAGACCACGATGCTGAATCCAGCTTCTTATTCGCAGCTTCTTATTGACACTATAAAAGACGCGACGCTTCTGCGTTTGTAGCTTCTTATTCACGCTCAACGTATTCGCGCTTTTTTAAGGGATTGTGTTGCTTTTTGTGCCTATTTTCAGGATTAAAGGAAAATAAACTATTTTGAAATGCAAATAACACTGATATATCAGCCAAAATAGACTGCAAAAATATAAAGACTTATAAAATATAATTAAAGTATTTTTTGTTTATTGAACATGTCATCAGCTCAATTTAGAGGACCTTGTGGTTTTTGTCTTATTCACGCTTTTGTGTTGTTGTTATTATTGTCTATTTCAGAAAAAATAAACTATTCTGAAACGCAAACAACACCGAAATATCAGTGAGAATTACTATAAAATTACAAAGGTATATAAAAAACAATTACATCATTCTTATTGCACGTCATCATTAATGAATCAATTGAATAAAAAATAATTCAAGCAAATATTACAGATTTCAATAACACAAGGTAACTATACCAGCTCCAGCTTGGATCCAGCCTCTTATGAAGACTTCAGATGAAGGACTCCAGAACATCAAACATGGATGATAATACAAAATTATCATGTTATCATTGCTTTGCATGCACACTACTTTTGCTTAAAATAAGTAAATTTGTACTATCTTACAACTGTACTTTCTGATATCATCTCATAGAAGAAGACTATTGTGTCACATAGAAACATGAATTTGCTGTAAAGCTGCTTTTGAAATATGTATAGTGAAAAGCGTTATACAAGTGAATGTGAATTAAATTGCATTGAACTAAAAGAGCCCTTGCATTGTTGGTTACTGTACCATTTTGAGGTTATGAACCCAATCTCACACTACAGTTTGGAGAGCCATGATATTGTTGGCCCATTTGGGGTGCTTGACTATCATCATTCAAATTTTTAAGACATTTTTACTCCAGCGTTATGATGTTATGGATGTTATGAAATTGACAAAGCGTGACAGACAGTAGAGTTAGAAGAGCGATTGCATCGTTGGCTTAGTTGGGGGTGCTATATCTCAACTAATGTTGAGGGTGCGTTAAAAGGTTCACCGAGGACTTATTTCCAGGGCAATTGCCTGTCACCATTCACATGTTTAGACATTTTTACTGTAGCATTATGAAGTTATGGACCCATGAATTTGACAGATTTGACAATACAGTTACAGGAGAAATTGCATTATTGGCCCAATTGGAGGCGCTATATCTCAGCTGCCTTTGAGGGTGCGGTAAAAGTTGCACTGGAGTCTTATTCCCAATGCATTTGAATGTCGCCATTCAAATTTTCAGACATTTTTACTGTAGCATTATGAAGTTATGGACCCATGAATTTGACAGATGTGACAAAGTAACAGGACAAATTGCATCATTGGCCCAATTGGAGGCGCTGTATCTCAGCTGCCTTTGAGGGCGCGTTAAAAGTTGCACTCGAGCCTTATTCCCAATGCACTCGAATGTCACCATGCAAAATTATGGACAATTTTACTGTAGTATTATGACGTTATGGAGCCATGAATTTGATATGTGACAATACAGTTACCAGAGAAATTGCATTATTGGCCCAATTGGAGGCGCTGTATCTCAACTAGCTTTGAGGGTGCGTTAAAAGTTGCACTGGAGCCTTATTCCCAATGCACTTGAATGTCGCCATTCAAATTTTCAGACATTTTCACTGTAGCATTATGAAGTTATGGACCCATGAATTTGACAGAAGTGACAAAGTAACAGGACAAATTGCATCATTGGCCCAATTGGAGGCGCTATATCTCAGCTGCCATTGAGGGTGCGTTAAAAGTTGCACGCGGGCCTTATTCCCAATGCATTTGAATGTCACCATGCAAAATTATGGACAGTTTTACTGTAGTATTATGACGTTATGGAGCCATGAATTTGACGTAACAATAAATCTATATCTCAGCTAGCTTTCAGCAGCTTTACAGCAAATTCATGTTTCTATGTGACATAAGTTCTATGCGACACAATAGTCTTATTTTATGAGATGATATCAGAAAGTACAGTTGTAAGATAGTACAAATTTACTTATTTTAAGCAAAAGTAGTGTGCATGCAAAGCAATGATAACATGATCATTTTGTATTATCATTTTCTTTTATGTTCGGGAGTCCTTCATCTGAAGTCTTCATAAGAGGCTGGATCCAAGCTGGAGCTGGTATAGTCTCTAGTTACCTTGTGATATTGATATCTGTAATATTTGCTTGAATTATTTATTATTCAATTGATTCATTAATGCATTCAAAGGATGCAATAAGAATGATGTAATTGTTTTTTGTATACCTTTGTAATTTTACAGTAATTTACGTTTCAGAATAGTTTATTATTTTTTTCTGAAATAGACAATAATAACAACATAAAAGCGTGAATAAGAGAAAAACCACACGGTCCTTTAAATTGAGCTGATGACGTTCAATAAACAAAGTATACTTTAATTATATTTTATAAGCCTTTATATTTTTTGCAGTCTATTTTCGCTGATATATCAGTGTTACTTGCATTTCAAAATAGTTTATTTTCCTTTAATCCTGAAAATAGACACAAAAAGCAACACAATCCCTTCAAAAAGCGCAAAAAAGAGAAAAAACGCACTGTCCCTACGTTGAGCATGAATAAGAAGCTACAAACACAGAAGCGTCGCGTCTTTTAAGGTGGACCGGATAGCGTCAATAAGAAGCTGCGAATAAGAAACTGGATTCAGCCTCGTCGTAAGACCTTCATTCATCTTCAGATCACAAATTAAGATATTTTTGATGAAATCATAGACAGCAATATAATCAACACTTTCAAGGTCCAGAAAGGTACTAAAGACATCGTCGTGTGACTGCAGTGGTTCCACCTTAATTTTATGAAGAGACGAGAATACTTTTTGTGTGCAAAAACAAAACAAAAATAACAACTTTATTCAACATTGTTCTGTTCTGTTCTGTGTCATTTACTTCCAGCGCTTCCAGGTTCTACTTCTGAACGGCGGCTCAGTATTGGCCAAAGCTGATCACGTGAGCAGCACGACGCATGCGTGTGACGCTGAAGCAGGAGCCGGTCAATAAAGAGACGGCGTTCTGACGTAGAACCCGGAAGTGCTGGACGTAAAGAGAGTAGCAGAATGACACAGAACAGAAGATATTGTTGAATAAAGTTGTTATTTTTGTTTTGTTTTGTTTTTTGCGCACAAAAAGTATACTCCGTACCAAAGATGAACGAAGGTCTTACGGGTGTGGAACGACATGTGGGTGAGTAATTAATGACAGAATTTTCATTTTTGGGTTAACTAACTCTTTATAAGTCCACACAGGGGTACAGTTGATTTTTATATTGATTCGAGCATTTTGATTTGAACAACTGAAGATACTGAATTGATTGTTGATGAAAGTAATTTATGTGAACCTGTTGTTAAGAACAAGATTTTGTCAAAATAATCAACACATTTTTGGGTTGCCTTTTTCTTAAATTAGAAAGTGTTTCAAAATGTTTTGATACTGAGATTAAGAAGCTGTCTGATCAATGCATAACTGCTAATTTTAGAGTTCTAATATGTTTAATGTGTCATTGAATGTGGATGTTTATCGTTGCTCAAGCTGCTTAAACCTTTAAAGTGATCTCAAGCATTTCTGTAAATGCTTGTTATTTCTTGGATTGTTATTCCTTCTTAATAAATTATTCTTAACTGCACATTGTCTCAGTATTATTTTGTCACATTATAAGAGTAACATTTCATTTAAAATAATTACCAGCACTGCATAAAAAAAGTAAAATGTATTTAAAAGAGCAAATGGTTTTACTTAATTATATAGGAATTACATCAGATTTTTAAGTAAAAATTACTCAGTATAATTTAACAGGCCAAGTTATATGTACTTGTTCACTTTGTTAATTTTACTCAGCTTAGTTAAGTAGATTTACTTAATTTCCATGTGTGTGAAAATTATTCGTGCAAAAACTTGAGTAAATTCTACTTATTGTTTTTTTTTTTTCAGTGCAGTAAGCAGACATGTTGTGCCTGTGAACTGTTCAAATATAGGATACTAACAACGATTAGATAAAACATGAGTTTAGCATAGATTAACTTTTTTTTTTTAATCTAAGAATCAAGTCGACAGTGGCTGGCCGCTTTAAAAAAAAAAAAAAAAAAACGCGGCTCGAACCAACAAAAAGCGCGGGAGCTTACAATTCAAAAAGTAACGGTCATTTTGGAGAACAGACTCGTTATTTTCCGTACGATCTATTGATTACAAAATTGATTGATTTAATTACAAAATCGCTCGTATGTGTGGTTTGTTAGATTTTAAAAACCCATCACATTTTATAAGATATGGCTGTTTTTGTTTATTGGCAGACTGAATCTGCCCCTGCAAAACAAAGCAAGGTAAGAAATTCAAAGGTAAGAAATTAGCTATTGTTAAGACTTGTTAAAGTGATCTGTGCATTAAAAAGTACAAAATATTTAGCTATAAAATGAATGCTATAAAGTATTTTTAATGTCAGGTTACATAAGGGGCCACACAAAGGCTCTTAATTTTTTTTTGAGAAATTCAAAATAAATGTATTTGATGATAAACTTATTTGAGAAAGTATTCCTCTTTTATGTTGTGGAAAAAATATGCCACAAAGGTTATAGAAACTGCAAGTTAAATATTTATAGTTTTATAACGTATTAAAATATGTATTTATACGATGACCTACATTATATTTTTGTTGATGTCTTTTGTCAACCTGAAACAAATCAGAGCTCTTATCAATAAAAATCTGCATTAGCTAAAAACCTGGCCAGGTGAAAAGTAAATGTTAAATTTGAATGTAATATGTAAGTAGAAGCATAATTAATGTAGGCCTACTTCTGAGTTTGCCTGTTGTAAGTCGAATAATGAGGTTATTTATGTAAGGAGCAAAATGAATATGTACTTCAGTCATAAAAACACTGTTATGTAAAAGGTTGCATCCAATTTAATGCGGTTTTATTTATAAATGGTTTTATAAAATCTGTTCAATTCATACTCAGAGAAAAACATGAATGAGAAAAAAACAAGAAAGAGTTTTAGATATATTTGTTTGCTTCCATGTAATGGTCTTTTTCATGTTTAGTTAAAACAGAAGAATCATTCAACACTCTCAAAGCCAACACAAACAAAGAGTTTTTGATTGCACTAACTCAATGGGGATATTTTAAAAGCAAGTTTTGCATGTGCCCAAAGAAGGAACTGTTGTTAGGCAATCATTGTTGGACGGCAATTACATTTTAAGGGAACTGGAAATTAATTTGAAGGCAAGTGAAGGTCAGCTATGTTTGCACAAGGTGCCACTGAGAGATTGCTTTCTGTATATAAAGCACAATGCAGAATGTTAATATTAGTTTTGCAATGTTGTCTTCTTGTGCGGTGTGCCTTATTACAATGAAGGGATCATAACAAGAAATTTGGCCAGATGGCATTGTGAGTTCAACCAAGAATATATTATCAGTTCTTCAATGAAGACCATGGAATTATAGTTCTCAGCCATGGTAAGATTTCAATTCAATATTTACTTAATCAGACATGTGACCCCGGTGCAGGTTGTTGCTGTAGGCCCTCCCATCGTTCTCCCCTCTGGCGACAATCCTGTTGCTACATTTCCAAACTGTTCAAAGTACATAGGCCATGGCAGAATATGTCGATACTAAGGTTTCTTTACAGATTTCATTAACAATGTACAAACCGTGATTACCCAAAAGCGTAAGGCCAGATTGTGTCAGTGTTTTCACTAGTGGCTTCTTAGTTTTCCATTTTGCCTGTATTCAGATAATAAGTTCAGAGTACACCGAGTATCTTTTTATCCAGTTAACATTTTTAGGTTGTAAATTTATAGTTAAATGTAATTTGCTTAATTTCTTCATTTGTCATTCACATTTTATTATAGATTTGCAAGCTCCGTTGGCGGGGTCAAAATCACACAAGTGGTTGAAGATGTTAAGATTTTGCAAAATCACTGGCAGCGGGACACACATTCTGCTAGAATTAGCATTTCAGATATTTACTGAAATTATCAGCAGGTTCACAGAAAAACATTTTTTACAAACATAGGAAACAAGAGATAATGCATAATTATACCTAACCAAGATCTGCATTATGCATTGTAACAATCTGCAAACCTAAGGTAATTAGGTAAAAGTTTTACAAAATATATAATAAACAGATATACCATAATTATACTGCTGTGTTTGCATGGACATTCAGTGCTCCAGGCTTTGTTTGGTTGGTTGGTTGATTTGTTTGTTTAACCTTGGTATCTTTTCTTATTTTATACAGAAGTTGGTCATAAAACCACTCCAAGTCCTGGCTGTCATTGGGCCACAGAAGGTATCTTCTGTTCTCAATGTAGGATCTCAGTTGTTCGTACTTCAGTAACCTGTACTGCGGTATGTTCCCTACAACCAGCACCACCAGAATGTCCTTTAGCTCCACTTGCATCCTTCTTTGTGCCAGAATGAAGGCCTCTAGTAACCAGCCATCCTTCAGGAAATGTTCAGACACCACACAAAGGGTTTTTCGACTATTCTGGATAGCATTTCGCATGTTGGTAAGATGGTCCTCCCCGGGTAAGAAGTCTCGCTCCTCAAAGCAGCAGCAGAGTGTGTTCTGCTCTGAGAACTGAGAGTCTAGCCTGTTCAGCAGCGCTCTTTCTACCCACTTAATATCACTGGAACTAAAACAGAGATACACGTCATATAAGGATCGGTCAGGATCAGGCTCCTCTCGCTTTCCATCCACAAGTTTGCCAATTAGTTTTTTGTAAAGCTTGAAGATGTAGCCACGTCGACGGACATAAATGATGGTGCTAGCAGTGAGTAATGTGATAAGTGCGGTACAGAAAATAAAAAGCACAAGCCTCAGTTTTTCAACATTTCTCTCCTCCTCTTCATCCTTACATTGTATGTTGGATCTCACAACCGGAACCATGTACTGATCCTCAGGACTGGCACATATCACATCCTCAATGGGGTGAAAAATGATTACGTTGGTTTGATTTAGCCATGTTTGGAAATCCCTTAGGTTGCAATCGCAACGGAAATCGTTTTTCTTCAGGCTGAGGTAGCGGAGGGTGCTAAAGATATTTGGATCTACTGAATAAATAGAATTATATTCAAGATTAAGATCTTGAAGACTTTCAGGGAATATACCGTTTGGAAGGTACTTCAAAGAGTTGAAGGACAAATCCAAAAAGAGCAAAGAGGTAAGGTCTTTGAAAATGTCTTTGGGAAGTGACTGTAGCCTATTGGCAGTCAGAGAAAGCTGTTCTAACTGGTGAAGATTGTTAAACACGTTTAAACATTTTCCTTCTGACCAGATCAGCTGCATAGTTGAAAGTCCGAGATGAAGAAGTTGTAGTTTGTCTGAAGCCACTATTTGTCTTTGATTATAACAACTCAAAAACACGTTACCTTGAAGAAAGATTTTTTCTATTTGAGGAAATTCCCTTAGTATTGTGTAGAGATCTGACAAGTCTTTTAATCTGTTAAATTCCAGGTCAAGGGTTGTGAGATTTTTAGCAATGTTGGATAAACTAGACAAAGATGAAATTCTGTTCTCACTCAAGTAGATTATCTTCAGGTTAGGTAGGGTTGCAAATTCATGAACTGACTCAAGAGCATTTCCTGTTAAATTTAAGATAAGTAAACTTGTGAGTCCCTGGAACGATTTATCGCCAAGCATCCTTATATGATTATAAGACAAATCAAGCACCTCAAGCTTCTCTAGATTCTGAAATGTATTACAATCAATACTACCCAGAAAGTTTTTGGACAGGTTAAGCTTTAGTAAATTTGTCATACCCCAAAATGCATCAATTTCAATAATGTTGATCTCATTTTCTGCCAATGTAATTTGTTCTAGATCTTGAAAATGACTAAATACTGAACTTGACAAAGCAAAAATACTTGATTTGAACAAATCGAAAATCCTAATACCACTATCCCTAAGACCCTTGAAAGTGAATTTGTCTGGATCTTTGAAATTTTTATGACTAAAAGAACTGCCCATGCTTTTACTGTTACTGAGAATGAGACTTTGGATTTTGGTACCAGTGATTGCATCAAAGAAACGCTTTGCCATGTTAACCTTAAAGCCGTTTCCAGATAAGTCCAGTGCAGTTACGGACATGTTCTTAAATGGGTTTCCACACTTTTCCCATCCTAACCAGTACTCATTCATGTCTTGCAGTGTCACTGAGGACAGTTTCAGAAGCGTGAAATGTTTACCCTGAAAGCTGAGGAGGTCTTCTTCACAGATGCTATTCAGTCTGTTGCGAGAGAGATCGAGCACATGGAATCTCCTCATATTTAAAAAGAACGATGCTGGCTGGATTCTTTTAATGTTGTTTTCACGCAAGACAAGCATCTCAAGAGACGCCAGAGGTTTGAGGAAGTCACCAGACAGAATAGCATCATCTAAACTGCACTGAGTGAGAGTGAGAATCTCAAGGTTGGATAATCCATTAAACGCCCCTGTCTCTATTTGCAGCAAGTGGTTGTAGTCTAACTTAAGTAATATTAGATTGGAGAGTCTTCTAAACGTGTTGTTTCTGATCACAAGTCCTGTTGTTTGTTGCTCCAGTTTAAGGACTTGTAGACCTTCGAGACGAGAAAAGGATGTTTCGTTGAGTTCAGCAATGCTGTTAAAATTCAGATCCACATAACTGACGTACGGGGGAAGCTCTGGCACCTGATGAAGACCTCTAGATATGCAGAAGGCTGCATAGCCATTAACTGAACACACAGAGGTGCATTTAACAACTTCAGTGTTGATGCACAATCCAAAGAGGATCAGAATGAATGTAAATCCCATTCTGAGAGAACTGTGGGGGGAAAAAACAACAAAACAAAACGTGAGGCTATTTTTGAGAGGATGTACTATTTAGGTTGACACAGTTTATCTTTCTCATTGTTTGCTCAAGTTAAAAGTTCAGTGACTTTAAGAAAAAGCTTTTACTATAACATACGTTTTTAACGTGGAAAGAATCTGATACATGCAGTAATCTGAAAGATGCACTATAAAGTTGATGTCCAATAACCGAGCAATAGTTTAGCGTCTTACCAGATTCGGTCCCTAATCCATACAGAGTTTTCTTAAGTCTTGTCGTGGCATTGAATAATGAGAACGCTTCAATAATCGTTCAGTTTCAAATAAAGAATAACCCGTCCTCTCGCTCGAGATAACGAGTTCTCCCTCCGTTCTCTCTCCCTTCATTTCTTCAGTGTTTCTCAACACTTCTAAAATAGGAAATAACTTTCTGACCCAGTGATTCATTTTCCGGTGAGGAGTTCTTCAAGTTTGTGGACTGTGACTCTGGAAAAATTACTATTATTTCAGCTTCATTAACAAATTCGGAGGTTTTCAATAGGCTATTTTAGCATTAACAACAAATTTTACCGCAATGCTGTTATTTCGAACTAGTTTCCGAATCGGCGTTAATTTGCTTACAAAAAATTACAGCGTAGATCATTTACAATAAGTACAATACAGGAATGATCAAGAATTAGCCAAATGAAATGACATTAACTCTTGCCATTCAAAGATAAAACACTAACCATGTGGAGCTGTGTATGAGTATGAAGAAACCAAACTTGCATTTGAACTAGTTGTTCCTTAATGCCCACTAGAGGACGTTATTTACCAACATTGGGAAAACCAGCAATATTGGAAATAAAATTAAAATAAAACGTTTAGAAATACTGTTCATTAATGCTGCACTGTCTTTTCCAGTGTATCTGCATATTTGGACACAGATGTTGCAGAGAGAGAACAAAACAAGGTACAGTAAATGACATTTTGCTACACGTTATATTAAAATATAATATTTATTCTCTTCAAACACCACCATTCAGGAATACTGACATTGTTGACTTATTCAGACTTGTGCAAAGTTTCTGACACTGTATAATATATTTGTTTACATCTAAAAGCGAGTAAATTTACTACTATTTACATCTCAGTTTGGCTTTAATTGTCTCTTTTTAAATATCGATTTGGGAATGACTGTTCAGTGCAATTTTTTTCAATGATCACCTGTTGAAAATCGTAGATATTTTCGTGGCCTTTGTGCACATCGTAATTGTGCATTTGACAATAACGTCTCAATATGTAGTGAGCGAGGCAGACCAATACAAGAATACAAACAACAATGGCAACCGTTATTGCTAAAAGACTGCCCGCTGTGATTGGCTTGTCGGTTGGGGGTCTGCTTGTAGGTGTAAAAATGTCAAATGGTGCTGAGGTGCCTGAGCCCTCAAAGTCTTCTCTCGCACATTTAAACTCGCTCAATCTTTCGAATCCTTCTTGGCAGGAACATAGAAATCCTCCAGGTATATTTTCACAAATCTGGTCACAGGGACCACTATCGCATTCATCAATGTCAACGCATATTTTTCCTTCTTCAAGTAGGAAACCATCGGGGCAGTTGCACTGTTCGTTGTTGTTGGGGTCACATTCAGCTGGGCACTGGTATTCCGCACAGTGCATCTTACATTTAAGCTTGTCCTCCGTCGACTGTATGAATCCCTTACTGCATTCACAGCGATAACCACCTTCAATGTTTATACAGTCGTGCTCGCATGGTCCAGACTCGCATTCGTCCTCATCAACGCAAACCCCACTTTCATTGCGAAAGCCGGGCTTGCAGTCTTCGGAAGACTTGACATCTTCAACTTTAAGTGTCGGCTCATGTTCGTCGTCGCTGCATGTGACTTGGTTGCTGTCGAGTTTAAATCCCGGTGGACAGCTGCATTCGTAGTTTTTCCCGTTCAAACCACACTTATAATCACATCCACCACCAAAAACCTCACAATTCCAAGGCGCCTGAAGCCAAAAGCCGTCGAAACAAACGTGTTTCGTTCTCAGCGGCGGCAATGTCGCATTGGTGCCTATGGGAATTTCTTGGAGTTCGTTTGCCTTAAATCCGAAAGGAATTTCATATAATACGTCTGCATCGTTGCTAAGCGGCTGACAGTAACCGCTATTGTCATATTCGCACAAATATCCCTCGATACTTTCATCGCAAGGTCTTTCGGCCAATTTCTGAACTTTTTGTGATACCGATGCACATTGTGGAGAACAAATCGCTCGGTCGCTTTCCCAGTTGATGTAGAGGCTCGTATCGTCTCCAGTGACCCATTTGTATCCCTTTAACCCATCGTTTGAGCACTGATATCTCAGCCCAAGCCAAAAGTTTCCAGAAGTTCCCTGCAACAACTTCGCAAGAACATCAGCCGATTTTTGAGTGCGTACGGTCATCAGATGCCCTCTTTTCTCCCGACAGACTTTCTGCGCCTCGTCAAAAGTCGCACTGTCGGGTTGGACGGCGAAGCATTTTCCCTCTACACAAAAACCTTTACTGATGTTTTCCCCGTTAACTCTCAGAACAACGAGCGCCACCGCCATTCCTAGGATCTCTCTCATCTCTGCTGACACGTTATGTAACGATATTCACGAAGTTATTGCGAAGTGACCAGCGGATCGTTCACATTCATGAGTACGAGGTGTGCCGTGCCGCATTTATAATGACATCCATGTCTCCAGAAATTAAAGGAAGTTCGTGTTATCTGGCAGAGATCCCGGAGCTCCACTAACTCTTCCTCTCTCTCTTTCTCTATCTCTCTTCCCATTAGTCGGCGCGCATGTGTTTGGATACATGATATCCATCTGAGGATTTCATTTCCAAATTAGTTACCGCGAATAGATGTCGCCTTTTCGCCTAACTATGTCTTCCTAAAATAGATGGATAGATAGATAGATAGAACGATAGAACTCTTACAAAACTGAGTAGTCATTTCAGTTGTGTAATTTGGGAGTTTGTATTGAGTGTGGATGTCACAGTAGCCTAAGTAAGAAAAACACCAACACAATAAATTCAATACATCTATGTAAAGTTGTAGACTATTTACAACCTTTTTCCAAGTTGGTCCAGTGAGTAATTACTGGTATGCACCAAAGGGTGGAAACGGACGCTTAATTTATCAGTATCCTACAGTGTTTTTGCAGTATATCATTGTTTCCATGAGTTAAAAGAAACTGGCTGGATATTGGTGCGCTCAACAAAAGGAGTTTATTTAGATTTTGATGCTACTGAAAGTCTTTAGGTGTGTGCATGATGACTGATTAAAAAACTGGCGTTGGTCAAAGAAAAAACCCTGACCCACCCTGAACTACTTTCTCCTCATTTCCTTTCTGTCACACCTCAAATAAATTGTACATTAATCATGTAGGAAGTTTTCATAGATCAGTCTCCAGATTGACTGGGATTGTTTTATTAGTGAGAAAGAATACAGTCCAAACATAAATCAGGCAGAGAGTGGGCTAGATTAAGTTTTGTAAGGATGCCTTGATGATTGAATACCAATAAAATCCATGTGATTACTGATTTTGGTTAAAGACGGGATATTCTGTCAGCATATTTACATTTTCATTTGTGTGATTTGTTGATTTTTCAATTCAGTGACATTAACTAGATGCTCCTGTTCTTATTTTTGGTGACGTTTTCATGGAAGGAAATTGGAGGGAATTATCATGAAACAGTCATTGAGTCCTTTTCCATTTTTAATCAGTGAGTTATGCACAGTCAGGCACCACTCATATCATCAAAATGTAATCATGCAGTCTAATTTATAAATCGATCCTTATCTTGTATTAGTAAGTAATACAATTTCTCAAGTAGGGTGCAGTCAAATCCTTCCTGCTCAGGTATTGTAATAGCATTCTTTGTTGCTTTTTTTCCAGTCATATCCTCAGGAAGAAAAGAAGGATGTCATCCTTTTTTCTGTACAGAGTAGTGAAATTTTTTACACCTAGAAAGAAGCAGTCGAAAGGCTCCGGATATGGATCTTGATGAAACGATAAGAGAGTTATCCTTTGTTCTGCATCACAGGTAAATGTTATTTGTACTCTAAAAAAATAACTACACAGTAAAATACCGTTTTCCATCGAAACAGTAATATACCGTAAAACAATGCATTCTGGGTAATATTAGTTGTCGTTTTCGAGAAAGTAACCTATTAGCTACTTTCTTGAAAAACAACACATATGCATTGCTTTTTTTTTTTTTTTACAGAATATTACTTTGGTGTATTACAATGCATTCTGGGTAATATAATTTGTAGTTTTCTAGATGGTAGCCTATAGGCCTCTTTTCTTAAAACGACAAATATTACCCAGAATGCATTTTTTTTGGTATATTAATGTTTCAATGGAAAACGATATTTTACAGTGTAAATTTTTTTTTTTACAGTTTATTTTTAGAGTGCTGCGTGAAGAATAGACTTTAATCAGGACAAGACAAAACTTTTCCATTCCACAAAAGGTTCTTTATAGTGGAAAAAAAGGTTTAGATTTTTTTTAAAAAGTTCTTCACATTAAGAAAAAAATGTTTCTTTAAAGAACTATTCACTGAAAGGTTCTTTGAGAAACCAAAAATGGTTCCAATGCATCACTGCAAAACCACAAAACATTATTTTTTAATAATGTTAAAGTTTATTAAGAAAAATTGCATTTGTATTTTTTTCCTATTGATTTTGCCCTGGACGTGTTTTTGGGGCATTCACTTGGGTGACTGTGCAGCACTTCCAGTAACTGTTACAACAACAATCCCTTAATAAAAAACATCTACTAAATAACTCCACTTCACCAGTTAACTTAACACACTGTGTTCTTTTTAACTTTTTAATGTGCACATTTACCAAAAAAATAAACATCCAAATCAAGGTCTGAGTGCTGCTGTCTCTACCCTTGAGAAAACAGATCTCTCCCTGCAGACAAAGCCGTAAAACACATCCTCCCTTTCCTTTGCTCTTGTTTTTGGAACCTGCTGACTTCTGGATTTATTGTTTTGCCGTTCACAGACGAGAATCTGTTGCTAACTCAGTGAGCTGCCTATGTAAGCAACATGTTAAGAGATCACTCTTGACGCAAATAATTATCCTGAAGGTAGGCAACTCTTAAAATACCTTGTTGCAACATAAATTCACTGAGAAGAAAATCTGAAAACGCAGATGAATTGAGATGAAATGCTAATATACAGTATCTGCAGCATGTGGCGTGATAGGGTTATGAAGAACTGGATGCTTTAAATTTTAGTCCAGTTTGCTTATATTTCTAGGTTCCTGTTTACTTTTACTTTTCAGGCATTCTGAAGGAAGGTATTCTGTGCCCAAAACCCGTCAGCTGTAAAAATGTTGTAAATAAAACAAGGATTATTGAACTACATTATAAGAAAATACCATTTTAGTCTTTCTACTTAAAAAATTCACATTAAATTCAATGTGTTACTTGCCATTTCTTTGTAATTCTTTGTGAAATTTACTAGGAGTTTCTGAGTGACAGTGGAAATCCAACACCAATTTATTTTTCAGTGCTGAAATACTAGAAGGTTTGGAGGTGAAAAGCCACAATATGTTGAAGCAGGTTCAATAATGTTTTGGTCTCTGCTGGACAGACTGTTTGACTCCAAGCTAGAAACTTTTTCTTCGTAGCTTTTTGTTATGCAATTTAAGAACCATGAGCTAAAACTTGGTGGTAAAAACAAGCACCCTACACAGTGAAGACAGTTGCATAAATGCATCAATTGTCAAACATGTTGCTGCTCACTCTGACGTGTAACACACTCTTCTATCGTAATGTTTTCTTGTATTAAATGACTTGGATTGGAAGGATTTTTATTCTTAATTTTAAATCTCTCTGTACCTGACAGGATAAGATCATGCAAAATCTGATTAATGACTATTTTTTTACACCACAGTTTCTCAATACGGTCAGACCAGCTTATAATTTCTTCTGGTGTTGGGGAGATTTTGCAATATGCATCACTTTTTCTTATACATATCTTGCAGTGATCACTAAATTTATTTCATATGGTGATATAATCCTATGGAAGGGAGTGAAAAGATGGGTAGATAGAATCATAAATTATAACATTTCCCAGAAAGTATTTCTTCCACATACAGACTTTAAAGGTTCATCTTCTAATGAAAACATGACTGGTGTTTCCCCATGCAAACACAATGCTAATGTATTGCGAGTGTGAATGCAGTTTTTGAGGTGTTCTGAAGAGGTTTTAATGCATTGCAGAGCGACAGTAATGGTGATTATTGCTTTTAGCACACTCTCTTCGGCTATAAAATATGACTGTAACTGACCACATTTTTCTGCTCTCTTCACAGTAAACAGTGAGGCCCCGACTAGGTTAAAAGGAAAACTGGATAAGCCCTGGAGTTCAGCGAGTATTTGGAAGACATCCAGTCTGTGCCTGCTGAAATGACTCCACTCCAAAACGTCCTGGCCTGAGCGGCCCAGCATGATTCAATACCAGATGGCAGTAATTTGGCATTGGTCATTTTTATATAAGATATACATTATATAAGCGCCTCAGAATTGGGTGTTAAGCATCCTTAAAGGAATAGCGTTTGTTACTAAAACAAAGCTTGCATATGACTTCAGAAGTCTTGAAATACAGAGCCAGGGCTTGACTCGTCTCAGTCTCAGACGTCACGCCCACGGACTGTTGGCTTAACATCTGACGCATATGGCACGCTTATCTGGAAACACGTCCAGATTTCAAAGTCGTCATCTGGTTGATTGAATTCTACAGGATGTCCGGGAGATGTATCATTTTAAATATTGTTGGAGTTTGGAGGGCTTGAATGTCGCCCTGGGATTGCGTTTATTGCACATAATTTTACTCATTGCCGCAGATTTTGTACACACGCTCAAAATGCGCGCACATAAAGCTGCCTCTCTGTACTAAATTGAGTTATTTTTCACTGCTTATTACACTTAAACAGTCAAATACACACAAAATAATGTCAAAATGCCGGTCTTGGCAAGTATTCACATAAACAGTTGAGAAAGAAAATGCATGTGTAACAGTATAATGGATCAGTGCATCAGGTCTTAAAGTGACAGCAGCCTAATATACCTGCTGCCAAATTATGAGATAATATTAAAAATATCTATATGGCAGTTTTCGCCCATGGTATCTGTCAAAATTGTGGCCAGAGAAAATAATGAGTGGCTAGTAACTTTGGTAAACTACTAAACACAGTGGCTAGTGAGCAAAAAAGTTAATGTCAAGCCATGTATAGAGCATATGTAAGCAATAAGGTACGAGGTTGTGCTGTATAATAAGTGAATAAGTCCGCTTCGCATCGTGCCTAACAACACCCTTCAGCCGTGACTTATTCACGATACAGCACTAGCCTCAAGTACCTTATTGCTTTTATAAAACGGTTACCACACAATACAAATATTAAAGCCAAAAATATGTATCAATGCAACTTTCATGAAGTAAACTGTCACTAAAAGCCTTTCTTCCGCCGGAAAAAATAGTCCCTGACCGCGAACAGCAACAGAAGTTACATTATTACGCCATTAGATGGCAGCAAAGACTGTCTTTATGAGTGTGTCAGTCAGTAGCGAAGACTTCTATATTGAAAAGAAATGGAACAAGACGCAACCGACAAATGCTTTGACTAGCGCTGTCAGTCACGGGAAAACCCCTTAAAAGTTAAAAGGACAAGATAATACATCGGACATTTAACAAAATGCTAAATCTGAATGCAGGTAATAAACTCGCTCACTCGATCTCTTTCTCACAATACTCTTCTACGTAATACAGTAAGCTTCAATAAACAATATCAATTGAGAACATACAGTTTACGTTGCTAAAAATGGTTGCTAAGGGTGTTGTGTAGAGATACACAGAAGTGTTGGGTGAAGCGTTCATAGCCGTGTTTTATCATGAATAAAACGCAGCTATTGACCAATCAGAATCAAGGACAGGAACTAACCGTTTTATAAATGGAATATAAGTCATGCGCTACTGTTATAATAATTTCATTGTGTTTTTGGAGTTTTACAGATGTGATCACCTCATGGAAGTTTCTTTAAGACGTGTTCAGGGTGAGTAAATGGCTGAACTGTTCCTTTAATTCATGAAACATTATGTGTCTCTGGGTAGAGCTCCCCAACTGTGCTGATTATATCATGAATAAGGACATAAGAACGATCCAAGTAGATGAAACAGCCATATTTATGTGGAATAGAGTGCTGCAGGCATGACATCAAAACCCAGAAAAACTAATTCACCACTGGTTCACTCGAAATTTTCCTATGGGCTTTTATAATGGGGTTTTTCAATTTATGAGTGAAATAATGTCTGTGCTAAACATAACTTGATGATACTTGAATGTTTTGTTCTACAGTGTAAACTGCACACACACCACAAATGTTCTTATCTAGTTATTTATTAGAAACTAAGTTTTTAAAAATAAACTTAACAGCTTCAAAATTCACATTTTCGTTTATTGTTTAGTACAGACCATATTTTACTCATAAATTGAAAAAAAAAAACCCATAGGAAAATCTTGAGGGAACAGCTGGCAAATTAGTCTTGTGGGTTTTGATGTGACGCCTGCAGGAATCTGTGAAGGTCATGAAGTAATACGGCTTTAATATGCATAACTCAAAACATGTTTTACTATTGAATTGGCCAGAGGATTCCAGTAAGAGTGGAGAGAAGCAACAAAAACATTCCAGATTCTAAATTTAATTAATTCAAATTAAATTAATTCTTTCTAATTCAAAAGTGTTCCTCCATCAAGTCTTCACTAAAGTTTGGAATGTTTTGCAAAGAAATCACCAAGGCTGCATTTATTTGACTGAAAACGCAGTAAAATCTGTAATACTGTGAAATAATTTTCCATGTGAATATATCCCTGTGATCAAAGCTGAATTTTCAGCATCATTACTCCAGTCTTCAGTGTCACATGATCCTTCAGAAATCATTCTAATATGATGATTTGCTTATTATTATTATAATGTTGTTTACACCCTCATGTTGTTGCTGTATGAATGTCTTTCTTCCTTGAACACAAAAGGAGGCTTTTTGAAGGAACTTCATTCAGCTCTTTCGAGTTCATAGTGAACACATCTATAAAGCTCCAAAAAAAGAAAGAAAAAAACATTAGTCCATACAGGTTTTGCACAAGTTTTGCGTTCTGTAATGAACAGGCAAAGTTTAAGTCATTATTCAGTCAAAATAACTGCACAGGTTTGGAACAACATAAAGGAAATAAACCTTCTTAGTCATTATTAAATTGCATCAGAAAACCAGACAGCAATCTAATTGCTACCAAGACGTCAATAAATTTCGCAACCATACTGCAATGAAAGTCTTGTTTTACTATGATGCTAGGATTTTCACATCAACATGAGTGCTGCATGTCTGCAGTGAGTAACTGTCTGTCTTCCAGCTGCACATGTTTCTGTAGTCATGTAGCGTCACAGTGAGTAAAATACGGTTATGTCATCGCTGACGTGCCTCTTGTCACAAAAATATCATTATAAAACATGAACTTTTAGTAGTTTTAACCGTTGTCTGCCTAGAAAAGTCCCACCTTTTCTACAGAATAAGGGTGTTAATGTCAAAAAGAGTCTAAAAATAATTGTTCTGTGGTAATCAACAGTAGAAAGTGTTATATTAGTATTATTTGTATAGTATCTGTTAATATTTTGAATTAGCTTTTATAATTCTTTTTAGCTTTCATTTTAATTTTAGTTTAACTTTTAGTAATTTTGTTTTGGATTTAATTTGATTTTTATTAATTGAAATTTTTATTTCAGTTTTTTATTTAACATTTAAATTTTTTTGTTTTTTAAGTTTTAGTCATTTTGTTTTGGATTTAGTTTGAATTTTATTCATTTTAATTTTTATATTGCTATTTAACTATTTTATTTCAGATTTATTTTTTATTCAAAATTTCATATTTTGTAAGTTTTTGTAATTTTGTTTTGGTTTTAGTTTGATTTTTATTATTTATTTTTATTTCTATTTTTTTTTTTGTAATTTTAGTGCTTCAACTTATTAGTTACTTATTTAATTATTAATTTATTTGTTTACATTTTTAAGTTTAAATTTTTTTATTTTTTATATATATATATATTAGGGATGCACGATATATCGGCCACCATATCGGTATCGGCCGATATATGTTCATTTTTTATGTTATCGTACTGATAAGAAAATTTGGCCGATAAATAATAGATTATTTCCTTCAGCGGAGACACTTCAGATATGCACTGTTTGCTATTATTTGAAATATTGTTTGAAATATTTTTGGAGTCATACAGAAAATACAGTTAAATGCAATGAACAGCGCAAATCTGTCATATCGGCTACATAAAATTATAATGAGAACATTATAATGTGTGCTTGGAACCTGGCTTTTAGTGGTGATACATTTGTTTTTGTAATCAGGCTCTCAAAAATTATATAAAAATTTTGATTTACATTTATCTGCCAATATATCGGTTATCGGCTTTCAAATATAAAGAATTATTGGTTTCGGCCAAAACTTTCATATCGGTGCATCCCTTATATATATATTAATATATACTGTGTATATATTTATATCTCAAATATGAAGAATTATCGGTTATCTGTATCGTCCAAAATTTTCATATCGGTGCATTCCTAATATATATATATATATATAGCTTTATTTTATTAAATTACTGAAAGCTAATCGTTTTAGTTAACAACAACTGGTCCCAGATCATGCAATATTAAACCAGAAACATTCCTTTAAATTTCAATGTTCTTACTTTCTCTATCATGCACACACATTTCATCATAAATATACACTTATAGATGGCATGAAGCGTATTTATATTTGCAAATCCATATTTCTTATGGATTTTTATCTGCAGAAATGTTTTGGCTTCTCAAACGGTGAACAAAAAACATGCAAGGTACCAATTTTGAAATATAAAGAGAGAACTTATAAGTTAAAAAAAAGTTAAGTTCATATGCTTAGAACAGTTGTCTACCATTTCCTGTTTCACAGCACTGACTTTTTTGCAACTTGACATAATTTACTACTAAAAATCAAAATATGTTTTTTTATCACTGATAAGCAAAACAATCTTGGGAGGAATGCAGATCTTCCTTCTTATAATTCCCTAAATAGTGAGAACATCCTTTTTTTCCCCCCTGAAAGTAAGAACAGATGTAGATTATAAAGCTTCCAATAGGACAAAAAAAAAAAAAAAAAGATTTTAGCAGATGGTGCAAGAATCAGTTTGTTTGTGTTTGTGATGTAAATTATATGTGTGCAAGCTATTGTATGGACCAAAAAAAAAAAAAAAATCTAAATATCTTCTTATGTGTTCTGGAGAAGGAAAAAAGTAATGTTGGAACAACATGAGGGTGAGCAATAATAATAATAATGACAAATTTCATTTTTAAGTGATCATACCAAATGTGTGTAAAAAAGGACAATGTGATGGGGACAAAATATATGCCTATTTTTATATAAAAATAATGCAAATGTCAGCGGATTTGCAGTCTGATTGGTTGTGAAAAGGCTCCGATATGGTGCGCAATAGTGTTTTTGTTCGAACAACCCAAGTTCAAATCCGGCTCTGGTAATCTCTGATCCCACCTGCCTGTATTCTTTCTTTCACCTCTTTGTTCAATAACGATCTCAAATGAAATGCAAAATATAGTTTCAAGTTTGACACCCTTCTTAATGATCCATTGATGCATTTGGCACACGCTTTCATACAGCAGCTTGCATCGCATTACACATTTATCTGTATGTATTCTATGGAAATCAAACCAGTGACCTTGACAGGAACACCTCATTGCGAGCCAAACACAATGCTTTTCCCTACAGACACATTTGCTGTACTGTTTCTGTACAATAGACCTATACGTTTTAATACAAGCAGGGTTTTCCTGTTTCTTGTTTGTTGCTCGTGTTGCCATTGAAAAGCAGAGGCACTGAAGCCAAAACATATTTTTAGTCACCTGGTCTTGAAACACCTCTGGATGACCTTCCGAAAACATTTGTAAAGCTCTTGAAAAGTGACAATAGTTTTCCTTACTCTTTAGTAGTCGTACTTGAGTTTAGGAAATGACTCCTTCTCTGAGGAATTATACTTTTTCTGATCTATTGATAAATTAAGAACTAGTTGTGTTGGTTATAAATAATTGTACAGCATCTGTGAGCTTCATTTGGCCAAGCTATTGTTTTTAATGATGTCTCCTCTGAGAAACGGCATTGAAAATCGTGTTGGATCGAGATCTTAAAAGTGCGGGAAAGTTCATGGATGTATTCATGGAAGCTGATGTTGATGCGAGTTAAACACAGTGTTAACAAAAAAACACTGATGTTTTTTTTTTTTTTTTGGGGATTTGTTCGTATTCACATTTACTAAGGGATTTTACACTTCTCAGTGATTTATAATTTCTTTTTGGTACAACAGCTTGTCATTTCTTCAACTTCAAGATTGTCATACTTATTGAAAGTCTACTATTTTGAACAAAATGTCATTATTTTATTTTTGTAATGTGACGTATTTCTGAGTGAAACAAAATATTCAATGAAAAAAATGTTGTTTTATCCATCAGGTATAAATTGAATGGTGAAAAGTGTTTGTGCAAGATATATCAAGGGCATTTTACTTTTGAGTAGTTCTGAGTATTTGGAAAGTGGAAAGCAATAAAAGAAAATCCTGAACATGAAAAACAGATGGAAGTTTTGTTGACTTATGTTTTACTTTGAAATAAGGGTTGAACAGTTAAGAAACTAATTCATCCAATAAAATGAAAACAACCTTTTTTTATAAGACCCTATACTTGTTCTTTATGAAATGGAAAAAAAAAAAAAAAAGCTCATTAAACTTTTCAGCAATTTGGAGATGCAAAACGCTGTAAAGACTTTAACATTTAGTAATGGGAGACACTTTTCACCATCTAGGCTAATCAATTCCTAACGAGTAAAATTCAACCCTACACATTTTTTTTACTGTTACATTAAGTTAATATTGTGTGTCATTTAAATATAAGTATAATGAGTACTGCACTAGTAGCATCAAGTAATATCTTATTTGTTCTTTAATTTTACATGTTAAATAAGTTATATTTAAAGTCCTCGTGAACCGGAAGTTGCAACCGACTTTACCTGGCGGTTTGCAATGAAGGAAACCATTACACAATAGGCTGAGAGGTAAGTTAGCCGTTACGCTTTCTCCAATGGTAAGAGATACAGACCTCTCATCTCCCTATAATAATACAATCTCTGACTTTACTTCAGCGTTGTGACATATTTCCAAGTTAAACGGGATATTGAACAGAGAGCAGGGTTTTATCTAGCGCATCTCCGCCTCTCATAGCAGACTGACGGTTGGAGGGGAGGTCAAACTGACGTCATCAGAGAGGAAGCGCCATTCCGGATCAGAAGCAAATTTCAGATTTTGGTTAAGGTTTACCACAACAAACAATTTTTTTTTCTGTGTATTAACTTGCACGGATTAATTGTTCACCACAAGACTAGCAATGTGCGCTAAAAAAAAAAAAAAAAAAGTCGATTTCATGACGACTTAAACATTTGTTAATTTAAACGGCTACAGACCGTATGTAGCCCCGCCCCTTTTCAGCGCTGCACCCGTTGTGTTCTGCCTCTTGAACCGGTTTGAATTTCAACAGTAAAAGGTAAGATCTTACGGATTTACGAATAAACCGCTCGTCTTAAAATCTTTGTTATTTGTTATGACATCCTTCAAATACTACAATGCTCTTGATAACTTTCGTTAACTCTACAATAAGTAAATCCACTTTACCAGCTATGCTACTAGACCCTTTTCACAGGCTGTGGTGACGCGTTTTAACGGTCATCAATATCACAAATCCTGCAAAGTTTTGTTTTTATTTAAATAATAATAAAAAAAAGTATGTAGCCTATATTTATAATTAGTTTTATATTACAAAAAACTAGTTAACGCTGCTGTGAGGGTGTTTCTAATACATAGGCTATGAAAGTGACGGTGAAAATGACATCTTTCTCTCTTCTGACTGCTCAGTCGCTCTCTATTTTTTCCTCTTATTGAAAGTTATGAAAACGCTATTGTGGAGTTTTTCTTTTGCTATTTGTACAAATGGAAACACACAAAAAAATGTATTTATCGAAGTCTCATTCACTGCTATAAAAGTTTACCCAACTATATTTCACTTCTGAGAAACCCGGAAATACGAAAAGGGTCTATTACTCTTCGACAGCGACGGCATAGAAATATACACATCTACGGCAAAAACGTGAGTTCAAAATTTAAATTTGCGTTTGTTTCTCTGGTGCGTAAGTTCCATAGATGAGACTAATTGGTTCCAGGGCCACAACTCTGCTGCTGAAATTAGTTGGAACAAATTTATTTTTGAATGGTCAACTTAAAAATTTGTGTTAATGCTACAAAAAAAGTTCTTCTAACTCAATTTAGTTCAACGTAATTTAATTCACTTGTCACAACCCAATCTGTTGTGTTTTTGTTGAGCCAAAACCTTTGTTTTTAGCGTGCATAATTTAAATTTGCTGATTAACATTAACTGCAAGGTTTAATTATTATTTGTTTAGAATAAAATTAAAAAATTTTCAAATAGTTTAAACGTCTAATAAACCTCAGCATCAGGAATGTAATATTTCAATCAGATTTATTTTAAGGGCAGATTTAGTCAACACACCATTCTCAAAGTGCATTTCTAAACCTCGCGCGGATGTGGACTTTCGTGCCGAGTCAACACCCCATAGCTGTGCCATCTCTGTTTCTGGGCAAAAAGATGGTATTTCCTCAATGATAGCTGCTTCCTCAATCTATCTCCAGCTGTCACACACAAGGTCATTTTCAGAATTTGAAGGTTTACTTTGAATTGCATTAAAGGGGTGTAATTTGTTAAGTAAAATAGCATAATTCAATATACAAAGTAAACCAGCTAAAAACATTAATATGTTTGTTTGAGTGTCTAGACCGGTAACAATGGCTGCATCTTGAAATAGCATACTTTCCTACTATGGCGATTAAAACAAAGTATCCCATTGTTCATACTATTCATCCTAAGGAGTATAACGTGAGATTACAATAAGTGTGTCCCAAAGCACAGTATGTTGAAAAGAGTATGTCCCCAGATGGTCTACTATTTCCGGTAGATTTTCGAAGTGTGGATACAGTGGCTAATATTACAAAACTGCTCACGCTTATATTAAACAGAATGCTACCATGCATTATTATATTTCGGAAAAACTGGCAAGTTCTGTTTCATGTGTCCAATTTTTCTGTTTGGTGACGCCAAAGGAGCAGAAATGACACAAAACAGTGTCATTTCTGATGATGACACCAGTTACTCATGATATATTCATTGATCTGTGCACATTTGGGACCATCTGCTCTGATGCAACAGGGATTTGCCAAAAAAAATATGAAGTTTATTAAGGAAACCATCTGTTAGTCTTTCTTTGGAAATAAAGATGGTTTGTCAAGGATTTATGTGGATTTGTTGTTCTATTTTCTGTAGCTCATCTGGCGATATTTTGATTGCCTGGGA
Source organism: Elopichthys bambusa (assembly GCA_037101425.1). Classification (NCBI taxonomy): domain Eukaryota; kingdom Metazoa; phylum Chordata; class Actinopteri; order Cypriniformes; family Xenocyprididae; genus Elopichthys; species Elopichthys bambusa. The sequence goes on along the minus strand of CM074445.1, from coordinate 30,115,676 downwards.
GCACAGACTGATTCAATTTATTTCTTGACGTTGCTTTAGATAACAATAAGTTGGACTGATGTATAAATGTAAATGAGGAAGAATAAACAAAAATGTTGTTCGATACCATGATACATTAGGAAGTTGAGACAGATAATCGAAATACAAATTATTTTTTAATGTTTTTGTAAATAAATATATGCTCACCAGTACTGCATATTTGATCAAAAATACAGTAAAATTGTGAAATATTTTTACAATTTAAAATGACAATTTTCCATGTGAATATATTGTAAAATGTAATTTATTCCTGTGATCAAAGCTGAATTTTCAGCATCATTACTCCAGTCTTCAGTGTCACATGATCCTTCAGAAATCATTCTTATTTGCTGAAGAAACATTTATCGTTGTTGAAAACAGCTTCTTATTTTTTGTCTTAGAACAGTATTTATTTGAAATAGAAACCTTTTGTAACATTATAAATGCCTTTAGTGTCACTTTTGATCAATTTCATATGTCCTTGCTGAATAAAAGCATTCATTTCTTTAAAAAAAAGGGAAAAAAAAGAAAACGGTAGTGTATTTGGGTTAGATGTTTATTAAATGATTACTTTAAGGAAGAAAGCTTCTGACAGCAGCTCCATGTAAATCTCATGGGAAAGAGCAAAGTTAGAGGATTGTGTGGCGTCCAAACTCCCGGATAGCTGATCGGAATGTGGAATTCATGGCTCAGTTCTTCCACAACAGATACGCTGGTTTTTGCTTGGCCGAATATTCAGGTTCCAAGCAAAAAAAAAAAAGAATAATTTCAAATTAAGCATATAGGACTGCATTCATCACATAATGGCACTAAAGAAATGAACTGTATTATTTCATTGTAACTTGTCGATATATTACACAAACTCAATCCAGCAGACCGGCCACACACTGACACATGCTGCTTGGAATGATGCACATGGCCGAATAATTTCCTCCCATCGTTTCCAATCAGTCAAAGACCACCGGACTCTCCCACCCAACCCATACTCCAGATACCAGCTCTTTTCACTCAAGTTTAATCACTTGATGGTCTCGCTTACGTGTTCAGACATAAACAGAGTGTGTTTTCATGGGCTGAGAGAGTCAAAGAGATACCAGACAGACTGTTATTCTTCCCTGACAACAGATACATGTGCATTTAACTACAGAAACAAAAAGACTAGTCTGTTTGGTGCACCAGGCCAGTTGTCGTACAGGGAAGTTGGAATTGATTTCACTCTAGTTCAGTTGCACAAATGCTTGTTTTCTCTCACAGATGTGTTTTCAAACACTGAGAAAAAATCTGAACACAAAAAACGGTTATCACTTTACAGTAAGGATCTATTTATTAACGTCAGTTAACTAAGATTAATAAATGCTGTAGAAGTAGGTCTATTCCTTGTTAGTTTAAGTTCATTTTAACATAATGCATTTTTAAAAATCAAAGCTGTATCTGTTAACATCATTTAATGCTCTTTGAACTACAACCCGAATTCCGGAATTTTTAAAAATTTGAATAAAAATGAAAACGAAAAGACATTCAAATCACATTAGCCAATATTTTAAATAATGAGTTAATTTCAGAGCCCTTTTGTTGTGGTATTAAATGCTGTAATGAAATGATTTCATTAGTGCATTACTAATGAGTGTAGCGTGATTTCGTAAAATGTGGCGGCAACGTCATCATCATCATCATCATCATCATCATATTATTATTATTTTAATGCTCTTTGTTTTTGTAGTAACCTGGCAACCAAGTGTGATCTCCACCCAAACACTGCATTGCCAACACTGATGCTCTCAGATGACAGTCGTTGCTGTCGTAGTGTGGCTTCATGCGATACGTAATTAGCCTGTTACGTAAACACGTGGACAATGGTCATCCTCTGGCACTCGTGCCTCATCAGTTTATGTCCCAACCCTGGGGAATACACTCTGATTTAACAGTGCTTCCTTTTGTTTTCACATCCCACAGTTTTCCTCGCTGATGCATACCGCTGTTTCTGAGCTGTGATTGAGAACAGATGTTTCGGCCTCTCGTGGCAAGACACAGAATTCTGTGCTCCAAGAAAACCCCCTCAAACACTGCTATTGCTAAACCTGATCTCCTTTATAGCAAATAAATAAATGCAATTGTCCAGTAATGTCACACCACACAAGCTGAACATTAGTTCCATATAATGTATGCATTAAAGGCTGTATTGCATTTTTGTCCATTATTGCTTCTGTTTTTGATGATTAATTTGAGATTAAACATCTCTCTGAAACCATCAGATTAATGCCAATGTTGTCTATAAATCTTCTTGGCTTCTCAAAAGAGCACACAAATTGCAATAAAATATCTGAATGACTAATAGTTGGCACTTGTTTGGTGCTGGCGTCTTTATTATTTTTCTTTTTGGAACGTGAACATTTTTCTGGTGGGAAATGTAGGAAAAGTTTGTTCAAAACAGGGTTATTAACCAAAACCATAAAAAAAACAAAAAACATTTTTGTTATTGAAATAAAACGGAACATGAACTGAAAAAAAAAAGGCTATGCAAAAACAAACTTACTGTATTTCAGCTAGTTTATTTAGTTAACTTGATGTACTAAAATAACTAAAACTGAAATAAAAATTTTAAATAAAACATACAGACATGTTTAAAAAAATGTCAAAAACACACATCAAAATTACTAAAACTTTAAATTAAAATGATTTCAAAATATGAATGAAAACTCTAAAATAACACTGTGTTCAAAACATGCTGTAAAATATGTAAAAGCTCAAAAGTGAAAGCAAATGACATGTCATTGCAAAGGGGAAAACTAATTCTGCATTATGCAACAATCAGAAAGCATTTTATTATTTAATGAAAGCTCATAAAGAGGAATAATGGATGTCGACACTAAAGTCAAAAATCATCGCATTATGTAATAAATGTAGATTAATCAAATCCACCCGTAGAACTGTGAACAATACTCCCCTGTCTGGCATGCTATGAAAATGTCCTGCCAAACATTTGCATGAATTTTTAGAAGTGCACCATCTGCTTTTATAAAATGCTGGCAACAGCAATGGTAGCACTTTATTTCCCCTTTAAACATACTGCTACCTATAAGTAACTTATGCTACATGTCAACTAACTCTCATTAGAGTATTAGTAGACTGTTAAGTTAGGGTTAGTAGAATAAGTACTTGCAATGTTAGGCTATGTGCAGGCAAAAGTGGCTCAAATCCAAATCCAACACTTCAATATGTGGGTCCTAAATCATATACGGATGTGTTGCAATGCGACCTAAGTCTGAACAGTCAAATCGGAATTCATGCGTCACTCTAGATCAACATTCGTCACAAGTTTGCACTGATGGGCATCACTCCAAAGATTTGACATATCGGTAGTTCTAATATGGATATGGAAGACGACAGTGAAGTTAGTCAGTGGAGGGACGGTGAGCTTTTATACTCATACTGAAAGTATTAGGCTGTGTGTCTTTCACAGCCTTTTTAGCCAGCTGAAAACACTAGGCACTATGATCTGTGAGCGCTTGAGAGCGCTTGATCTAATTTCACAGATAGTTTGTTTCTGTTTCTATATAAAAATGTTGATACAATTTAAAGTATTTGCTCTGGCTCTTGTTTTTCGCTGTTATGCTTGTTGTCATCTGTTGACGTTGTACAAGCAGAATGTGGTTGGTCAGTGTTGTATTTTGTTTGGAGTTTGGGTTCCTTGCCGCTGTCGCCTTTGGCTTGCTTAGTTGGGGACACTTGACAATTGATATTTGATATTCCACAGTGCTTTGATCTGCCTGCATTGACACTATTCTTTAAGAGCTGCTGTGCAGCCAAAATAATGTACCAGTTATCACTGTAAAGCTGCTTTGACACAATCTACATTGTAAAAAGCGCTATATAAATAAAGGTGGCTTGACTATTTGTCCCGCCCCTCCTCCACTGTGATTGGACGGCTGGGTACAAAGTGACAGTGATGAGCGCTGTTGAACATTCTTCAACTCTCAGCGACCGGTAAAAAACGCTCAGCCAGGTTTTCCCGCGGAAATGGGCTACTTTAACACTGTTGCCGTGGGTTGTTTTTCATGTCCACGGATTGATGCGACCCTAAATAACATGATATTTAGCCCCTTTTACCAAGGAAACCCCACTAAAAAGATGGATTTTACCCCTCAGAAGGCGATTTTCACTGTTGGAGTCCCCTGAAACACGATTGGTCCAGTTTTGGGCAAGTTTTGAGTAGCAATTGGGCGGGTTTTGTTGTGAAAACCTGGCAATGCTGCACTCAGCGCTTCAACATGAAATAGTCACTCAGTGCCTCGTTACGTTTAAAAACGCAGCGCTCCCATTGAAAACAATTGGAAAAATACGCTAGCTGCCGGAAAAAACGCTTTGCGCTAGCCAGCTAAAAACGCTAGACCAGGGATCGGCAATTAAGTTTGGCATCAGGGCAAAAAAGAAAGAAAGAAAATTCGCCACTAGATGGCGGGCCAGAACATAGTCAAATTTAATTTAATTTAAGAAATTAATTGAAAAATGCAACTAGAATTGCCTGTTACAGTGTTTTTTTCTAACTGGTATTGAGCTGTTACTCTTGTGTTAAATCCTGTAGTAGGACAGGCGTTAACAAAAAGTCACACTTGTGTGGCGATGTCTGGGTTTTACACTGGATACATTAACGTAACCTAGCAGTTATCTTTATTCACCAACTTGCAACACAGACCGCCTTGCTAAAACACATGAGAGATGCGGAATGGATAAAAAATAGCTTGAATAAGCCTATTAATGGCATTTATCCTAACATATTGTAATAATTATTTGACGTAGCCTACTTTTACATTCAGAATTATTCCTTGGCATCCTCACGCACTAAACTGCATTTTTATTTTTTATTTTTTTTAATTGTTTGTGTGCTGGAGGTACGCTTTTACGTCGTGTGCAGAGTGATGTTAACATTTAAGCTAGCTGGTGAGAGAAAATGGCACTATCACTACAAAAGATAATAGAACCCATTATAGACCTTATATTGGCCACATTTAAAAGATAATGTGAAAAACGAGAAGGCTGAACCCTGGCGAGCAGAGATCACATCCCCACCAAAAGACTTGTTTTGGAAAGACGTTCTTTTTTTTATCTTGAGGAAACAATAAAATCCATTATCAGTTTTGGAGCTATCTGCAGCATTGTTTAACATTGCTGTAAACAGAATGTTAATCGTTATGAAAATATTGAACTGATCGTATGGACAGTCTGAAAGAGAGAAACAAAACAGGTGAGCACTAAGGAGATAAGATAAGATAAAAGTTGTGCAAGTCTGAGAAAAACAAATGAGCTGGTTTGAGAGTTAAACGTGCCGTGTGAGGACTGCGGCAATAAAGTCTTTGGCAGAACATGCATTTGGATATCAGGCCTTGCATTCAACCAGAATCAGTCATCTTTTCAAAGTTTATAGGTGTTCAGTGTTGATTTCAGCACTCATAATATCAGTGATTACATAAATGTGAATGATCCGATAAAACCCACAAACTTTACTGCACAATGTTTTCATCACTTACCAACACATCTTAGAAGAAAGGGTTCTGTCAACCTTTCAGTGGTTCATACACTCTAAAAAAATCTTGGATTATTTTTTCCTGGGTTGAGCCTTTTGGTTCATTTTTTTCTTTTTCTTCAGTGTTTGGGTAGTTTTTGTGTTACCCAGATCCTGGGTCAGACGTAACAACATAGGGGTTGAGTTAATTATGGCGGGCTTTTTGCGGCCTCTTCAGGCTCCGTCAAATTGGTGCATGTCTACATTTTATTTTATCTAAAAATTCGTTATTGTTCTTTATATCGTTTAATTTTAAGCAAAGCAACACACAGGCGCGATGTGAGTCGTCTAAGGTGTCGTGTCTGTCTTTGCGCGTGATGGAAATGCCTGATGCTTGCATAAAATGCTATGATTTTATTCCAAAATATACAGAATATAAATACTTAGGATGTTAAAATATGTTCTCAGAACTGTACACTGATTATTTATGGACAGGTTATGGAGTTAGTCACAGCATTTTTTGGCTACGAGTGAAACGTAGGCGGCGGTCTGAAGTTATCAGTTGCCGAACGCGAGTCATCTTCGGCACGAGATCCAGCGCCGTGACGGTGGAAACAGGACAACAGAGACTGGTCGAATACACTTGAATTACTTCTAAATGTTTCATTTTTGCTTCTAATATTTGTTAAATGAGCTTAAATGTAGGCAATATGTATTTTAAAAAACGATATAAAATATGCTATACTGTAAAATATAATCGAAAATATTATAGAAAGGAATTATCATGCAAACCAGTGGATGTGTGAAGTATTTTCAAAAAGTTTAAATGAATCCGTAAACATTAATTTAAAGAAGAAAAAGAAGCTAGTATTATAGAAAAAATGAATCAACCCATTATGCTGGGTTAAACAACCCACTTTGCTGGGTAAAATTAGCCCATCATGTGTTCTGTCCTATATTTACCCAGTGTTTTTTGGAGTGTAGGATCAGGCCTAATTCGTTGTTTTAATTAATTTTTAATTTTAATTAAATGTTATGAATCAGCTTGTGAACAAACTTTATCAATAGAAAATATATAACCCATTAAAGCAGTATCATGCAATCATTTTAGGCATTTCTGCTTATATAGAACCTTTTTGGCATAAAGGGTTCTTTAAAACTGAGTCAAGAACCCTAGAGTTCTGTATAGAACCACACTGAACCTTGCATGTGGCTTTATTGCACAACAAGCTGATGTGTGTTGATGCTTTACAATCAATTAGTTCTGCATTGTGTTTCCTCAAAAAGCATGCAAGCACAAACTGTTTTATTACAGAAAGTCACAAAATTCCCTCTTTTGTAGAAGTCCAAAATGGTTTAATGTCATTCTGACCCTTTGTACACCATTGCTAAAGAGTAGATTTATGTGAAACCCTTTAAAAACAAAGTTCCCTTTAACCCTTTGGGTTTATTTCATATTTTGAATTTTTTTTTAGGGGATTTTATGGTACTAAATTATATTTATGCACTAGTTATAATCCAGTTATTCACTTTTTGAGCAACTTAAACTGTCATAAATCTTGACAGTTTGGCCTTTTTAAAGACAACACTTGGCAGATTATTGCTGAAGTAAAAAAAAAGTTTTAAAAAGTGAACTTAAAAAAAGTTAGGCTATAGAACTTTACGTTTATTGTTTTGAAGAATGCACAAAAATACTATTTTCAGTTTTTATATAAAAAATATATTTTTTAAAACATGTTTTACTCTAAAACTGTGAGAAAATCAAAGCCATAAATAAAAGTTGTGTTCCAAATTTGAGGTTGATATCTCAAAAAATGAGCTTGAAATTAGTGAAATTAGTTTTCCATTAATTTCCAATGCGATTTCTGACCGCAAACAGTGTGACTATTTATTTTTCAGGATGATTTAACCTTTTTGAATCATGTCCATGATTTTGTGTGTGTGTGTGTGTTCAAATTGCAAGTGGCAAAACCTTTCGAAGTTTCATACCATTTCGATGAAGTAAAAAGTCTTTTTAATAAAATCTCAAGGCTGACAGAAAGCTGGAGCCTGTTACACCATAACAGTATGACCTTTGTTTTAAGGCCACGAACATCCTGGGAACTCTGTATAATTAAGTTTAATTAATATTAATGTGTTTTTAAGAACTGCAGTTCCACCCGATAATTAAAAAAACCTCAGCTAGACCTCAGTTTATTGGTTTAATGGGCGAAACCACTTCATATGAATTATCCTATTAGTTACGGGCCTACATAACTTTGATCGGATCATTGCAAATATTAAGTTCACTTTGTCATCCTTATGCAATGTATATTATATGTGATTGTTCTTGTCCAAAACACTCTGTTACTGTATATACACTGAACTGTCAAGCAAATGCATGCAATAAACATTGTCTATTAATTTGAAGTATGACAGTTCTTTGGTTATGTATATGAGCACTTTGCCAATAGGGGGAGTCAGATGACATTTTTAATGGAAGTCTATGAGATTTTAAACAGATTTCAGTTAGTTAGTTGCAGGAAAATTGCACACTTAATCTATATGTAAAGTATAATTACACATCTTGGTCCTCCATCATTCAAATGCATCCAGTATTTAACTGTTATCACTATGAATATTATTTTTTTGAAGCTCAACACCTGATTGGCTGTTGGTTTCCTGCTCGGTGACAACATGATTAAATCACGCTGATACAGTCATTTATGTCAAGCAAAGCTATTGTGTTACATGAGTTCTGGTTTTTCTGAAAGAGAAATGAAGTAAGCAGTGGGTTTAACATATAATATGATGCTCTTCTTTTGCCATCTAGAGGTGATCTGAATAAGCAACAAAAGAGCTGCAAGGCTTTCGTAACTATGCTGAAAAAAAACATGGTTTCTATATGTCTGGACGCAAAAGGTGCTTTGTGTTTTTATCTTTTGTTATGTAAAGGTTGCAGAACATCCCACACACACACACACACACACACACGTATTTGAATTTATCCAGGCATTGGTGTTTGAAAGGCTGTTTCTGTGTGTTTTCTATGTGACTTATTTTTAATTATACATTTTATATGAAAAATGTAAAGGGGGAAACTACTTTGATGTGATAATTAAGATTAAGACGTCCTTTTTAAAAATGATTTATATTTATATATATTCATTTAATGAATTGTCTTTAACTGTAAACACACATTTCTCTATATATTATGACCAACAATTATACCAATGACCATTAAATATTAATATCTAAATGCACACACAATATCATACACACACACACACACATGCACACACACACACACACACACATGCACACACACACATGCACACACACACACACACACACATATATATTTATATAAAATACTAATGATGCAAGTAAAAATATACAAATGAAAGATCAATAAATGTAAAGCAATGTATTTTATTATTAATATTAATATGATTAATATATTAATATATATATATATATGTAAATAATAGTATAACAATTAATATTCCTTTAATCCTTTAATGAATTATTGATATATGAAAAATTAATCTCTATATATGACCACCAATGACCATTAAATGTTATATTTAATATATCTAAATGTGACAAAAAAATTATATTTCTCACACACACACACACACACACACACACACATATATATTTATATAAAATACTAATGATGCAAGTAAAAATATATAAATGAAAGATCAATAAATGTACAGCAAAAATAACAAGTATGTATTTTATTATTAATATTAATATGATTAATATATATATATATATATATAAATAATAGTATAACAATTAATATTCCTTTAATCCTTTAATGAATTATTGATATATGAAAAATTAATCTCTATATATGACCACCAATGACCATTAAATGTTATATTTAATATATCTAAATGTGACAAAAAAATTATATTTCACACACACACACACACACACGCACACACATATATATATATATTTATATAAAATACTAATGATGCAAGTAATAATATATAAATGAAAGATCAATAAATGTAAAGCAGAAAATAACAAGTATGCATTTTATTATTAATATTAATATGATTAATATATATATATATATATATACACACACACACATATTGAATATTGTCTTCAAATGTAAACAGACATTCCTCTCTCTATATATGACCTACAATTACACCAATGACCATTAAATATTATATATATCTAAATGTGACAAAAAAAAAATTATCATACACACACACAATACTAATGATGCAAGTAATAATATATAAATGAAAGATCAATAAATGTAAAACATAAAAAGTATATATGTATACAACAATTGATAGTTATCCTTTAATGAATGCATAATAGGCTATATTAACAGATATTATTGATATATTAAAAAAAGAATAATAGTATAAAACATATCATAATGGGCTATACTCTAAGCAGAGTGATGTTTTATGGCAGTGTGTCTTGTGAGAGAGTGAGGAGGAGCGATCGCGTGTTCCTGTTGACTGTAAGTACACGTCAGCGGTAAAGACCTCCTCATTCTCAGATCACTTTCTCTTCCTGTTTCCAACTTTGTTGCACATGACACTTTATCTTGGTGAGTAGCTCGCGCTTTACAAACATTTACGATAAATTGTCATCATCGCGCACTTCGCTTGATGAATCGCTTACTGATTTCGCGCGTTCACATGACAAAACTCACTCATGAACTTCTCTTGACAGAACGATGTTCGTGTTTCACCTGTGAAAATGCCCGGATTATGCCCGAAACAGACGTGTAACAGCAGTACATGAGGCTTCCATGGTGCTTTAACATTGAAAATGAGATTCCGGTTGTTGAAGAAGAACTTTATTGTGTTCCTCGTCATTTTAGTTGTGTTTATAATGTTGTTTTATTCCATAAGACGGACTAAAGATGAAGCAAACGTGGATGTGACTGAGAAAGACAGCACACAGACTGCTGTAATGGGTAAATTTGAGTTTGACACCATCCAGAATATGATAAAGTCCATCTATGACAGCAACTACAGGCAGTTCATTCAGAACGGAGACAAATTTCCATTGGAGCCGGAGGCGGTGGTCGTCGTGCAAGTCCACAATCGACCGGCGTACCTCAAAATGCTCATACAGTCCCTGGAAAAAGTCGATGGAGTACAAAACACGCTCTTGATATTCAGCCACGACTACTTCTCAGAGGAAATTTCCAATATGGTCAAGGGAATCACCTTCTGTAGGGTCCTCCAGATCTACTTCCCCTACAGCATCCAGCTGTATCCAAATGAATTCCCAGGACAAGACCCGAGAGATTGTCCGAGAGACATTTCAAAGGAGGATGCCATCAAAAAGGGATGTTTGAACGCAGAACACCCGGATTCGTACGGACACTACAGGGAAGCGTCCATCACTCAAACCAAACACCATTGGTGGTGGAAGCTGCATTTTGTGTTCGAGCGAGTGCAGGTTCTTCGTGGATACAACGGATACATCGTGTTCATCGAGGAAGACAACTACCTTCTCCCTGATTTCCACAAATACTTAAAATCCATGATCGAGCTAAAGAAAACCAGCTGTGAGGACTGCGACGTCCTCGCACTGGGCAACCACAACGGTTTATCAGGATTTCACGAGCTTTCCAGCAAAACAGAGACGGCAGGATGGCTGTCCACCAAGCATAACATAGGAATGGGAATCTCCAGAGAGCTCTACTACAAACTGATGGGATGCAACAACGCGTTCTGCACCTATGATGATTATAACTGGGACTGGACCCTCCAGAACTTGTCTGGTACGTGCGTCTCGAAACCCCTCAAGGTTCTGGTGGCTCGTGGAAGCCGGGTTCTTCACACGGGCGACTGCGGCCTGCATCAGAAGGAGGATTGCCGGCCGGAGATGGCTCAGGAGAGGGTGGATGCGGCACTTAAAGAGACACAGTCGGCGATTTTCCCTCCCATACTGACAGTGACGGACCACGGGCCGGTGGAGCATAAACCTCACATGAAAAACGGAGGCTGGGGGGACGTTCGCGATCACACGCTGTGCATCAACTACGCAGCTCGACTCTGAGCGGGACGTTTGAATGCGTGCCATTCAGAACATCAGGGTTACATGTTGCAGGTTAAAGATTTAGCTTTCACCAAAAATAGGGAAAATGTGAGTTATATCATGGTGTGTGTATATTTGCAAATGGAAAATTGTCACTCTGAAAAATGCTGGGTTGTTTCAAATATGGACAAACCCAACCCAACCCAACCGTTTGGTTAAAAATGTAATTAAAAAAATATAACCCAATGGTTGGGTTTGTCCATTTTTGACCCAAATTTGGGTTGAAACAACCCAGCATTTTTTAGAGTATAGGAGTACAACAACTTTCACTCAGAAATTGCTAGTAAATTTCACAAGAAACACTGAATTAAACACGGAATGTTTAAGTAAAAAGTTTTTTTAATTTAAATTAGCGTACATTAAAGGCAGTACAACAAATACTGCCATGATGTATGGATACTTTACCCTTTAAATAATCTCTTTGCATTATGATAATACGAATTTTGGAGGGAAAATGTGCTTAACTGTGTCGTAAGTAATGTCACAGCACTATGATATAAATGGTCCTGCAAAAACTGGCTTTGTATTCTTGCATATTGCATGATAATATCAAACATCGCTCTTATTGATTCATTTGATTTTGCGGTGAAAAGTGAGCTGGCTGTGCTGACAGGTTTTCTGCGTCTCACAGCTTTAAATGTCACAATATTACTGACACTTGAAAATTACCATGGGGTTTAATGCATGCATATTGCAGATTCCTTTTTATCACAAATCGTAAACCTTTTTTTTTTTTTTATTGTTCTGTTGTTAAGTTTGATTGTGACATTCCTTTTGTCTTCCGTTACTGGTGTTTCCTAAAAATAGATGTTTCTTCTTTGGTTGCTTTGTTTTATTTTATTTTTTTACATCGGGGGATATTTTGATGGTTTATTTAGATGTGTGACTTTTATGAATCAGTGATGAATTGTAATGTGCCTTAAAAACCTGCTTTAATTTTGCATATGACAGTTTGCATAATTTGCATTCGAGCTTTCCTCCGGCATTCCCCGTCCTCTCTAATCTGGGTTAGCTTTTCTTCACAGACAATCATTTGATAATTTCTTTTTTTTTTTGACGTCAAGCTGCTTTGTTGCCTTACATTGTTATAAGACAGGAATGTCTTTTTTTTTTTTAAGTTTAAGGCCCGGTTTCACAGACAAGGCTTAGATTAGGCCTTAGTTCAATTAGGACATTTAAGTTGCTTTTATTAAAGTGCCTAAGAAACAAACATTACTGATGTGCATCTTAAGACAAAACAATGGCTCTGACATATTTTAAGATATGTTAGTGCAAGTTGCTTTCAGCTAAAACAGCTCAAACATGCATTTTAGTCTGTGAAACGAGCCATAAATCTGCTAATTTTTTTTTAATCTAAGACTGAGTAATGCAGTTCTACAGGTTTGGCTTCAGATATTTATCTGTGTATATCTTTTCCCAACTGAGAGGCTCAGCATTTAAAGGGATAGAAAATTCTGTCATCTTTTACCCTCAAGTTGTTCAAAGCATGTATGAGTTTCTTTGTTGTGCTGAACATAATGGAAGATATTTTGAAGAATGTTTGTAACCAAACAGTAGTGGAGCACCATTGACCTCCATAGTATGGATAAAAATACTAGTTTGGAGCAACTTGAGGATGAGTAAATGATGACAGAATTTTCATTGTTTGGGTGAACTGTCCCTTTAAGTGGAAATTGGGGTCAAGGCAACTTAAACTTTCCTGGGACTCTAAAATTGTGAAATGTTGACATGTAGCCAAAGATATTCACCTTTGTCCACCATCTGGAGAGTTTTCAAGGTAGGCAGGTGTTTTGTTATTTTCAGCTGAACTTCTCTGTGTGTTTCCTCTGTTTCCTTTCTGTGATTTCCTTTATATGTTCAGGGAGGAACACATCCTCAAAAGAGTTGCCAAAGTCTTTGAGTGGAAGTTGATCTTTTATTGTTTAATGGTGTGTATACTGCGTGTATTTGTGTGTGTGTGTGTGTGTGTGTGTGAGAGAGAGATTGCTTGCTCTGGTGAATGTTTTTCTTTAGTACGGGTAAGAGAATGAGGCAGATATGTATGCAAATCTTATGTTTTCCTAAAACTTTTATCTCTTAAAGCCATATTCATTTTTGACCTTTTAGCATTGAGCCAAAGATGCATCGATCACGAGTAGTTACAGGGTCACATGGACAGGAGTTTAAATCTGTGTAATTTTGTTTTCTCTGATTTAATAAATTTATGAAAAAGGGTTACTTTTTGTGATGGCTTTGTTGTGTTTGAGTGTTTCCTAAACAGTTTTAAAAATGAGTTTGTATATATTGTGTGTGTGTAATATTATATTCTGTGTTTGTGTCTCTGCTTTCTGAAAATTAAAAAAAAAAAAAATGTTAACAGGTTTAATTACGTACTTGACTTATTGTTTAGACACTGGGAGTACAGGAAATAATTCATATGAAATTTATCAATATTTTATCAGATGTCAGATGAGGAAGGGGTTTGTGAGTAGCTTATAACCAGAATATTTCTTTAAAGTGAATCAAATGCATGAGAACATGACTTTTTCCATTTAAAATTAAAGATTTATATTTTTTCTTCAACATACGTTCTTCTATAGATCATTAGATCTGTTTTCACTGTTTGTCTAATGTAAGCTCGGTGAACGGCTACATGATCTGACTGTCAGATAAGACAAACATTTGTTTACTTTAAAAGACCTTTAACTTTATAGAGCCACACTGAGCTTACGAAGAAGAATTTTACTTTTATATCAAGATCATAACCCTAAGGGAATAGTGATATGGTATGATAATCAAAAGTAATATTTTAGAGAGTATTATTTTGCAACACAGTCGTTCTTGTACTAGAGTAGTTCTTCCACTAGAGGGCGCTAGAAATAGCCTACAAAAAATAAATAAATATATATATAGGGAAGATGTAATGTGCTCTGCTAGATCTGCCTATTTTTCAAAACTTTTAGAAGAAAATAAACAAAACCCTAGGTATTTATTTGATACAGTGGCTAAATTAACAAGAAATAAAGCTTCAACTTCTGATGTTTCCAAAGAGCACAGCAGTAATGACTTTATGAACTTCTTTACTTGCAAGATTGATAATATTAGAAAAAAAATTATAACTATGCAGCCGTCTACTACAGTATCGCGTCGGACAGTGCATTGTAGTGTCCCTGAGAAAAAATTCAATTCATTCGTTGCTTTAGGAGAGGAAGAATTATCTAAACTTGTTAAATCATCAAAATCAACATGTATGTTAGACCCTATACCGACTAAGCTATTGAAAGAGATGCTTCCAGAGGTCATAGGTCCTCTTCTTAATATCCTAAATTCATCTTTATCACTAGGATACGTACCAAAAACTTTTAAGTTGGCTATTATTAAACCTCTTATTAAAAAAACCACAACTTGATCCTAGAGAATTAGTCAATTACAGGCCAATCTCAAATCTCACTTTTCTGTCAAAAATACTAGAAAAGGCTGTATCATCACAACTATGTTCCTTTTTAGAAAGAAATAGTATCTGTGAGGATTTCCAGTCAGGATTTAGACCGTACCATAGTACTGAGACTGCTCTCATTAGAGTTACTAATGATTTGCTCTTATCATCAGATCGTGGTTGTATCTCTCTATTAGTGTTACTGGATCTTAGTGCTGCATTTGACACTATTGATCACAATATTCTTTTAAATAGACTCGAAAATTATGTTGGCATTAGTGGAATTGCATTCCACTAAGAGAGGTCATATCGATCACAAGTTGAATATGGAGTACCGCAAGGCTCAGTACTAGGACCGTTGCTTTTCACTCTGTACATGCTACTCTTGGGAGATATCATTAGGAAGCATGGCGTTAGTTTTCACTGTTACGCTGATGATACGCTTCGCACCCTGACCAAACTTACCAATTCACAAAATTAACGGAATGCATAGCTGATATAAATAATTGGATGACCAGTAATTTCCTACTACTAAATTCAGAAAAAACAGAGATTCTAATTTTTGGACCAAAAACTTCTTCACATAATAACCTAGAATACTGTCTAACACAGGAAGTATGACCATATTAGCCCAGTTCTGTCAACACTGCATTGGCTTTCTGTTAAACATTGTATAGATTTTAAAATTTTGCTAATTACTTACAAAGCACTAAATGGTTTAGCTCCCCAGTACCTGAGCGAGCTCTTAATGCATTATAGTCCTTCGCGTCTATTGCGATCTCAGAATTCAGGCCAGTTGATAATACCTAGAATATCAAAATCAGCCGCAGTCGGTAGATCCTTCTCCTATTTGGCACCTAAACTCTGGAACAATCTTCCTAGCATTGTTCAGGAAGCAGACACACTCTGTCAGTTTAAATCCAAACTAAAAACGCATCTCTTTAACCTGGCATACACATCACATATTATCAATTTATTTTTTCAAATCCGTTAAAGGATTATTAGGCTGCATAAATTAGGTCAGCCGGAACCGGGAACACTTCCTATAACATCAAATGCACTCGTTACATCAGAAGAAGAATGGCATCTACGCTAATATTAGTCTTTCTGTTTATCCCGAGGTTTACCGTAGTCAACCGGATCCGGGCCGCATCCAGGTGAGATCGAGGACCTGCGCCTTGACACGACCACAACACAGCCCTGAAGTATCAGCAGAGATTGAGTCAACTAGATCATCTGTTGTGAAGGCCTCATCAACATGACAACTAGTGGCGCATCTCCTCAACAACCGTCCATACCGGCTTGATGAATACGATCCTCAGCTGGATGGAACTGAATTAAATACTTTGAATGTTGCGATCTGACTTATGATAGCAACCTGAGTCGTAACAAAGCACTGTTTGCCAGAGGAGAATTGCCCCCCCCCCCCCCCCCCCCCCCGACTAAGCCTGGTTTCTCCCAAGGTTTTTTTTCCTCCATTTTAAACACCTGTTTGCCACCTGATGTCACCTGTTGGAGTTTGGGTTCCTTGCCGCTGTCGCCTTTGGTTTGCTTAGTTGGGGACACTTGATATTCGATATTCAACAGTGCTTTGATCTGCCTGCATTGACACTATTCTTTAAGAGCTGCTGTGCAGCCAAAATAATGTACCAGTTATCACTGTAAAGCTGCTTTGACACAATCTACATTGTAAAAAGCGCTATATAAATAAAGGTGACTTGACTTGACTCTCCCTGCCATTGGGGGGGAGCTGTCTTGTGCTTCTTTGGGGGAGTTGCCCCTTCCTTACCCCCACAGTCTTATTTCCTTTATGAAAAGGTAAGGAAGGCTATCACTGTTGTTCCATAATAACTTTAATTTCTCTAATTATATTAGCCATTCATAATATTAAAGGAAATATATTGATGTTAACAAATTTACTAAAGCGTATGTAAGATTATTTTTGATAAATTGTTTTGCATTTCTGATATTATTGCACGTTTACTATGTTCCATGTGGCTGAGTATATTTTTTGTATTTTATGTTGTGTTTAAGGTTTATTTGTGTATTTTATGGTTTTATTGTTCCTATTTTGAATACATCTAGCATTTATTTTTGTCTGTCACGTGTTTTAGTTTATCTTTTCTGAGCAATGAGCTTACTATTGAGTTAGCTGAGGTTTTAGCTTTGTTGTTTCCCATTATGGATTCTTGTGTATTGTAATTTTGAAGTTAATTTGAAATGACCACAGTCTTATTTCCTTTATGAAAAGTGGCTGAACTGGAAAAGAAGCTTAATAAAAGAAAGCTGCTCAGCATTGACTCTACCAGCGACTTTGGTGTCCTTCCTGTTTACCTCCCCCTCCAACACTAACACAACGCAGAGACAGTCGGGGAAGCACATCAACGAAGAGGGTTACATATATAAAATAGTCATAAAGTATAAACGCTTGTTGTATAATACAATATGAAGCAATTATTAAATGGCGTTGTCTCTAAAGTAAACTGTCAGGTATGATAGGTCTAAAATAGTTATGATATTTAAGAATTTTATTTTATATTTTTAAATAAATAGACAATTAATTGTTTTTTTGTGCTTTCCAGTATTTTTATTCAACAAAGTCTGAATTGTCAAGACCGCTGAGCGTTGTCACGTGATATCTGTTACTTTTTTCAGAGCCATTGCTGTGACTTTTCTCAGCGATTTTCTGGATGACCCAATCACAGGCGTCTGCGCTTACTGGATGAGGGGTTTTGATTATAATTTGATCAAAATGGCTGCCCTCGTTTCCGCTTGTGAGGCGGGTACTCTTCTGTAAAATGTATATCTTTATAAGTTTCCATTTTTAGTTTACAAATGTTTCAGTTACGACAAAAAAAACGTACTTGCATTTTAATGCTGCTCAATGGAGAATTCGCATCTCTGAGCCGCCAACTGCCCTCTAGCGGAGAAAAACTAACTGTCACTAGTCAAACACATTTGTAACTCAGCGAATTATCTTCAATCCCCAAACCCTGCAGCCAATCAGAGATCCCGCTTGGCGTCACGTGACTCGCTCGGGAGCGTGGAGTGGAAGCTCTGTGGTCTTGTGGAAAAACTCTTTTGCAGCTTCATGGCGGTATGTGGCGAGCAACACACAATAAAAACAATATAATTTCACCTTAATTAATGGCGCAGGAATGATGGAAAAGACTGAAGAACCTCCTTCCTTAAAGACCGAGGAAGAGAGTTCTGAAAAAGACAAGATCTGGTGTTTGCAGCGCGTGGGGAGAGACTGTGACTGGCTGCATCTATTCGAGGACTCAGAGGTACGTGTTTACAAAATAAACTGCATGAATTTATGTGTGTTTAATTATATTCAGAGACTCAGTTTGACATGCAGCTTTCTGAGGCTAAATTAAGCCTTACGTGGGGTTGTTTAGCTGTGAGTTTAGACGGATACAATCCAAATAAAAACAACACTGAACAGCATTGATGATGCAGTCAAAACATGTGTGGATTATGTCCAGTTGAACTCAAACTGAATGAAATGTAAGGCATTTGTCATAGGTTAATGGCTTCAGTATGACTTCATGATGTAAATGTATGATTTCTTATTGATCTTCTGTCTCTTTTTCATCAGGTTTCTGTTGGTCGTGGTCTGAATGTGACCCATCAGATTCTGTCAGCCAGCTGTCCACTGATGATATCCAGAAATCACTGTGTCTTCAAGCAAAATGATGATGGACGGTGGACAGTGACGGACAATAAGGTGTAGTATGTGTCTGTTGGTCCGTCAGTCTCTCTGTCTATATGTCTGACTCTCTGTTCCAGCGTTTGATAATCCAGTTTATGGGCTCTGAAACAAAACTTATAAATATATGATATATATATATCAGCCTCTAAGTGCCATCTGAAATTCTTTTCTTCTAAAATTAGCATTTTTATCAACCTTGTGTGTTTATGTTCAGTTATTTCACTTTAATGGCAAGAAAAGGACCTGTTAATTGCCATTAACGTCAAATTACTGAACCTAAATACACGAGCTTGATATAAATGCTAATTTTAGAAGAAAATTTCAGATGGCATTTAGAGGTTTTTGCATCTGAAGTCTTTATATGATACGTATAAAATGACAAAAGTACATGGCAAAATGACAACTTAAATTAAAATGAAAACTGAAAATATAAAAATAAAAGGTAATTCAAAATATTAATAAATACTAATAGTATATAAATAATACTTAAATAAAACTAATGCCATCTAAATGTAAAACAGAAAAAAACTAAATAGAAATATTAAAATAAAACTAATAAAAATTACAAAAGTACATGGCAAAATTACTAAAACTTAGACTAACAATAAAATGAAAACTAAAATTGTAAAAAAAAAAGTGAATTTAAAATATGAATGAATATCATAATAGCAAATACATATTACTAAAATAACACTGGTACCATCTATATATAAATCAGAAATAAAAATAAATAAATAAATAAAACAAATAAAACTGACTAAAATTAAAACGAAAACTGGAAACTTTATTACAAACAAGTTAGTCGGCTAATAAAATTATATAATAAATTATATAGCAATAAAATTGACAAAAGCACATAAAAAAACCTAACATTTTAATTAAAAATATAAGCTGTAAAATATTTAATTATGTTTAAATATAAACATAATTAAAATTAAAACTGAAAAAAATATCAATAGTATATAAATTATACTAAAATAACACTGGTGTTATCTAAATGAAGAAGAAATCAAATTTAAAAAATAATTAAGGCTAAATAAAAATATTAAAGTAATACTATAACGATTAATACTATAATAGTACATAAATTATACAAAAATAACACTGGTGTTATCTGAACGAAGAAACTGTAAGTTGTTTTTTATTTAAATATGTCTAACTTCTTCTGTTTCTTTATACGCAGAGTCTGAATGGCGTGTGGGTGAACGGGAGACGGATACCGTCGGGAAATCCCTTTTTACTCCAGCAAGGTGACTCTGTGAGACTCGGGGTCCCTCTCGATGGAAACCCGGTGGAGTTCGACTACATCCTGGTCCAGAAGAATTTCAACGAAGTAAAATCGTTCTTGTCTGGGAATCATGACAAAGAATCTGGTGCTGCTCCCTTGGGCCAAAAACTGAAAAACTCTAAGCGGAAGTTCGATGGAGACGAGTCGGAGCCGTGTCCCGCTCAGCAGTCCAAATCCAAGCTGTACCGCAGCTCCTGCCAGGATAAATCGCGGGCACAGCCCTGCCCGTCCGGGGAGCGCCGGGAAACTGAGAAGTTTTCCTGTAAACCTCTGGAGGAGGACAGATGCGGTGATACAGCGGGAAGCAGCTCGAGCGCGTGCAGTGAAAGCAGTCAGCAGCTGGCTACTGTTCACCGTTACAGCAAGAACCTGATGGTCCTGAAGGGCCGCGTGGGCGACACGCAGAAGCGCGCAGCTGAGCTGGAGAGGCAGCGGCATCAGACTCCGGAGAGAGAGCGGGAGATGCAGGAACTGCATACGCAGCTGGAGCTGTTGCGGGGTCAGCTGAGGTCGCAGAAGGAGCAGGCGCTCAAGCGCATTGAGAGTCTGGAAAAATCCTTTTGCGAGGAGGAGCGGCGCCTGGAGGTGAGCGGTCAACAGGAAGTAATGTTTTTATGCTGCATTCCAGACAAGGTTGGACATGGGAATATCCCTGATTAAATGTCCCACTTCAGACCTCAGTGATTTCCAGGCAGTCAGACGTCATGTTCACATGTTGACCACATGATGTCGCCACGACACAACTAGAGCATACTGTGTTTTTTTTTTTTTTAGATGCATTTTTTTTTTTTTTTTTTTTTACTTTTTATTGAGATAGGACAGTTAGTTGACAGGAAGCGAATTGTGAGAGAGAGGGGGAAGGGATCTGCAAAGGTTCACAAGCCAAGACTCGAACTCGGGTCACCTAAAATGCAACCGCGCTGTGTCGATACGCTGCCCACTAGGCTATCGGCGCTGACACATATTGTGTTTTTGTGTCAATTATGGCAAAAATAGAATAAAAAAAAAAACATAAAATTGCTTTGAAAACAGCGGACAAAAAGCAAAAACGAAGGTATACTTAATGAAGATTACACTTAATGAAGTAATTACACAAACTTAATGTGTCGTTTGTTTTTACGTTTATGCTCTTTAGAAGCAGGACTTGCTGACATCTCGGAAGTGACGTCAAATGACGCGTCTCACTGAGGTCGGGGTTGATTGATGTACCCCGAGTTCACAGGTCGAATATCCGACTTTGAGTGGCGTTCCAGACGTTGTTTCTTAGAATGAGGTGGGAAAAATCCAACTTCTGAGCTGTCTGGAACGCAGCATTAAACTTTTGTGATAATGCAGCACTGCCCTGGCTGTTGCATAAACTGCTAAGACCAGTGTTACAAGTTAGTCATCAAGTTTTTTTTTGTTTTTTTTTTAAGGACTGTTCATAACTTTAAGTCCTAAAATATATAATAAAAATGTAGATTGGTCTAATTTGATACTGATAAGACTGATTACCCACAACTAACTGCTAGTTGGTGATACTAGTCTTAAAGGGTTAGTTCACCCAAAAATGAAAATTGCCGTTAATCACTCACCCTTTTGATGAAATCCGAGAGGTTTATGACTCGTCCATAGACGGCAATATAATCATTACTTTTAAGGTCCAGAAAGGTACTAAAGACATTGTTAAAACAGTCAGGTGACTGCAATGGTTCAACCTTAATTTTATGAGAATTTTAACGAGAATACTCTGTGTGTGCAAAAACAAAAAATAACTTTATTCAACAGTATCTTCCCTTCTGTGTCATTCTCATACACTGTTTACGTAACATTAAGGTTGAACCACTGCAGTCACATGACTGTTTTAACGTTGTCTTTAGTACCTTTCTGGACCTTGAAAGTGTTGATTATTATTGTTGTCTATGGACGAGTCATATACCTCTTACAGGTGTTTAACGACATGAGGGTGACTAAAGGATTTTCATTTTAGGGTGAACTACCCAGTACACTTCTATAATGTGCTTAAGTGCTCTATTTTTACGTACTAATTTTGTACTTAATATACTAAAAATTCTTCTTTAGTACTTCTTAAGATAATCTTAGTGTACTCAACTGTGTTATTTTAAGACACCATGAAATATGAACTAAAATGTGCTTTTAATATACAATCTCTGTATTCAAAATAATTTAGTTTGTTACCACTTGTAGTACACTATGGATTTATTTTAAAATAGAGGCGGCGCAACAAGGGTTGCCAGGTTTTTACATCAAAACCCGCTCCTGGTAAATCCCGCGTCCTGTGGGGTAAAATTGCACTTTTTTTTGGCGGGATTCCCCTAACTAAAACTAGCATTTTAGGAGATAAATATCACATTATTGAGGTCACTTCAACCTGCGGCAACACTGTTAACGTAGCCCAATTCCGCGGGAAAACTGCGGACTTGGCAACACTGGGCGCAACTGTAATGATCAGTCTATAATCCCACTAAACTGCAGTGGAAAAACAAACTGAAAATAAAGCAAGTCTCATAACTTGCCCTGGAAGTAGTAGGTCATCCAGGTACTGTTCGCTTTCACATACTGTTTTTTTTTCGCCTACTAAATAGTAGGAAAGCATGCGATTTCAGATGCAGCCAAAGTGTACTGATAATATTTGTTATTTGAAATAAAGCTGTTTAAAATATACATATTAAATTAAAAACTTGATTTAAAGTAAAAAATGTTGCTAACTGAAATATAAGTTTAAGTTAAAGTACTGAAATTACTAAAACTGAAATAAATTAAATCTAAATAGAAATGAAAAATAACAAAATTACTAAAAACTAAATTTAAAACTGAAAATACAAAAGAAATATATATATATATATATATATATATATAATTTTTTTTTAATTATTATTAATAAATACTTTAACAGTGTATAAATAAATCTAAATAACTAAACATAGCATCATTACAGTGAGGTTTGGTTAAGCATATTTTCTCATTTTCTTTTCAGAACATATTTTGTTCATGTTTCTCTTTCCCATTTGGCATCCGTGATCATCCTTTTTCATTTCATCACATATTTAGATGAATTAATAAAGCATAAGCTGTAGCTGGAATGTCTTTCTTATGAAAGTTGAATGATCTGCTGGAAGCTTTGCTTGATTGACTAAGACTCAAAACCTTCTGCTTCATCTAAATATATCTTTTTTGTTGGAGCCTTGAGAGACACCTTGAGTCATGGTGCCCATATGGGTGACGCAGGTTTGAATACGCGTTATCTCTAACTTCCTGTTTCGTCTCAGATGATCCATCAATTAAAATAACATTGTTTTACAAGTAATTTCTTGCATCAGGGCAGGCTGCGGCTCATATTATGAAGCTCATATATAATATCGTCTGCGTGTTGACTTGTATATGTTGTTTTCCCAAGACTGAAAAAGCACAACAGAATGAGGTGGGCTTGAAAAAACAACTCGAGGAGGCATTAAAGGAGGTAAGAGGAAAAAACTGCACAACATCAATATTTGTTTAAATGCAAGTATTATATAATGTTTTCCTTTACTTCAACAGCACCGTAAAGTCATTGAGGAGCTCAAACATGCTCGGGAAGGATTTAAGGAAGCTCTTCAAGCCAAAGATAAGGAACTGGAAGTTACAAAGGTAATTATGGGAAGCTGACCATAAAAAAAACAAGCATAGTATGATTTTAATTGGCATGGACAATAAAATATATGTAGATAAACGAGCACTAAATAAAAACAAAAAACAGTTCATCCAAAGTCAAAAGGTTGATTTCTGATGAATTTCCCATCCGTTCTTTCCCAGTTAATGACAGTGAAGAGAAACTCTTTCAAGCTGCAGAAAGATTGTCATGAAAACTAACCTTTTCGTAGACTAAAATGAGTGACCGGTGATCAGATTTTGTGGAAGTGTAGCAATTTATTACATAATGCCTAAAAAGTCAATAATAATAAAAAAAAAAAAACACAATAATTTGTAACCTTCTCCCACAGGAAGAGAAAGAGAAGGCCAAAGCTCAGAAAGAAGAAGTGGTCACACAGATGACTGAAGTGCTGGAGAGTGAACTGCAGTGCAGCGTTTGTTCAGAGCTCTTCATTGAGGTAAAAAACATGATGTAAAGAATCATGTGATCAGATGTAGGAATGACAGGGAAAGAACACTGACTTATCGAAAGATCAAAACTTTCTTTTCTATAAATTTCACTAGTGTCAAAAACAAAGAGTGTAGGTTGATGTAGTGTATTGTAGAAAAACTCCAGTGGAAGTGTACAAAGGCCCCTAAAGCTTTTGGACACTTAAAAATGTCTGTATTTTATTGCATTAGTCTCTTCTGCTCATCATGCCTGAATTTGTTTGATCAAAAATACATTAAAAAAAACTGTAATATTGTGAAATATTATTACAATTGTTTTCTATTAGAATATGTTTTAAAATGTAATTTATTCCTGTGATCAAAGCTGAATTTTCAGCATCATTACTCCAGTCTTCAGTGTCACATGATCCTTCAGAAATCATTCTAATATGATGATTTGATACTCGGTTATTATCAATGTTGGAAACAGCTGAGCTCCTTCATATTTTTTTGGAAACTGTGAGACATTTTTCAGGATTCATTGATGAATAAAAAGTTAAAAAAAGAACAGCATTTATTCAAAATGGAAATCTTTTCTAATAGTGTAAATCTTTACTATCACTTTTTATCAGTTTAACACATCCTTGCTGAATAAAAATATGAATTTCTTTCAAAAAAAGAAAGAAAAAAAAATTACTGACCCCAAACTTTTGAACGGTAGTGTATATTGTTACAAAAGATTACTTTTGTCACAATATTACTTCATTTTAACTCAAGATTACTTAATGTTTTTTCTGTGTTTGATCAAATAAATGCAGGCTTGATGAGCATAGGAGACTTTTTTTTTTTTTTTTAAACTAATTATATATATATGTGTGTGTGTGTGTGTGTGTGTATATATATATATATATATATATATATATATATATATATATATATATATATATATATATATATATACACACACACAAACTTTTGTTAGATGCGATTTAATCGATTTGACAGCACTCAAATGATCATGTTCCATGTTTTGAGCAATATATTTCAATATACATAACAAACTTAACATTTTGTGACAAGTGTTTTGATTAAAAAAGTGTCCTTGTGCTGACTTTCTTTAAAATAAATGCTGCTTGGTTTGATATTTTGTTAAATATATTGCTAATACATTAATACAAGTGTCCAAATACTACCGTTCAAAAGTTTAGGGTTGGTAAGATTTTTTAATAAGTCTCTTCTGCTCACCAAGGCTGCATTTATTTGATCAAAAATACAGTAAAAACAAGAAATATTATTATTATTAAATTAAGCGACTTTTATTTGAATATATTTTAAAACGCAATTTATTCCTGTGATCAAAACTGAATTTTCAGCATCATTACTCCAGTCTTGGACATCTCACATAGTCAGACTTTAAATATCGGCATAATGCCTGGTTTATTTCACAACTTATTATGATGTAAAGTGACCAATCATGGATTTTGTTTTTAAATGGCATTTCAGGATGGATTTGTCTAAAATGATGCCACAAAAATAGACTAGGTCCACAAATTTAGTTTTTGCAATTCATTT
Source organism: Elopichthys bambusa (assembly GCA_037101425.1). NCBI lineage: Eukaryota > Metazoa > Chordata > Actinopteri > Cypriniformes > Xenocyprididae > Elopichthys > Elopichthys bambusa. The sequence goes on along the minus strand of CM074445.1, from coordinate 30,090,037 downwards.
CCAGTTTTGTGCGGTAAGTGAACGATGCACTACGCAGGAAACAATCCTCTTGAACTTTGACCTCTGTGACCCCCTCAGGCCGTGACGCTGAACTGCGCCCACAGCTTCTGTCAGCACTGCATCCGAGAGTGGCGCAAACGCAAGGACAAGTGTCCCATGTGCTGGCAGACCATCACGTCTCAGACGCGCTCTCTGGTCCTGGACAACTGCATCGACCGCATGGTGGAGAACCTGAGCGCCGACATGAGAGAGAGACGTCTGGGGCTCATCAATGAGCGGAAAGGTGAGAGGTGCGTGACATCACTGCGTCTTCTGTCTGATGTGAGTCTTTGAGAAGTTAAGGCAAGACACTTCAGGTGAATTGGTTAAAACATTTAACTGATAGAAATCACTGTGCTTCCCTAATTGAGGAGCTGCAACAGTAGTCAAAAATGTTTTTGCCTGTAGTGTCTTGCCTTAAATTAGCAATATAACCAACAGCTGTGTTGCTCAAAATGTTAAGATCAGGTCTTGCAAGCCTAGTTACAAAAGGTGCTATAAGGACATGCCTGAAACACAAAATCTAAACTGTGTTCACAGGTCAGAAAGCGAGCGTCTCTCCAGCAGTCGTGGTAATAAACGACGACAGCAGCAGCAGCAGCAGCAGCAGTGACGCGCTCTTTCAGAGCAACAGCTCCGTGTTCTTGGACTCCTCCGACTCCAACGAATCTCTGGTTCATTTTCCCAGCGATGACGATTCGTCCTGGACTGAGGAGGACGATTATCTCTGAGAAACACTCAGACATGCACTAGTGAAGAACAGACACAGCTTGTTTGTTTTCGTTTAGCCATGATATTTTTATGTTTGTAGCTCACTGTATGAATTGTTTTGGGCTTTCTATGTTAAAATAAACGTTAAAATTATTTTGCACTCAGCCGTTTGGCAATTTTTGGCATTTAATGTCAGATTTGCACATGCAGAACGCTTAGTAGAAGTTCTTTGTTGGTCTCGAAGTTGGTCAGCATCTGTCAGGGCAGTATGAATTGGCCTTAATAATGCTGCACATTTTATCTAATTTAAATCCATGTTTTCCACAAAATTTCTCCCAAAAACAGCTCTTATAATATGAAAAACATTTTTAAACATGCTTCTATTAAATACATGTGACAAAGTATGTCATTCCCATTATAATGGATGTGGCTGTCTGTGTGAGGTGTTGATTTTAAAGGGAACATGCTTTTGGTTGTTTTTCATGGTCCAGTATCTGACACAAGAGGGCAGCAGTGTGATATGAGTGTTTGATTAGTATGGGCTTGGCTTGTATATCCCTGCTGAAAGTACATTTGTCATCTGAATCTGGACTTCTATTTTTATTTTTTTTTACCTTTATATTTGCGGTGTTTAAAATGCAACAGCATGAAAATAGCTGATTGCATTTTGATCTCTAATTCCAAATTGCTTTTGTTGCCCATTTGCTATCATTCCTGCATGCTTTAAGGAAAGACACTACAGGTGAATAGACTAAAATTTGAACTAATTGATATCGCCATACTTCCCTAGTTGATTAATGTTTTGTATTAAAAGTTTTCTGAAATGTTATTTTTAAATATGCAAATTATGCATTATTAAACAAACATGCACTCATTTCAGATATTTCCAAAACAGAAATCTAAACACTGGATGAAGCCAGTTTATTATTTCAATTAGTTTTACAGAGGGGATTTTGTATACCCTATTTTTGAGAAAAGATATGTAGGCTATTGCAATTGAAATATACAGACACAAATAAAGTGTAAAAAGTGTATTTCCATTAGTCTGAAAGAAGACATGTTATGGAAGCAAAATAGACTAAAAATTGACCAGTGCATAAAAAAAAAATTAAAAAAATGGGTTTGCCTGTAGTGTCTAACCTTAAAATGAATCGAGGAGATGGTTATTAAGTACTTCACTATTAGTCAAGTATCATCAGGGTTGGGAAAAGTTACTTTTAAAAGTAATTTTTTAAAGTATTGTGTTACTTCCTAAAAAAGTAACTAAATGGATTACTTAGTTACTTTTTATAGGAAGTAATGCATTGCATTACTTTTTCCTCACCTGGGCTGTTTTTTTTTAAAGTGAAATGAATAAGCCTCAGTCTGTAAGAAATGCAAATTCACGCCTGTACAGTAGAGGGCGCAGCTCAAACTGTGCTGCTATACTGCTATAAAAGAATACGATACAGGAGAAGAAAGTTCAACCCTCCAACTTCAGCAGTAAAAACAAAAAATTAATCACAAATGTGATGTTTATCTAAAGTCATTTTTTCTTATTCGTATGGTTAAATTGGATCATTGAAGGTCAGCAGCAAAGACATTAGTTAATAAAGTGTGATTGAATACATAAAGTATATTTGTGTTATTTAACATTTAATTATCGCAGGCTTGCATATACATTTGTGTATCACTGTTTTTCTGTTTTTGTGCAAGTGAGATGAGTTAATGCATGTTCACATTTAGTCTAGAACTACAATAACCATCATGTTCACATAGCGCACACTATGGAAGCTTGTTTCCGCCATTAAATAAAAAATAAGAAAGATAATTGACTTTTTATCTCACAATTCTGACTTTTTTTTCCTTGCAATTGGGAGTTTACATCTCGCATATGAAGTCACAATTCTGACTTTATAACGCAATTACGAATTAAAGTCAGAAATGCAAGATATAAACACAATTGCGAGTTATAAAGTCGGAATTGCCAGATAAACTCACAATTGCAAGAAATTTTAAAATTTTAAATTAAAGTCTTTCCTTTGCGTTTTTCGCATAAAGGCAACAACGTTGTCAAAATGATCCTTATTCACAAGGATCCACAAAAAAAGATGTATTCTGCTGCCAGGCCAGTAGTTGGCGATGTCACTTTGTAAAGGAAACACTACGCACCTATAGACTGAATACGTAATGCGCACGACGTCCCCGTTTTCACAAATGCATGATTTTGTAGTTTACACAGTGACGATAAGGGTATAATCTTCAATAACGTTTACACGACACCGTTTTCAACTAAAAATGGAAAACTTTTTATGCGTTTTGGCTGTTGACATTTACACGACTTCTCCGCGTAAACTACAAAAATGCGAATTTGTGAAAACGGCGACATCACGCGTATGCGTATTACGTGTTCAGTCTATAGGCGCGCAGTGTTTCTTCATTGTGTGACATCGCCATCTACTGGCCTGGCAGCAGAATACAGCAGTTTTTAGTTGTTTTCGCGGATCCGTGTGAACGGGGATCGTTTCCGTTTTTAGTACATCATTGTCGTGTTAATGTACCCAAATTCTATTCAGCTATAAAGCAGCTTTAAAGAAGACAATTGCAAGAAAAAGTTAGAATTGCGAGTTTGTTTCGCAATTCTAAATTTTTTTTTTTTGCCATTTTGAGTTTATATCTCGCACTTCAGAATTGCGATATGTATTCGAATTTGTGATAAAAAGTCAGAATTGGGAGATAAAAAGTAGTAATTATCTTCTTTTATTTTTTTTATTTAGTGGCCAAACAAGCTTCCATAGCACCGGTGTTGCAAAGTCCGTTGTTTTCCCGCGGAATTGGGATACTTTACACTGTTGCCGCAGGTTGTTTTTCATGTCCGCGGGTTAAAGCAACCGATAAATAACATGATATTTAGCCCCTGGAATGCAAATTTTACCAGGGCAACCCCACCAAATACGCGATTTTTACTGTGAAACGCGTTGGCAGGTATTTTTGTGAAAACCTGGCAACCCTGCACAGCACACGATGGCTCTGCACTTACGATTTCTCCCAATATGGGGTGACAGGAGAGAGCTCAGTCAATAAATAGGAAAACAAAGTAACTTGCGTTACTCATTTGAAAAAAGTAACTCAGATATTTTGTTGTAAATTTAAAAGCAATGCATTACTTTTCAAGTTACGTGACAAAATAATCTGATTACGTAATTGCGTTACTTGTAATGCGTTACTTCCAACACCGAGGATCGCTATTATCTCATAACCTTTTTGAATAAACCTCATTTGCTACAAGCATAAATGGCACCTCAAACCATGTATCTTGGTGAAAAAAAAAAAAAAAAGCATTTCGTTACGAGATACGCCATTTTGTAAAACCTTGATATTGACTTTTCCATGTGCGAACACCCAAAAATCTACAAAGATGAAGACCTAAGCAAACTAATTTCTTGTATGCTGTATTGTTCTTCTAACTTAACCATTGTTTACTTATTCTGAAAGCACAGAATCTGACTAAACAGCACGAGGCTCTGAAGCAGCTGTCGAGCGCCAGCGCTGTGATTCACCCAACTGGGCCGCATGGAGAGCGCACTTCACCGCCAACCTCCAGAGCTCTTCGTCATGTCATTCCAGTCTATTAGCGGCGCGGTACTTGGGAAGCGTGTGTCATGTCAGGTGGGATTACACTGGCACGACAGTGACGGGCCGCCGTGGGCTGCGTACGGGCCTTGGCTCTTGCGTTCTCGTCATTGATGTGTCGTAAAGAGAAGCGTGCCAGCAACGCTCTCGCCCGCAGTTCTTTCCTTCTCTCTCTTGCTTGTCATGTTGCATTGGTAGTTAAGGCGGGGAGTGCCGCAATATGAGTGACTCGATCTCTTTCTAGAAGGATTCAAATGACATGATCAAACCATGAGAAGCGCTAGACGGTGTTTTGAGGTTGTAATGCTCAGGCAAAGTGTTTATCTGTGCAGTTACACATGGTTTTTGCTGCATCAGTTCACTCTTAAAAATAAATGTTCCAAAAGGGTTTTTTTTACAGCGATGCCAGAGAAGAAACATTTTTGGTTCCCTAAAGAACAAATCTTAAAGAGAAGTACATTGTAATAACCCAAAGAACCTTTTCATGTCACTACCGAAACAGTGTGTTTTAGTCCATTGGCCTAGACTGATTTTAACCACACTTCTACATTTGTGATCAGGAAATATTCCTGTCATAGCTACACGATAAATAGATAGGTACCATCATTTTGAGTTAAATGTGTTCAAAAGTCTGAAAATCTGTGTGTAACTTTAAGGAACGTCACTACCAAACACCTTTTTTTCTGCAATTCTGCAACTTTTTTTGGGGTGTTATTCCATAAAATTTAGTTTTTATGTGTGTACATCTGTTCAGAATTGTGCTAGCTAACCATGTGCTGATTAGCATCTTTGAGCTAGGCTGAAAATTATCTAAAATTGTCACTACCGAAACTTCACCACATGTTTCGGTAGTGACAAAAGAGAACACATAATCGTTTATTTGGGGGAAATAAACAAAAATTTTGTACAGTTATGCAAATCATTAGTGTTTTAGTATGTGATTTAAATAAAAAAAAATTGTAATGTGATGTGGTCGCTACCAAAACATTACTGCCACTACCGAAAATGTGCATTCACGACCGAAACATGGGATGTTTTGTCAAAAATAAAGTATATTGAAGATGTTATTATAGTGTTTGGTTCAATGTATATTCAAACTAATGAATCCTTCACTTTGAAACCAGTATGATAAACTTTATGACTTTTACAAAGAAAGATTGGATTACAAATACAACAAATCTCAAAAATTACACTTGAAATATTGTTAAAATTGTGATTGTTATTGATTTAACTTTTTAATAAAAAAAAGCAAAAACTCTATTTACAAGGTAGATGTAAACAAAATCTTAATAGGTCAATATAAGTGTGCTGATTTAATTATTTATTATTGTGTCTCGGTAGTGACAAATTTGGGAAGAGGAAAAATATTCCAAAACTTTCTGAAATTACAATATGAGAATTAACTGCACAATGTACCTTGGATATTATACAATTTGCATACATACAAAAGTTGTGGAAAAAGACATTTTTTTTCAGGATGTTTCCAACTCTGACTTTGAACCAATTCTGTTGAATGGCCCATATATATATTGCTAGTTCAAATCTCAAACCTTAAGTATGGACCTGCCTTGGCTTTATTTGTTTGGTATAAAAAGGCTGATGTGTTTTTATGGCTGCTGCTGCTGTCAAAACAAGGTGCCTGATGAAGTGTGACATTAGCTTTTAGGCCAATATATGGGAGTATGTCTGAGGGCTGAAATCTCAGCAGTTGCTAGAGTCAGTCGAACATTCAGCGTCCTGCAGCACATCTCAAAACTGCTGCTGAGGTCTGGAGTTGTTCATGCTGAGGTTGTCAGAAGCGTAATGAGTGTTAACGCTGATTATGCAGTTGTTTGTCTAGACGGTCTTCTTTAAAACAAGATGCACAGCGTGATCTGATGCATATAGTGCATTGCTCTGAATATATATTCTGTCTCAAAACCTTCTCTACTTCTCCTGTACCTGGGGGGATGTTTGAAAATGTGGTGATCATATTTCATCCCAAAATCAAACATTATTGCATTTTGCATAAACGAAATAAAGCCTGTTTTCAAGATAATGTTTTGCATTGTGACATTATTTTTATGACAGTCAAGCATTTTCCTTCTCTAATTCTTATAAATGTAATGGCAAAAAAGCAAAAGAATTTTAAATTAATATTAAAATTTTAAATTAAAGTCTTTCCTTTGCGTTTTTCGCATAAAGGCGACAACGTTGTCAAAATGATCCTTATTCACAAGGATCCACAAAAAAAGATGTATTCTGCTGCCAGGCCAGTAGTTGGCGATGTCACTTTGTAAAGGAAACACTACGCACCTATAGACTGAATACGTAATGCGCACGACGTCCCCGTTTTCACAAATGCATGATTTTGTAGTTTACACAGTGACGATAAGGGTATAATCTTCAATAACGTTTACACGACACCGTTTTCAACTAAAAATGGAAAACTTTTTATGCGTTTTGGCTGTTGACATTTACACGACTTCTCCGCGTAAACTACAAAAATGCGAATTTGTGAAAACGGCGACATCACGCGTATGCGTATTACGTGTTCAGTCTATAGGCGCGCAGTGTTTCTTCATTGTGTGACATCGCCATCTACTGGCCTGGCAGCAGAATACAGCAGTTTTTAGTTGTTTTCGCGGATCCGTGTGAACGGGGATCGTTTTAACAACATTGTCATCTGTACGCAAAGAAAAAAGAAAAGGAAAAACGTTTCCGTTTTTAGTACATCATTGTCGTGTTAATGTACCCAAATTCTATTCAGCTATAAAGCAGCTCTAAAGAAGATAATAGTGTAATTATTCAGCTCAGTTACAGTAGTTCTCATCCATTGATGTCAGTGCAGATAAAAATGACAGAATATTAAGTGTCTTTAAACCTGCCTTTAAAAGTGTCTGCATAATACATTTTATGCAAAGTGTGTTACGAAATGAAGTTATGTTTGTGAATCATGTCTCAAATGTGATCAGAGTTTAGAAATGATCATAATGCATGTATTGTTATAATGGCAGTTTTCTTTCTTTGATATGTAATTATGTCCTTCTTCAGTTTACAGTCACTCCGATCATATTAATTGGTGATTACATGTATAAATGCATGTATATATGTCTATATCTTGCTATTTTTACATCATTATTTCCCTGTACAGCGACCTTGAGCTTGGATAATGCAGTTTATAAATAAAACATATTATTATTATTTGCATGATCTGCCCCACATATGCATTACACAAGGGAAACACTTGGTTCTGAGGTGATGCCCTCATTCATAAGTGAAAATAGCCCTAGGCTACATCTCCCAGACCTTAACAGTATTTCTTTGCCTTCATATTCCATAAGCGTTTCATCTTTTAGACTTACAGTCCTCGTTCTTCATTCTTTAATTTTTCTTTTGTCTTCTGTGCGTTTACATAGTGTGATGATGGTGTGAATTATAGGTTATTTTAATCATTTCACACACCATATAGGCGCGTGATCATCATCAGTGGCGAGTGACGTATGAAAGGGCGCGAGGCACGTCTCTGCTACCATGGTAACATCAAACGTTACACAGGAACTGAAAGTGAGTCAACACTTTGAAGTGACTTAACTATTTAAGGAATGGATTTAATGTATATTCTGCTTAAATTCGTTATTTAAAACTTTTAGTATGTTGAAAACGACTCTTTTAACGGGAAAACTACACAAAATACGTTCATCAAGAAAAGTTGTTGACCTCTCCCGCAAATAGTGAGATATATTTAATGTTACTGATTCTCAAAGGAATTGTTTTCTGACTGTTTTTAGCGGTATGTCTCAGAGTCAGTCTTCACGGAGACCCAGGAGCATGTATCCTCCGGCGAGGCCGGTGAACGCCGCCGCTGACGGGCAGAAAATGCGCAGCGTCATCGCGGAGGATTCTGATTGGTCGCTGGCGCTGGTTCCTTTTCTAACAACACTCTGCCTACAGCATATTATAAATCACTTTGAAGGTAAACAATACAAATGTAGTCTATCATTTAGTGTATTTATTCATATAACCACCATAACAATAAGCTTCACATTCACTCTCACAAAAAAAAAAAAAAAAAAAAGACTTTTGAGTTGTCACTCCTTTCAAAAGTTAAGAGTATTTTCCATTTAGGTACTCATATGCACCCTTTAGAGCTTTTAAGGCATTAGTATGCACCCTTTATTAACTTATTGTGTGATGTGAATGAACTTAAATGCATCATTACATTACCATCTGTCATGTGAATGACATTATTATGATGACATTAAACAAAACACCAGCAAGGAACAGTGAACGAAAACGTTCTGATTTCATGCCTCTCAGTGATGGTACCACGAGGCGTCACTCACTTGCTGCCCTCAGGGGATGTAGACTCATAAGAGCGAGTGCAGAACCTGTGGCTGTTCTATATGCAAGCATCAATGTCTTAAATTTGATGTGAGCCATAACTGGTATTCAGTGCAGAGAGATAAACAAAGGTGTGACTTGGGCTCATTGAAGACCAGTTGTGTTGCGTTCTGAATCATTTGGTTTGATTGTGTAACTGGTTCTACTCGCCCCGCGAGTCCGGGTCACGGCACCACTCATGTTCTACTTGCAATGCTCTGAGTGGGATTTGAACTGCCATCTTCAGCATGGGACTAACAAGGACAATAAAGACCGTTTAGTCGCACATCTCTTACTGCTAGCGTAACTCCGTTACAATTGCACATGATGGAAGTCCAGCCAGAAGAGCATTGCAATAGTCCAGCCTAGAAATGGCAAGGGCCTGGATAAGAAGTCCTTGCAATGTGGTCAGCTGGTCATCAAAGATTACCCCAAGATTTCTGGCTGAACTTGATGTGATTATTGTTGATGAACCTAGCTGGATGGTGAAGTTGTATAGACGGAGTGGCAGGGAAGACGAGAAGCTCCGACTTTGCTAGGTTGAGCTGTAGGTGATGTTCTTTCATCCATGCCAAGATGCCATGTCCGCCCAACTGTCTGGGATCCATACAGGTACCGTTGGATCACCTGGTTGAAATGAAAAGTAGAGATGTGTGTCATCAGCATAGAAATGATACGACAAACCATGTGCCACCCAGAAGAAGGAGAGGTCCAAGTACTGAACCCTGAGGAACCCCCATGACCAGTTGATGTGCTTTGGATAGCCTTCCGCTTAAAGGGCTAGTTCACCCAAAAATTAAAATTCTGTCAATGCCGTTCCAAACCCGTAAGACTTTTGTTTAGCTTTGGAACACAAATGAAGATCTTTTTTAGTGAAATCTGAGAGCTTTCTGTGCCTCCATTGACAGTCTAAGCAACTATCACTTTCGAGCCCCAGAAAGGTACATTAAAGTAATCCGTGTGACTCCAGTAGTTTAACCTCAATTTTATGAAGTGCCGCAAGTGCTTTGTTTGTGTAAAGAAAAGAAAACACTTTACCACTTCACTTCACGTCAACACAACAGGCATGTATCGTGGTGCTCTCATGAACATGCGTTGGAGATTAGTATTTTGTAAATAAAGTGGTAAATTGTGTTTTTTTGTGCAAACAAAGCAATCACGTCGCTTCATAAAATTGAGCTTAAACCATTGGAGTCACATGGATTACTTTAATGATGTCTTTACTACCTTTATGGGGCTTGAAAGTGGTTGTTGCGTAGGCTGTCAATGGAGGGAAGAACGATCTCAGATTTCATTAAAAAGCTCTTAATTTGTGTTCCAGAGATGAACGAAAGTCTTACTAATATGTCCCTTTATGAGTAAGTAAGGTACTGTGACGAGCAGGGCGAGCGAGAGCCGTGAGGGAACGGTCTCGAATCTCTCACGGAGGAACTCCGAAAGTATAAAAGGGGGAGCGACGACAATGAAGTCCTCACGGCTCTCGCCCGCCCTGCTTGTCACGGGTACCTAGGTGTATTTTTTGAAAGGGTATTACCCCAGTGACAGCTTTTGTACCTTTTTTATGAGAGCGATGTTATTAATGAAAGGATGTTCTCAGTTTGCACGTAATCCTGTACTGTGCATTAATATTTTGCAGAGAACCCCATTTTGGATGAACTCATGCCCAACTATAAAGCATATGTCCTTCAGCGACTGCCAGCGTCTCTTCCCTTGACCGTCACCGCAAACCTCATCAGTGATGAGAGCTATTGGAAGCGTTGCTGTGAAGGTCGGTGGCGTCTCTGCGACGTCTCCACATACGACAACAGCTGGAAACGCATGTTCTTTGAGCGTCACCTAGAGAGCATCATTGAACTCTTCATCCCAGATGCAACTGACACCAAGACAGTCCTGGATCTGGTGCCACTGTGTCAAAACTACGTAAAGCGTCTTAATATCTCTCAGCTTCTGCCACCCATCAAAGAGCCGCCCAGGTTTGACGAGGACGACGGTTCAGATTGTGCCAGCGATATGGGCAGTGAAGGACCCTCCATGGATCACTTTGATTTCCGCATTCTGCTCGACAAACTGCCGAACCTGGAAGAGCTCAACGTGGTGTATGGAGTGAAAGGATGCGGCATGAACTTTGAGTGGAATTTGTTTGAGTTCACCTTCAGAGACTGCGAATCCCTGGCAAAAGCCCTCAATTCCTGCAAGACTTTACAGGTTATCAGTTATTGTTATCATTAGTAGTTGTAGTATTTTCAGTTTTCAGAAATATTTTAAAGGCTATACAAAATATAGGGCTATATTTACTAAACTGCAAATTAGCTTGAGAGTGCAATCCCATAAAAGCGCCGATGGGAGTGGAAAGTTTTGTGCGTAATCTACTGACGACGCACAAATTAAAGAACACAGACGCAGCCGGATCATTTCCATAATTACCAACGCAATCCACCAAGAGCAGCGCAAATTAGCATCTGATTTAAGATGTGCTTTTTTGGGCGGTAATTAATGGTGCAAATACCAGTAAATTGACTAGCGCAAACCTTAGTAAATCATGTTGCGTAATTAATTTAAATACTCTCCTCCCATAAATTTTGAGTCTGAAAGGAAAACTCCTACAAATTCATATGCAATAAGATCAGCTGCAAAAATAACTGTCCACGCCTTTTCAGCGCTAATTTCTCATCGCGTGTCTTTAGTAAATCCTGACAGTAGTTTTTAAACGCCAGAAGAGGGTTTGCGCTGATGCGCGCTGTTAGTAAATCTGACCCTAAGTCTTGTATGACCTTCTGTTTTTCTGTGGAACACAAAAGGAGATGTTTAGCAGAATGTTCACACTGTCATATGGACTCATTTTATGGTGCTTTCTTGTCCTGCTTGAGAGCCCCTGGCATTCTTCAGAGCATCTGTGTTGACATTTGGTTGTTAAAATTCCAACTTTTCACACCAGGTCTTCAGGATCCATCACAGTAAGGTGGACGATGAGAAGTGTTGCATGCTCGTGAGTCAACTGCTGGATCACCCGTCCCTGCAGGAGCTGGACTTTTCACATAATCACATCAGCGACCGCGGAGCCCGAGCCATCGGGAAAATTCTGAACCGCAGTCAGCTGAAGAGGCTGGTCATCTGCAACAACCAGATAAGAGGTCCAGGAGCTCAGGCACTGGCTCATGCTCTGGCCAGAAACGCCACCCTGACGTCCCTCAACCTGAGGCTCAACCGTATCGGGGATGAAGGGGGTCAAGCTCTGGCTCAGGCTTTGATGAAGAACAAGACCTTGGTGAACCTTCACCTGGGGGGAAATAACATGACAGAGCCCACGGCTGTGGCGCTTTCTCAGGCCTTGGTGGAGAACTGGACCCTCAAGAGCCTAAACCTGTCCAACAACAGACTGGGAGTCGTGAGTAAACCTGAGAATATGATGTTTAACACATTCTCTTCTACTTTTTCTCATCTGCGAGTAAAAGTAAAAAACAAAAAGTGAATTTTTCTTACTCTGTATTTTAGTCTTTTGCTCTAAATATCTAAACATTCTTAATTTTAATAAACCATCATGCAAAACATGATTTTCTTACTCTGTAATTTTGTCCTCAGTAAAAGAAAACAAGACATTAAATTAAATCTAAATTAAACACGAACAATAAAAACAAGTTTAAAAGTTTACTTTTAACTAAAAGTTTATTTTTTCTTACCCATTGGCAGATATTTTTCTCATTTTTAGCATAAGCTTTACTTAATTTTGATCATTTTTCGGAAAACAATACTTGTCTTGTTTTCCACTAAAATATCTAAACATTCTTCAAGTAAGATAAAAACGGAAGAGAACTAGGGTCAAGTAATGATAAAAAATAAAATCATCTTGAGATTTAAGTCATTATAAAGTGAGATTAAACTCGAAATACAAGAGAAAAGTCGAAATACAATGTTAAGAATAAAATCATTACATTTTAAAATAAAGTCGTTGCGTTTAGAGACTAATTAAATTTGGTTAAAAAAGTTTTTCTCGAAACATAACAACCTTATTCTCAAAATTTGATGTTTATTCTCAACATTTTATTTAGACTTCTTTTCTCGATATTAAACGACTTTAATCTCGAGATGGTTTTATTTTTTTTATTATTGCTTGGCCCTAATCCTCTTCCGTAGATAAAAAACATGATTTTCATACTTAGTATTTTTGTCTTGTTTTTCAGGTTTTCTGAGAAATGTATCAAAATGAAACAATCAAAAAATTATTAAAAAATTATCTGCCAATGGCAGATACAGATTTTTTTCAAATTTTTGGCATCACTTAATTTTGATGTTCATTTTCAGAAAACAATACTTAATATTTTGTTATTTTGCATCTCAAGGAAATGTATCCTGATTTAAGAATGTTTAGATATGTGTACTGGAAAACAAGACAAAAATACTGAGTAAAACATTTTTTTTTTTGCATTAAATTATGACAGTTTATTCAGACCTATAATTTTCACCTTTTGGATGTTAAAATGGGTGGAAATAAATCCCATATAGTGACAAGTGAAAAATAAAATCGCTTTAGCAAGTGCATTAGTAACATTCTGACAACCACAGCCAACACCCCAACATCATATTACAACATTTGCTTTCTCTATTATTATCTTCTTTTGTCCCAATGAAAAACAAAGGATGTTTTAAAGCATTTAATTGCCTGTAAAGAGATGAATATGAAATGTTACAGCCCTGTAGTTTACATTCAATTATTCATGGCAGCAGGATAGATGTGCGCTAACACACGGACATGTGGGATGGGGATTACCTCTCTCCTGGGAAGGATCGTCCAAATGGTTCCTGCATTTATCCGCTCCTCCCATCTCCGTTTCAAGGCAAATCATATTTCAAACAATTGCCTCTGATTCAGGAAAGAGCTCTGGCACTAGATACATTAGTCTGCACACTCGCAGTCAAGACATCTTAATATAAAATGTAAAATTTGCAGCCGTACTGCAAAATATGATATGCTTAGTCATCTGAGTACTTCGACCTTGGGTAGAGTTGTTCAGCGCTAACCATAAAATCTGATACCAAGTCATACTGATGGTCTGATAATTTTAAAAAGTACCATGAATTCATCAAAATCATGAAGCCAAGATAAAATCTAAATTTGCTTTCCTAATACACATTTCTGATTTTTATCATCAGTTCATGGTATGCATGTTTTTCTTTTGTAATCTTTCATCAAAATGCTTCTAAAATTACTTTTTCACTTAATGTCACCTAGGCTATAAAGTCCACCTGTGGTGAAAATGTTGTTTATATGTCTATGTGGTGTTTTGCCATCCATGTGCAAATGTATATGTCAACATCATTGCTGAGTATTTTCTCCTTAAAACTGCAGTGAAAAAAGGTTATCCCGGTATATTTTTCTGTTGATATGAAAAACCGGGTAGATTTATCAATATGGTGGGTGTATGATGTATATTACAATGTTATGATGAACTATATGCCTTTCTCCACTGACGTTCTGATGGTGAACGGGAACATGGTTTGTGTAACATTAGCAACACATTATTAGCTGTTTGATAACATAGTCAAGCAAAAGGTTAATCATATTAATTACATTTATGTGTCCAGTGTTGTAAAGAGGGATACCATTGTGCAGCGTTTACCTCAGTAAGTTGACCGAGTGGATCTCTGAGCTGGCGTGAGCGAATGGAGGCGGGGCTAATTAGCATATTCATTGATCCATGTATGTTAAATGAAGCAAGGGTGTAGAGTTACATTCAAGCTATTTTAAGGAATAAAGCTTTTTTTTTTTTTTTAACAGGAAAACACATTTAAATATGTTTTGGTGATCGTAGATGAGATTTACAGGATAAAATTATTGACTAAAGGGGGTCTTTAATGAGTCATTTTATGCAGCAAAGCCTAACAATAACTCCAAAAAATTAGTTAGTAATTTACACTGTGGTGCTATGGGTTGGATACTCTCTTCAGTCAATACATGGGATTTATTTCTGCAAGTTAACACTTTTTTTCATCAAGGACACATTAAATTGATCAGAAGAGACATTTATAATGTTACAAATGTTTTTTTATTTCAAATAAATGTTGTTATTTTGAACTTTCTATCCATCAAAGAATCCTGAAAAGTAAAACGTAACACGGTTTCCACAGAAATATGATTTGATAATAATCAGAAATGTTTGTTGAGCAGCAAATCAGAATGATTTCTGAAGGATCATGTGACACTGAAGACTGGCGTAATGATGCTGAAAATTCAGCTTTGATTACAGAAATAAATTACATGTTACTATATATTCACATAGAAAACCGTTATTTTAAATTGTAATAATATTTTACATTTTTTACTGTTTTTACTCTATTTTGATCCAATTAATTTCTGAGCATAAGAGACTTCTTTCAAAAACATTTAAAAAAAAAAAAATCTTATCGCAAACTTTTGAACACTGCTCTAGGTCTTAATAAATCTTCAACTCTCCACTGTTTAAAACTGGTTGTGGTGAAATGTTGTCTTTTTTTACTTTTACACTCATGTAACTAAGCTCTTTTTACCGTCACATTCATTTATAATAGATAAAATCAAGTCTCGCCCACTACTTTCTCATGTAATCTGTTTTACTTGGAAGTAAAATGGGCTGCAAATGCCATTTCATGTTCACTTTGGTTTAAAGTAGGAAGTCTTGAATCTTATTTAATGCTCCTCTTTCACAGTTATGTCTCTGATTTGTGTGTAATATAGCACTGTAATCCAAATGAAATGTCACATCTCCTGTGTGTGTCTCCTACAGGACGGCGGGAAGCTTCTGGAGGAAGGGATGTCCCACAACAGCAGTCTGGTGGAGTGTGACATTCGGCTGACACATGTGGGTCAGGACAGTGAGTACTGCATTGCTCAGGCTCTACGTGCCAATCGTGATCCCAAAGCCAAAGTCTGAGCCATACATGCTGTGCCTGCCAGTGAAGAATTGCTGAAAACAAATAAAAAAAATGCTCTATATGTATTATTCTTAAACAATGAACTGCAGCAATGCTTAGAATTACAGGGGTGCATTTCCCGAAAGCATCGTTAGCCAACTATGGTTGCAAGTTCTGTTGAAGTTGGAACTTGCGACCACAGTTGGCTTCAGGAAACTCATCCCAGAATGATATCGTACGCTGGTTTGGACCCTAATACGGTTATTGGTGTAGTTGTGGTTATTGTCCTTAGTCTGAAAGGGCCTTTAAAGGATTAGTTCACACCAGAATTAAAATTTTCTGATAATTTACTCACCCCCATGTCATCCAAGATGTTTATGTCTTTCTTTCTTCAGTCGAAAAGAAATTATGGTTTCTGAGGAAAACATTCCAGGATTTTTCTCCACATAGTGGACTTCACTGGGGTTCAGCGGGTTGAATGATCCCAGACGAGGAATAAGGGTCTTATCTAGGGAAACGATCGGTCCTTTTCTAAATTATCAGGAAATTTAAAAGGTGAACTACTCCTCTAAGAGCAGCATGTTTGGCAGACTGACAGCGATATGACTCCCGCAGGGAAAAGTAGCTCATAATTAGCAAGCCGTTATAAAGTGGCAAAGGTCACTCACAGTGAGTGTCTGCTCTCGTTCAGTTTAGAAATGCAGACCAGGTATTTTCATCGCTGTTAGTTGTATTTTAAAGACATTGTTCTTTATTTATACAGTGAAAATCTGACATCATGCACCGCTTTTAAACATTAATGTGAACAAGTAGAAAAGGGGGTCCCAAAATGATTTTTTCCATTGGGATCTGATCAGATAATGAAAAGAAATTAATACTTTTATTCAGCAAGGATGCATTAAATTGATCAAAAGTGACATTTGTAATGCTGTACATTTATAATGCCCTCGGTTTCCACAAAAATATGAAGCTGTTTTCAACATTGAAAAAATCAGAAATGTTTCTAGAGCAGCAAATCGGCATGATTTCTGAAAGATCATGTGACACTGAAGATGATGCTGCTGAAAATTCAGCTTTGATCACAGGAATAAATTACACTTTACTACATATTCACATAGAAAACAGCTTTTTTAAATTAGAATCATATTTCACAATTTTTACTATATTTTTGATCAAATAAATGCAGCCTTGTTGAGCTTTCAAACACATAAAAAAATATTTCAAACCCCAAACTTTTGATCAGTACTTAGAGCCAGATCTGAATGAATGCCTAAATTTGTTACTAGTCCACACAGACCAGGTGACAGTAAGGAAGAAAGGAAATTGGTTTCAGCAAGAGGCAGAGAAAGTTATTAAATTTTTTGATGAAAGATAATGCGCACTGATGCATATTAAGAACAGGAGTTTTATTCAATTTGTACACACATATTTGGCATCTAACCTGAAATTATAAAATTGCCACAAATTTCATAGGCAACATAGTGTTTACAGACACTGATTTTTGTGTAAGCAATATTTCCACTGAAATGTCCTTTAGCAGCATAAAAAACATCATCCATGGCATCAGAACTGCAGGAACTACAATAATCATCCATGCTTATAAAGTATCATTTGGTCAGTGGGATATTTTATGAACAGACCATCCACCCAATCAATGTCATGAAACATTCAGGAAAAAAAAAAATCACTTTCTGACATTTAGAATTAGTTTCAGCATCCTTCTAACTGTGATACTGTACATCTGATGTGATTATTGACACACACACAATATCTCGTTATTCAGCACATCAGTAGTCGTATAGACGTTTACTGTATGCACACATGTAATGGTCAAATAAACAATTGCCGTGTTTTGTTATACAAAATGATTCCGATTATAATATATCAAGACATAAAACAGATATTCTTTCCAAGTTACAAGGAAACTCTTGGTCCTTTACTGTACATACAATTATGTCAATAAATACAATACTGTTCAAACGTTTGTAATAATTATGATTTTTTTAAATGTTTTGTGAAAGAAATCTCTTCTGCTCACCAAGGGTGCATTTATTTTATTCAAAGTACAATAAAAACAGTAATATTATGAAATATTATTATAATTTAAAAGAACTGTTTTCGGTGTGAATATATAGTCAAATGTAATTTATTTCTGTGATCAAAGCTGAATTTTCAGCATCATTACTCCAGTCTTCAGTGTCACATTATCCTTCAGAAATCATTCTGATATGATGATTTGCTGCTCAAGAAACATTTATGATTATTATCAGTGTTGAAAACAGACATATTTTTGTGGAAACCATGTTATTCGTATTATTCAGAAATTAAGGTAAGTGAGATTAAAAAGTAATTAATAATAATCTAATATTTTTATTCAGCAAGGATGCATTAAATTGATCAGAAGTGAATGCAGAGACATTTATGATGTCTTGAAATAAAGAATTGAATTCAGTTGAAATTCAATAGAAAATTACATTTAAGAATTGAACTGAATTTTCTGTTCATCAAAGAGTCCTGAAAAAGTGTATCATGATTTCCACAAAAACGTTAAAGCAGCAAAAACTGTTTTCAACACTGATAACAGTAAACACAATTATCAATAATTGAGCATCAATAATAATTGATAATGATTAAGAAGCAAATCAGCATATTAGAATGATTTGTGAAGGATCATGTGACACTGAAGACTGGAGTAATGATGCTGAAAACTCAGCTTTGATCACAGAAATAAATTACATTTTACAATATATTCACATAGAAAACAGTTATTTTAAATTGTAATAATATTTCACAATATTACTGTTTTTGCTGTATTTTTAATCAAATAAATGCAGCTTTGGTGAGCATGAGAAACTTATTTCAAAACCATTAACAAATTCCAAACTTTTGATCGGTAGTGTATGCCTGCATCCTTTTTTTTGCCCTAAAATGAAAAGAAAATAAGAAATTGATTTAATTTATTTTGCATAAAGAAAATGTATCCTAGCATTCAGATTTTTGTTTTATGTTTTGAGAAAATTATTATTATTTCACAAATATATCTCACCTATTTTTTTTTTTTTCCTTTTAATTTTGGGTGAAATATGACCCAGACATAATTGAATATCATAATTGAAAATCCTCAATTAGAGGTAATTATTGAAAATTAATTTTTAAAAAGTTAAAATGAGAAACAAATGGTAAACCTTTGTGAATTTTAAACAGGCCTCAAAGAAGCTTGTAGCAATGATTCTTATCCTGGGATGTTTTAAACTGCAGGATGAAGTGATTTGGAAACAAAGATTGTGAACTTGAGCCTGTTTCTGTGCTTTCCTATCTGTCACCTTCTGTCCACGCTGATATTTACAGGATGTTCTGAGGTTGAAGGTCAGAGGTCATGCAGAGATTCACTGTACTTGTCATATATTATGCAGTCAGGTTTAGCTTTTATAGATTATTTTGACAATACAAATGAGTTCTGATTCTCTGAAAACAAAGTATCAGTTTTGGTGTTGATGTAAGTGAAGACTGTTTCCAACAAAGATATATCAATATACTGCAGCAAATATTTGCCCTCCACTTTGCAGTTTATAGTGGTAGTTTCTAGATTTGACAGAACAGAAACATCTATATTTATATTTCTAATTTTAAAACATTATTTTGAACATCACTGGGGCTTATTTCTACTGTCTTATTTTTAGATTTGCTTTTCTGAGGGACTGATCTTACTGCTCAAAATTATTACGACATTTTTTTCTTTTCACAGTAACTTGGGAAATGAATAAGTGCAATGTCAACACCTATTAGCTTTTAAATAATTAAACATAAGCACTAAAATAATACAGTCTGAGGCACTTACATTCCATATAAAAAGAAGAGGTAGTTGCAGAAAATTTAAAAAAGAAAAAAAATTTAATGCTTTAGTTGATCCTACCTTCATATATTAAATATTATCTTACATGTATAAGATAATCTTTATTGTTTGAGGTTCTCGTATCCTTTAGGCTGAATGCATTCAATTATTCATAGCACCGACACTGTTGCCATAAATAGATCAGAAAAAAAGTGTTTATGAATAGTTTGAAAGCACTTCATTTCTGATCTGTGTGTGTGTGTATATATATATATATATATATATATATATAGATATATATATATAGTACATTGCAAAGTGTTGTAGCATTCTGATTGAATCACTAAAGAATGGGGAGCTGTTTTCTATTCAATATAGAACATTTCCATTTGAAATTTGCAATTTTCATTTAAAATCAACATGAACTCAAATGCACCCTGTTTACTTTCTTATTTTGTTTTTAATGTGAACAATTAGTCAATGCATGTTACTGCAAATACATTTTTTTTCCTTTTTTTTTTTTTTTTTGGGTGGCCTTTGGATTTCTTCTTATTTTTCAACACTTAACATCCATTTCATGGTCTGATCAAGTTTTTACAATGATCATTTTATATTACTCATTTTTTCTTTTGTTGTTGTACTTAAAAATATGTTCTATTACGGAAGTAAAATGGGTTGTGAATGTCATTTCATGTTGACTTCACATGCAGCGTGAGAAGTAGTTTGGCAGATGTTTAAGAAGCTGAATTAGTGTGTTAAAGGGATAGTTCATCCAGAAATGAAAATTATCCCAGCCTCAAGCCATCCTAGGTGTATATGACTTTCTTCTTTCAGTCAAACACATTTAGAGTAATATTAAATAATATCCTGGCTCTTCCAACCTTTATAATGGCAGTGAACAGCGCCGAGTTTTTGAAGCTCCAAAAAGTGCATCCATCCATCATAAAAGTAATCCATACGAGTCCAGTGGGTTAAAAACAAAGACTTTATATATAGAAAGATGGTGCACTCGTATTATTATGAATGGGAAAAAGTGCAATGTGCAGTATAGCGGAATAAGTCCCGCCTTCTAAATAACAGCCAATTGCTGATTGGTAAAGTCGCTGCAGCGACTGTTAGAAGCTCCGGTTCCTATAGAGACGCGCACTTAGGTCTGCGCATGCGCATTAGCTTGATCCAGCCTGAAAAATGCATTTTTTTTGTTGTTGTCATGATTTAAGCATTTAGAAACACAATTTATGAGACACTTGTTGTCAGATTTCACTGGTGATTTTAAATATGAAATTTAATCAAAAGCTTGGCGAACAGCTTTGGAGAATTTGATGTTTCCTCATTCAAAGAGATAGGCACTTGCATGCCTGAGAGGCGTTTCAAAGATTGAAATGACTTGTCTTAAAGGGACTTTGGTTAAAAAAAAACGCCTTCTGAAGCGAAGCGATGGGTTTCTGTTTGAAAAATATCCATATTTAAAACTTTATAAACTATAATCACTACCTTCCGGCGAAAGGGTGACCTCTGATCCGATGTAAATTATTAGATAATTTTCATTTTTGGGTGAACTATTCCTTCAATATCCTAATAAAAGTCAGACTGCATTTGTTATGAAGAAATGTAATTATGTCCCATTCAATGTTTGTTAAAGTTGTTTCTGTGCTATCATAGGGGGGAAAGTAAAGATTTTTGGCATAACCACTGAAAAAAGGCAATAAATGGGAACTGTTTTCTATTTAATATAGAAATTTATATGTAAATAAATGTACTACCACCAAGTTTGCGTTTTCGTCCTTTTCCAAATGCTATAACGAAGTCTCCACACAGGATCCGTTACGGTGCAGTGAATGGCGG
Organism: Elopichthys bambusa; assembly: GCA_037101425.1. NCBI lineage: Eukaryota > Metazoa > Chordata > Actinopteri > Cypriniformes > Xenocyprididae > Elopichthys > Elopichthys bambusa. The sequence goes on along the minus strand of CM074445.1, from coordinate 30,068,751 downwards.
TCATGACCGAGGCAGCCCTCGTTGCGGTGTATAATCAGTACGGGAAAATACAGCGCGTCCTGATAGGCCGGTGGAGAAGGTGGGCTCTCCTCATTGGCGGACTGTCCGGCCAGACATTGTGTGCTTTCCGTCGGGCAGCTGGGATCATTTAGGCTACTACTGTGACTTTGCCAAAGACAGCTGCGTCGTGAGCCGTACAGACGGCCCAGCGAGAATCGGCTGCTGCTGAAGGGTAAACGCGGGCTGCTGCTGTTGCAGATGCTCAGCGCGCTTCGCGAGAAAATCGACGAGCTGCTGATGGAGCGGTGGCAGCGCTCGCAATTCTGCCGGTATCCGCCGAAGCCGCTTCCGCCGGCCGCGCCGATACCGCGAGGCGAGAACGTGTTGCAGCTGGACTGCTGTGCCAGATCCATTAGCACGGCCTCGGAGTAACTGGGAACAAGCTGTTGGTTGGAGCGAATGTGCCACTCAAGCTCTGTGCTGTCGATGGTGTTTACCCGCGGGATGTGGCGGCAAAACGGCCTCTCGTCCAACGGCGTAACGGCGACGTAGTCGAACCCAAAAAGCTTCTCCACATGATAATGAAGGTACGCTGTGCGATACTCCGTCAGGACCCGCAACGGCCATGATAAAGTCAGCACCGCCGCCAGCCAGAAGCTACACTGCGAAGCATACCAAGGCAAGCGATCCGGATCCGCATACGCAAGCATGTATTCCTTAAATTCAACGTTTTTGAGGTGCATTCCTTCACGCGCTTCCATATAATCGTCCAGACCTTCGTTCTCGGTGAAGAACCGTGCTCTTTGCGTCAGGTAGGAGTTCTCGGACTCGACATTAGCGAAACTAAAGCACTTGGTGAAGCGCAACTTGGTCACTGGAAAGCTCTCCAGGCCTGTGAGGTGCTTGGAAATGTCCTTCACCCCGCAGTTCCCGTAATCGAACTCGGCCTCCGCGACGTGCGTGTTCACGCGCTCGTGGTAAACCTGCGTGGTCGTGTAGGCATCCCCGTTTCGGTAGCGAGTCACTTGCCTCGTCCGACGTACGTAGTGATAACTAATGGCCTTCCACCAGATGCACGGCGTGGCTTGCTGCATGCGACGCACACGCTCGGCGATGCTCTCCAGGTCTACTTTAGATTGAAGTTCATTTCGCGAGTAACAATGCCAGCACTCCACTAGGTAAACCACGTAGAGCATGACGAGAAAGGCCACTGGGATGTAGATGTAGCCGTTGGAACAGGGACTGTCGTGGTACATCATGGACTTGCCCTTGAAGGCGCTGTCGAAAGAGAGGCGCGTGACCTTTGTGACCTGGCACCAGGTCATTGCGATCACGCAGCAGTACATTAGCAGTGACAGAAGGAGGCATTTCCAGTGCGAGTCACGACACAGGGACTTGCTCAGGGACTGCTTCAATGGTCGTTGCTGTAAAGATATAAATGATAAAAAAAGAGAGGTGAAAAAACGCCTTTGAGAAGTTCTGTGCTGAATAGATCTGTGGCACTTTTTTCCATAGGAAAACATCAAGAAAGCATGTCTTATACACTAAAATGAATGTGGTGTACACTTAAAAATAAAGGTTCTTTATTGGTATGTATGTACTGTTTTTGTGAAAGCAGAAGAGTATGCAAGCTTTGGGACATAACTGCGTCTTTAATGGACGTTCTGTCGCTTAGATACGCAACCTGTAATAACCGTTTAAACTGTCCTGTCAATTATCTTGTCACAGTTAAAATCCTTCACATACAATTAAATTTAATTTCCTACCGTTTCAGAGAGTCGCATGTTGATCTGCCAGTCATAGGTCTTTCATGTAGAAAACTCTCCTTATGTTTACATAACGACGCATTTAAAAGTTAATGACCAAACGCATCGTTATAAAAGTTCACAGTGCTGTTGCAGATGAAATACAATGTGGATAACATTCAATAAACATCTTTTAGTCAGGTTATATACTGATTATTAATCACTCAATCCCCTTTATCTTAACCGCTCTGCTTAACTGTTGGTCTCGCACATCCGTCATGTTTTTTTAACACTTTTTTTTTCCATATTTGTAGTTCTAATCGAATCCTTGTCCACAGCGTGATGTGTTACGGGCAATATTAGCCGTTAGAGTGTGCACGGATCTGCACTTCGGATTGTAACCGGAAAAAGTAGACCATCCGGGTATCTTTGGAATACTCATTTCAAAATACTACGATTTGGGACACACTAATTCTAATTTCGAATACTATTTAGGACGGATAGTATGCGAATTGGGACGCAGCATGGTTCTTTTAAGAACTGCTCACTGAAAGATTCTTTGAAGAACCAAAATGGTTCTTCTATGGCATCATACAAAAACCACCTTTTGGAACCGTTATTTTTAATAAAGCATTGTGTACTACCCGACTAAAAAAAGTTGCTGTTTGGATTTAAAGGGATAGTTCACCCAAAAATGAAAATTATCCCATGATTTACTCACCCTCAAGCCATCCTAGATGTATCTTCTTTCAGACGAACACAATCAGAGTTATATTAAAATATATCCTGGCTCTTCCAAGCTTTATAATGGTAGTGAATGGGGGATGAGAATTTGAAGCCCAAAAAAGTGCATCCATCCATCATAAAAGTAATCCATATGGTTCTGGATGGTTCATATGGAATGCATTTTTTTGGGCTTCAAAATCTCTCCCCCCCTATTCACTACCATTATAAAGCTTGGAAGAGCCAGGATATATTTTAATATAACTCTGATTGTGTTCGTCTGAAAGAAGATAGTCATATACACCTAGGATGGCTTGAAGGTGAGTAAATCATGGGATAATTTTCATTTTTGGGTGAACTATCCCTTTAAATAGGCAAATACTTAAGAGTATGACTGGATCATTATTGCTGTGCTGTTTGATGTAAACGTATATCACGAATTTAAGTTGCTTTGAATGAAAGCATCCGCCAAATGCATTAATGTATGTATTTGTTACCCTTTTTTGTATCATAGACGTGTAGAATTTGTTCTCATTTGTAACTTGTATTTGTGTATTCCGCCTGATATGTTGATTTCAAACACTTTCTGTTTGTTTTTAATTGTTTAATTGTAGAAAACCAACTTCAATGGCATCAGTAAACAGTAAAATTGATTTCATCATCTGTGTTTCCAATCTCACCCTCTCTAACTTGGTGAACCTACAACCTACCTACAACATTATCATACAGATTTGGACTCTTTTGGCAGTAAGTAACCAGCTAGCAACACGTGTCGGTGTTCAATTCAGAATTCTTTTTAAATTTAGTTTGAATTAAGCTAGATGCAGTTTGAATGATTTAGAATGCAAGGAGTTCAAAGAAAGTGTAATGAAGTAATGAGGCTAATTTTTATTATAAACTTTAAATATGGGCTTGAAAAACGTATAAACAGCCTTTAAGTTTGAATCTTTTACAAGCCGTGGAGGAGAACTACTTGGACTATGCCAAAACAAACTTCTCATGTTTTTATTGTGCTGTTTCTTGAGTATGTGATTGCATGCTTGTCTTATGTCCTTAACATGGCAGATGGCATTAAATAATTGATGATGTTCTTCCATAATTATCCGCTCTACCTTTTACCACAGCCCCTGGAGCCCCTCGCTGCTGGAGCTCTCAGCGGGAACGAGAGCACTTATGACAAGTAGCCCTTATGAAGCATTTCTCAGCCATTAATATACAATGCAATTCATTTTTTGAGTTTGCTCACATTCTTTTGAATATGTCAGAAATTTGATCAATAACCTGGAGTCTCTGAGGGACCAATCAATTTGAGGTTGTATGAGGACATTTTGATGAGGGTTGAAGATTTTTGCATTTATAATAGACTTGACTGCAATTTCTTGTCATCTAAAGCCTTTATTTATAGATATAGTAGCCGACAGTTTTTTTTTTTTATGTCAATGTGTTCCCGAGACAATAATTGCACAATTTTGATTATGTCTTTAGCTTTCTGTACCTCATGATAGAATATCTAAACAATCATGCATTGATTCATAGACCTGAAAATGAAATTTCCAACTTAAACTGTCAGGAATTTTGAATGCTTTAGAGCACAGACTTCATTTTGATCTCTTTTCAAAGATGACACTTATGAAATATATATATATGTTTTACATAAATCTAAACAAGTTGTGTTCCAAATTTGAGGTTGATATCTCAAAAAATGAGCTTTTAGTAAGATTTTGTTTGGCTGCTGAAATTCGTCTCCCATTCTTTTCCAATGCACTCATTTTTAAATGCGAGAAGTACAAGCGTGACTATTTTTTTTTTCAAGACCACTTAACCTTTACGAATCATGTCCATGATTTGTTTTTTTGTGTTCACATAGCAAGTGCCAAAACCTTTGCCAAGTTTTGTACCATTCCGATTAAGTAAAAAATCCTTAAAAAAAAAAAAAAACGTAAAATTTTTCGGTCAAAAATGACCGAAGAGCACCAGAGGGTTAAATAAAACAGTTCAGTTCAGTGCTGTTGTTATTTTTTGTCAAAAACAAAAAATAAAACAATAAATAAATATCGGTTCTATATATCGGTTATCGGGCACATAAACTTGCAAATAATTGGTATCGGTATTGGTTATAAAAAATCTTTATCTGTCGATCTCTATGATGAGAGCAGTCGTGAATGTACAGATCTAAATCAAACGCCTTTGATTGGCTGTTGCATTCATGTGCTCAACAGACACATCTGTGATTGGTTGTAATGCTCAAAAATCAAACAAAGAAATCTTTGACGCAACCTGAACAGATGTAATGCTTTAATAGACACTTTTCATTCATTTTCACATTTCACTTTAATCACTACAGTCGATTGAAAATGATTGCTAGGGATGATACAGTAGTTACCCCTGATATTGACCAAACATCAAGGAGTTTCACAACATAAGAAACTTAACAAAAGTTTCACAACATAAGAATGTCTGTAATTGCTGAAGTTTATTAAATGCTGTGGTATGATCTGAAACAGACCGTTCCAGTGAGTTTTTATTGAAATAATTATGAATTTAAATGATTTCGCATGGTGGAATAAACCAAAATACACCCTTACCAGGGTTATTATCATTAAAACTTAATATGAATTACAAGCTGTTTAATTTTGTAAACAGGTTATAGTTATAAAAATCACTTTTCTTTGATTGTGTTCATGCACATCGTTTGTAAGCACTTTGAAACGTAATTACTGAATGAAGACCTTTCATTGACACTAAGGGGAATTTTATGCTGAAGCACTTCTGAGGAAATACTGATCAAAACAGTTATTCAGCGTCTTTCTGCAGCCAAATGACGTGTACAGCGTGACATGAAAACGCAGTTCCTAACATTCTGTCTTTCCAGGGGGAGATTAACTGTACTGAATAAGATAGTTGAAGCTCAAGCACTTCAACAGGGTTTCAGCCCAAACCCTGAGGCTCTTTCAGTGAAGACACATGCTCTGATATAGTGAGGATTCTCTGCTGGGATCGTCCTGTGTATTTTGGGATGTGTGAGCGAGGTGTCCCAATTTCATTCGGACTATTTTAGTGCTCTAGAGTGTCATTTTAGTAACATGACATAAAAGACGATGACTTTCTGGGGTTTAGTTGCAGTCAGGAAGGCCCTTGTGTGAGTCAAGTTTACTCATTTGCTTGCTCATGACAAATGGCAACACAGCGAAAAGTATTTCTAATATGGCATAATATGCTGTATTTTTGTAATCTAGGCGCTAGGTGCCGCTGGTGTCAAACAACATACTTCACCTTTAAACGTATCAGTTTAGTACAGATCTGAATCAGACATGACAAATAAAAAAAAACACCATGGCGTCAATTTAAATGTATTCCAGAAGTATTTTTTAAACTAATAATTAAAAATAAGTATAACATAATAAGTTTTAGCAGCCTATTATGAATAAAAAATGTAATTATAATAAATATAAGAAGGCTATAATAAATAAAAATATCAATGTTCTTTAAAAAATAAGTTGAAATTGTGAAAACTGACTTTAAACAAAGGCACAGACTATCGATTAACATCCTCTGATAGGCCTAGTTACAGTAGGACTGTCTTAAACAAGTTTTGACACGTTTTCGTAAAAAAATTCTCTATGGAGAAAATGAAATGAAAATAGTTTTAGTTATGATTTGTTTCCCCATTTTGCTAAGTCTTAGATTGGTATCAAATACAATGTGATTTTCGGTGATCGAGATCTGGCAGCAGCTCATTTTTCCTCTTGGGTGAGTGGTCCACTCACAGCTTATCCTGCTTATGAAAAACGCCATAGACCAGCAAACCAATGAGAACGCGCTACAATGATGACGCTCCGTAACAAAAGCGCGAAGGTGCAAAAGCTGTTGTAGATCAGCTTACCCGGAAGTCTCCGTAACTGGCAGATTTAAAGAAAATTACCGTCGTTTGGCAAATAAATAAATTACAGACAGTTACATACGCATTTCCAATCATCTAGGCTTTATGGTACATCTCAAATAAGGGATTTAATAGAAATTTATAATGTTAATATTAGTTGCCGAGTCCACAAATGGCTTGGGTATGCAAAGCATTCGCAGCTTATATGGACCGCAGACCACTGATATATATATATATATATATACATCATAAATAAATAAATAGAATAAAAAATAAATACAAATTCTTAATTGAATTTACTTAAAAAATTTGAGGAAACTGTTTGCCCTAAAAAAATTAAGTAATGTAAACTTAAAATTTAAGTTCATTTAACTTAAAATGTTTTGTAATATCTATTAGCCTATGCTTTGTAGTTATTATATTTAAGTTCAATGTACTAAATAAATTAAATTTATATATATATATATATTTTTTTTTTTTTTAACTAGAAAGCAAACAAATAAAGCTACATTCATACAATTTTCTGTTTTATTTCAATTCCACATTTTCATTTGAAAATACAACAAAACATGTCCTGAAAACATTCACTCCGGTCAGGGATTCAAGCGCGATTATGTCCGCCGTACGCGAGTGAGAAAACTAGAAACGGATGAAAAATATCCCATCGTTTAAACAAACAACGATTTTCCCTGCTCAAAAACGGTCTCTCGAGGGAAACAAAGAAACGATAAAAAGGTAAATGTCGGGAAAATTGTCCGTGAACTGGCTAAAACAAACCAACTTCTCATCAACAAACCATGACAAAATGGCGTTGCTACCTGACTCGCAGCACCAAACCAAATTATGTTCAAATCGGATCACGTCAAACCGTGCAAATTATTATTATTGTTATACTTTCTCAAATTGTTAATGTTAACAACATCGGCATTGCTTGACTATGTGTATTTAGTGTATTAGCATTACCTATAGATTAAATCTCTAACATTAATTTGTCATATCATACAATCCGCTGCAGCTGCTGTGAGAAAAGGCTATAAATGATCCTCAATGACGCAAAGACTCGAATTTCCCGCGGAAACCCACCCGTACCACCCGAATTATAAAACATTACTAAAAGCTTACCGTTGTGAATCGCGCTAAGGTAAGGAGGTAGTTTTGAACACTGGCTCGTTATGTACTTGCTCAAAAACTGATTTTGGATAATTTTTAAACTAAAAAGTTATGGACAACAGCTTTAAATGTATTCACACTTTAAAATTAAGTAGAATCTACTTATATATTATAATGCAATCAAACTTAAATATTTTAAGTATATTGTAATTAAATATAAAATCTGGGCTAACAGTATGCTAAATATTTTAGCAATATCTTTTGAGCAAAATATAATTTCTTATTTTATTCTTTTGATTTTGTGGTGAAATATGACCATGATAAAGGAGTTTTTTGTTGTTGTTGTTGTTGTTTTATTCACTCCATTACTGTCTGCCACTGCATTTGAACGTGTAATTGGTTTATGCCGTCTATTATTACAGTAGCCTACAGTAGATGGATATAAATCTTTGTGTATCTCCTCTTTCACTCACGTGCACACACACACACACACACACACTCCTCCTATGTTTGTGTCAATTAAACATTAATCGTATTGCGTGAGCTTATCTGTCTTGGCTTTTGTGAAACATACAAAATAAAGACACTATTCATTCTCTTCTGTCGTGGTTTGTAACAAAGGTTTCCCCACATCAGATGAAACGCGCACAATGGAAACGCGCGAGCCGCTGCTGAACTCACCACTTCCCGCGGCGTGTCCGTCTGCTCGTGCAGGACATCAGCAGCACTGCTGTCAGTGACCGGAGCTGCTGGAGACATGATGAAGAAGATGATACTGGAGCATCACAGCCATGTGTCATCCATTATAGTCCATCCTTAGCGAGGCAGCATCCTGGCCACGAGATCAACAACACAACACGCGCACTTTTGTATCCTTAAGAGTGTCCAAAATACTTGCGGGATCGTTGGCTGTCCAGGCAACCGCGAGCATTTCCTTTAAGATTGGTGCTTTGGAGATAAAAGAAGCCAGTCTGACCCACAGCGAGATGCAGAAATCACATGGAAATGCGCATGAACGCGGAATGAATGACAATGAGGCGCGAGATGAATCCACACGGATGCGCAGCTCAGATCCAGGTAACGGGGGCGAGCGAGAGAGAGAGAGAGAGAGGAGGGAGGTGTTGTTTATCTATCCCAGCCGTCTCTGCTGAGGATCGTACGTGACCTTGACTCCATGCATGTGGTTTCCCATTACTTAAATGTGTTTTAGTTCTCCAGAGACCTGGAATTATATTTATTGCTCTTATTGCATTTGTGCTGTGTGTCCTCTCATCATGACTTACTAATTAAATAATTCACAATTTATTAGTTTCTTTAAAAAAAAAAAAAAAAAAAAAAAAATTGTATTTGTACTTTTTTCAATAGTAGAATATTAGCCCATTTACATGTTCCCATTCATCATCATTGCATTATAATGAGCTATATAGAAAAACGGATAGTTCGAACTCCCGGCCTTGATTCTGATTGGTTGAGCTGCGTTCGACTCGTTGTAAAATTCCCGAAAATATACAGCTGACCGCATTACATGTATCACTGCGCCACTGAGTGTCTTAGCAACGTAAACATATGTTTGTTCTCAATCAATTATGTTAATTGAAGATAACTGCATTATGTAGAAGAGTATTTTGAGAGAGGTATACCGAGTGTATTACCTGCATTCAGATTTCGCATTTACCTTCAGGTCATTCTATGTTCATAATAAAAAATGTCCACTGCCATCTTGTCCTTTGAACATTTAATGGGTTTTCCCGTGCCCTGCTGACACTGACAGCGCTAGTCAAAGCATTTATCATTTGCGTCTTGTTCCGTGTTCACAAGTTTCAATATAAAAGTCTTTGCGACTGAGTGACTCCATGCCGCCATCTAATGGCGTAATAATGTAACTTCTGTTACTGTTCACGGTCAGGGACTATTTTTTCGAGCGGAAGGAAGGCTTTTAATGATTTTACTTCATGAAAGTTGCATTGATATATATTTTGGCTTTAATATTTGTATTGAGTGGTAACCGTTTTACAAAAGCAATGAGCCCCGTGAAGCCGTGGTTTACAGTGAATTTATAACTGTAACACTATAACACTCCGCGTCGTGCCTAACAACGCCCCTTAGCTGTTTCCCTGTAAACCATGGCTTGTTGAGGGCTTATTGCTTTATTTTAGAATTTTTAGAATTTTTGTCTAAAATATCAGTTTGTTCTAAATGTAAATTTACAGTTGTTCTTTGTCCTGCAGTTTCTGTTGAACGTTATTCTGCCACGTCATCTCCCCCTTTAAAAACGGTTCTTTCATTTTTCTGACATAATATTTAAAGGTTCTGAGATCATAACAGAATGGTGGTTCATACAAAGTGCATGTCAGTCTCTATTAGTATTTCAGAAACTATTGTTGACAGCTGGCGCAAAGCAAGATAATATTAAAGGGTTAATTCATCCAAAAATGACATTTCTGTTATTAATTACTCACCCTCATGTCGTTCCACACCCGTAAAAAACCTTTGTTCATCTTCGGAACACAAATTAAGATATTTTTGATGAAATCCGAGATTTTTTAAAATCTCCCATAGAAAGCAATTACCATCATTAAACGTCCAGAAAAGTAGTAAAGACATCGTTAAAACAGTCAACGTGACTATAGTGGTTCAACCTTAATGTTTTGAAGCGACAAGAATACTTTTTGTGCGCATAACAAAACAAAAATAACGACAATTTCCTCTCTTCCTCTTCATAACATTAAGGTTGAACCACTGCAGTAACGTGGACTATTTTAATGATGTCTTTACTACTTCTCTGGGCCTTGAATGTGGTTATTTTGGTAACACTTTACAATAAGGTTCATTAGTTAACATTAGTTAACTACATTAGTTAACATGAACTAATAATGAACTGCACTTATACAGCATTTATTAATCTTTGTTCATTTCAACATTTACTAATACATTATTAAAATCTTGTAAACATCAGTTAATGCACTGTGAACTAAGATGAACAAACAACAACGTTAACGAAGATTAGTAAATACAGTAACAAATGTATTGCTCATGGTTAGTTCATGTTAGTTAATACATTAACTAATATTTAACTAATGAACCTTATTGTAAAGTGTTACTGTTATTTTGTTGCTTTCAATGGAGGATAAAAAAAAACAAAAAAAAACTCGTATTTCATCTAAAATATCTTAATTTGTGTTCCGAAGATAAACGAAGGTCTTACGGGTGTGGGACAACATGAGGGTGAGTAATTAATGACAGAAATTCAATTTTTGGGTGAACTAATTTACTTTAATTGTAAATAATGTGCAATGCAAACATATTTGCTATAGGGCCCATATTAACCTTTTTTTTCCAACCTCAAATCATTTTGAATTCAACCGTGTTTGGCACAAAACATGCTTTAGGAATATTGTGCTTTTCCTCATGCAGCCATTGTCCATGACAAAAATGATCACTACCTAAATTTCTGTGCATATGCAATCATTTATATGCTGTCATACTTATCAACTCAAGACACACAAAAAAATTGTGTCAGACGTAATCGGAGTTATTTGACTTTTCAAACGTAAAAATGAGCCAATCAATCATATATCACGCCTGACAATATACAGTACCTGATTTAAAGACAGATTACAGCGTCACCTGCTGGTCATTGGTGGTACTGCCCGTTGTGTTTAATGAAACATTATCTCCAAACAATAAAGCACGACAGAATTGAAGAGAAATGTGGATTTTTAAAATACAAAATCCGTGCATTCATGATGAATATTTGTACTTCATTTAGACATGCAGAACAAGTTGTTAGTAGTATATAATATGCAGAACATGATGATAACACCAATACAGCCTATAGTTTCATACTAGCCTATTGTTTCATTTTACATATTTCTGATCCACCAAAACTTACCTCAAAACACAACAGACAATGCATCAGATATAAACCAAAATTAGGCTTGCAAATAACCTTTGTGGCATTCTTATTCTTTAAAAATCCTGTATAAAAATGCACAATGAGAACTTTAGCTTAATGTATAAGCTAAAGATGATCATGCACTAGTTGTGGTCAAGTCACGTTTATTTAGCACTTTATACAATACAGACTGCAGTAATAAACAGGAGAATAAAATAAAAATATATGAAAATAATCAATTCAAAACTTGACTGCATATGAGACGAATTCAAATTATGTTCTAAAATTATCAGTTGCAATCTTGGAAACATGTCCAGATTAAGGGTGTGTTGCAATTCAGGGACTTTAAATCCTGTCAGGTCAAGTCACAGGTTGTTCAAGGAAGTTGGGAGTCCAAAATAGAGAACAGGTTTGAATTTGAGGGCTTTCAGGAGATTCCATGGGGTTGTCATGGTGTGTTTGGATTGGTTCGGTAATGATATGGGTTTTTGCCACTCCCTTGTGGGGAATTCCCACTGTAGACGGATTGAAAGCCGCGTTGACTCCGCCTCCAATGCCGCTTCCCCATGTAGGCTGCTTCACATTACTGCCAGCATTTTCGCAGCAATTTCATTACCTTACTGAGTTTGGCTGGTACAGTTAAGCTCACCCCGAAACAACACACTTCACGTTAAAAAAAACATTGGGAAGTCTGGGAGTATCTGAGGCGGACAGCCGAGTCATCGGTGGTGGGATGAGAAACAAAAGCGAATGTCTCTGGTGTCATAATGTCACGGTGATTTTACTTCGTTTCATCCCTACATTGCAACATTGACGATAAGCATCGAAGCTTCGAAATGGCGCGAAGCGGCGGTGAGAAAGAACGCAAATTCGAATTAGAAGACAATCGAATTGACTCTGGAATCGAATCGATATCTAACGTTATAACCAGAGATTACGGGAGTTTGGACATCTCTGAGGAGAAGGATAAACTCGGCACAGAAGAGAGGCTGGATTCTGCTTACGTCTCTTCATCGTTAACAGTGGACAGTTTGGGGGATTTAATCGAAAAATGCATAATTTCTGATTGTGAAAACCCGACCGACTGTGAATACACTGAAGAGGAAGTGAATTTCTTAACCACTGTTACAGAAGATGGAGACACGTACGTTTAAATTTCATTGATATGTTTCTGAAAGTTCAAATGCGTCACCTGAGTGTATTTCAAAATGTTTTGATGTCTAAATAATGGGGTGTTTGTGAGTTTAATTAACGTGGTTTAAGCAATAAGATCCCGAGGGAGCTGTTGACAAGCACGCGCGCCGCGGAGTAATATATATTAAAAATATAACACGTCCTATATGCCTTATTGTTTTTTTACAAAACGGATTCTACATAATAAAAATGGTATGGAAACACTTTTTTTTTCATCATAACTTAATTTGCAGATTCTTTTGGTAGCATCCTTCCCTGTTATGCATGACGTACTGCGGTAAATAGGTCTGTGATACGGCGAACAGGTGGTTCAAATATCAAGTTCCGATCCGGTTCCAGCCATACTAAACATCTAAAATATAGTGAGCTGTAACGTGAAATACCCGTTCACAATTCCATTGGATAAATGTTTTTGTTGCATTACATTATTATGTTATGGCAGTGACTATATTATCTAGCGGAAGGATTTTGCTTAATGAATGGACTTTTAAATAAAAAATGGTGTACTTTACTTTCCTTTTTTTTTTTTTTTTTTTTAAAGATATATTCATTTTTTTAATAGATCGTGCTTTATTGTAAATATAATCAAGTTGGTTACAGACTATATTTGTACCTTATTGCTTAATTTAAATCTTGCAACACTTGTGTTTATTTTTTATATAATCGTAACAAAATGCTGTCTTTGCAGCTTAAAGTGCAAGGCTGATGGATGGCATGGAGATGTATTGAGTTCAGAAAGCATGCAGGATGCTTCTTCAACCCTTAACAAACATTTAATGGCCTGGAGTTGATTTAATTTAATGTTAATTTACCAAATGTTATGTTGTCAAACAGAGAGAATAGGAAAGTTTTATTGATCTAGTACTCAGTGTAAAAAGTTTAATTGTGGATGAGAGAAAGTTTCAAGTCCGTAGAAAGTGTTTTCATGGTGAACTCTCATAAATAAGAACCAGGTAACAGAAAAGGGAGATTATGAATAATATCTGAACTATTTGAACAATGTTGCCCTTCCTTCCTTTAACAGTTCAAGCATAAACCAATTTATTTTGATTAAAAAAGAGAATTAAAAATAGCTCATTCTTGTTTTGCACAGTCAAAAGTGTTGGTTTTTTAAGTTGATTCATTTTACAGCCTGTTTTAGTTTGCTGAGTGACACATTCTCATGTGACAAATGAAGTTTTGATTACAGTAGCAGGCTTTTCTGTTTTAACACAACAGTCAGTCGGTTAACAGACGTCTAGAAACTGGATCTGCTGTTTATGGCGCATGAGAAGAAGAAAGCAGAAGTATGCAGACATGCAGTGGAATTCCCCTCTCGGGCTAGAAAACACTTTCTGATGGCAGCCTTTTGGAAGAGTGCAAAGCTTTTGTTTTAAACGCATGTATTTTCACGTGCTTTTCATGTATATTATTACCCCAAAAGAGCACATGTCACGTAAACATGTTTATGCAAGCAGTGACCTTTACACTAGATTGTGGTTCAACCTGTAACGTATATGTACAAAAACATTCACCGCACGGTTGGGCATGAACACACAACTTGGTTAAGGTCACCCTGCTTTAATTTCTTCATTGGTTTTGACAGTGACAAACCAGGATGTCAATAAGATTTTGGAGAACATCTTGCGTTTTGATGCATCTTGAATCATAGTGAGCAGCTATGGTTTAACTTTGGCCTGCTTTTGTTGCTGTTGCAAGGGAAAAAACTTTTCCCTCAGTGTCATCAGAGTAAAGAACGTACTTATGAATACCTAAAAGCAATGTCCCACTTTAGAGATTCACTTTCATGCTGTGAGTTTTATATTATAGACACAGTATTATACAAAGCTCAGAAACTTTTGGTCACCCAAAAAATGAATCATTTACAGTATGTTCCAAGTGTTTTTATCATACAATAACTTAAACACTGAAAACAACTAGAGTGGCGGGGAAGATTTCACACACAATTCATATGGACTTTTTTGACTTTATAGTGCTTTTTTGGAGCACAATTCCCATCCACTTTCATTACATGGGAATAAAAAAAGCAGGTGAGGTGGAATAAATATGTAAATGTTTAGGCGAACTAAACCTGCTAATTTCACATGCAGCGAAACAATATGAATCATGATCGTTTTACCACAATCAGTTTGATGACACCTAAGTTGTTTTCACATTATTTAAATGCTGAAACCACTTGCTTCTACCTGTTTCCTTTTGGCTTACTGTAAAAGTAAAGACTAGGTTATCACATGTGGGAAATGATACACCTGCGAGGAAATATACTGGCTAGAGGATGGGGAAAAAGACGACGAGTGTGCATTAATTTATGCTCCTGCTGCATCACTTACTGGTTCCTTGTGTATTAAATGAATGAAACTGTTTCATGCAACCAGTTAAAAACATGCTAGGGTCATATTTTAACCTTAAAATCAAAAGAAAAAAGAGGAAGTATTTTGTCTGTTAATGGATTTTATTTTATTTATGCAAATTTAATCTTCCTTTTTTGATGATTTAAACGTGACCTTAACGTGTTTTCTTGAGATTAACTCGCGGTTTTCATGTCTTCACATTTTTCATCTATGTTTTAAATCAGCTGTCGTTTTTTTTGTAACTGCAAGATTTTTACTAACCATCTAAAGGTTTTATCATTTGATAGCAAGACGATCTCCGATATGAATGCTCTAATAATGCTCAAAAGTTCCAGTGTTGCGCAATGGCTGAATGCCTCTGCGAACCGCTGTCAGCAACACACTTTTGTGTGACATATTTCTCAGTATCGTCCGACCTATTTTTTTTTTTTTTTTTTTTCCATCACACATTGTGAAATGTGCTGCTTTTAGACTGCGGTTTGCTTGATAGTTCCTTCCCTTTACTGTTGGCTCTGCTTCATCTTTCAACTAGCGTTTAACTGGCATTTAACCAGCAACTTGCATGTCTGCTTGTTTTTCCAGGATTGTCCATTTGGCCATTATCCACGAAGAGCAACACTTTGCACATTGGTTAATAGAGCTGTTTCCTCAAGAGCTGTTGGATATTCAGAACAACTTGTATCAGGTATCACCTTAAGATTCACCACACGTCTCACAAACAATTGCATAACAAGTTTCTCATGCAAGTTGGAGGATTTGTGAGCTATTTCCATAGAAATCTGTTCTGTTCATGTTTCATGAATTGCCCCTGAGGGAACAGAAAAACTGTTGAGGGAAATCTGGTATGAATGTTGTAATGAGTTTGCTTATTTTTTGTTTCCCCTTTTGAGGGGAAACTCCCCTAGCGCATATCAAAGAATGATGGGGGTTTATTACACCCGTTTGACA
This sequence comes from Elopichthys bambusa, assembly GCA_037101425.1. Lineage (NCBI taxonomy): Eukaryota > Metazoa > Chordata > Actinopteri > Cypriniformes > Xenocyprididae > Elopichthys > Elopichthys bambusa. The sequence continues at coordinate 30,052,905 of CM074445.1, read as the reverse complement.
GCCTCAGTTTCAATTGTTATTTTGAAATTTGGGGTTTATCCAGTGACAACAGACAAGGGGCTTTCTGTTGAAACCCCCTGCTTATTATTGACTTTATTATTGACTTTTTGTTGGCATTTTTGGTGGAAGAAGCTGTAACTTGTGGCCAAGTCAACAAATGAATTAATATTCACAGTCATGGAAGCTTGGAAATATCAATGAATTACCCCCTGATGCATTAGAAGCCATTTTAACCATTGAGGGTGTGATGTTAGATCTAAAATACCCACAGGTGATTACTCACAAACTCAATATGGAAAGCTGTGGACAGATACATTACACTCACATTACAATGCATTTTGGGAAATTAGTTTGTTTTGAAGTAAAAAGAAAGATTTAAAAGGGGGTTTCTTTATGAATTCATCCATTAGCACCTGGAAATACCATGGAGATTATTAAAACCCCATTGGGACAACCAATGTTTCTAGTTTTATCATGAATGATGAAAACGCATTGGTCAAAAGGTGTGGGAACACTGGACATTGTTGGATCTTGCTCAAACTTTGGCTTTTACAATCAAAATACTCTAGTGGTTATTATTAACAGTGACTCATTTGGCTAGTTTTACATTACAATACGAAATCAAAAGTCAGCGCCGCTCTTTGTCAGTGATTCACCCGTGCATGTTATTCAGAAAAGGAAATCTGTGTAATCTTTCATTAAATGTAATCACTTCACTTTTCTAAAGAAAGGAAAAACGCTTTATCCATTCAATTCCCGATGGATAAAAATCAACCTGTGTCTGAAATGTGTCACAAATATTAAAGTGAAATAAGTTACAAACACGGTTTCATGTTGACTTTGTTGCTAGTTGGGTTTTATTACATGAGAGGATGTCAGATTTGGGTCAAGTGGTCTTAAAGCACATTAGGGTGTGAAGTCTAAAGGAAACTGTGCTCAAATCTTACAGTCAGCACTTAAAGCTGTGAGTAATACTTGGACTGCTGTGCTTTTACCAAAAGCCACGTAATCAGCTAATGCCAGTCCATTGGACATATTACTCACATGTTTCCTTTTGACACAGTCAGTGTGTAACTCCCAGATTGAGTAAACCATTACATGGTCTCTCATCTTTGGAATAAATGAACTTCATTTCTTATTGTCATTAAATCAAAAGCCATTCTGTGATGCTCTTGCTAACCCACGCAGGCTAACTATCAAATCAAGTGTGATGGTCTGAAGACACGGGGATAGTCCCCATACTACAAATAACCCCACATATCCAGTTGCATAAAAAACGAAACCGTATTACTTAAAGGGTTAGTTCACCAATTTCTGTCCCTCCATTGACAGCTTTAAAAAGTTGATAAAAAGATTGTAAAACTAATCTATATGAATTGCGCAGTGTAGTCCAAATTTTCACTTTTATTCACATATAAATATTCATCAACTCCCACATCAGTTGTGGTAAACGGAAGCTCAAGCATGTTTGCTAGACGTGTGAGAATCAGTGAGGTTTGTTCTCGTGTTACGCAACACGTTTGAGCTTCAGCAAGAGCCAGTGAGGTTCGTTTTCGTGTTACGCAACACGTTTGAGCTTCAGCAAGAACCAATGAGGTTCGTTCTCGTGTTACGCAACACGTTTGAACTTCAGCAAGAGCCAATGAGGTTTGTTCTCGTGTTACGCAACGCGTTTGAGCTTCCGCAAGAACCAATGAGGTTCGTTCTCGTGTTACGCAACACGTTTGAGCTTCAGCAAGAGCCAATGAGGTTCGTTCTCGTGTTAAGCAACACGTTTGAGCTTCAGCAAGAACCAATGAGGTTCGTTCTCGTGTTATGCAACACGTTTGAGCTTCTGCAAGAACCAATGAGGTTCGTTCTCGTGTTACGCAACACGTTTGAGCTTCAGCAAGAACCAATGAGGTTCGTTCTCGTGTTATGCAACACGTTTGAGCTTCTGCAAGAACCAATGAGGTTCGTTCTCGTGTTACGCAACACGTTTGAGCTTCAGCAAGAACCAATGAGGTTCGTTCTCGTGTTACGCAACACGTTTGAGCTTCAGCAAGAACCAATGAGGTTCGTTCTCGTGTGGATTCGTGTGGATTCATATGGATTCGTTTTACGATCTCTTAATGAACTTTTTGAAGTGTCAAAGTGGTAGTTTCATAGCTGTCAATGGAGGGACAGAAAGCACTCAGACTTCATTTTAAAAAAATCTTTTTCCGAAAATGAGTTTTCCAGGTTTGGAACGACATGAGGATGAGTAATTAATGACAGAATTTTCATTTTTGGGAATTTTCATCCCTTTAAGGACTTTTGGCATTACTGGAGCACTATCATCAAGTTTCAGAACTATCTGTTGTATTTTTTACATCAAACAGACTTTGTTTTTGTCGTTAAAAGTAGGATAAGCCATGATAACCCTAACGCCATTTTGTCAGATGCTGACTGTATTCTGACGTCCACAGACGCCGTTGCACCTGGCCACCTACCTGAACCAGCCCACTGTAGTAAAGGGCCTAGTAGAAAAGCAGGTGTTACTGGAACTCCAGGACCAGGAAGGAAACACCCCTCTCCATGTGGCATGTGAGCACGGATTCTTGGAATGTGCCAGTGAGATGGTCCACAAAGCCTCATCCAGCAAACTCCCCAACATGCTGGAAATGCAGAACTGGAGAGGTAAGAGACTGTTTGGTAGTCATCATACTTGTTAGCGATTTTTAACAAATCTATGCCACCAGATATTAAAGTTGAGTGTATAAATTATCCTGCCATGTTTGTGCTCCAGACATGAATGATTCCTCAAATCATGTGTCTTGTTGAGGAGCAGTAACTGCACAGCAATATGCAATTACAACATAGGCCCTGTTTACACCTAGTATCAAGATGTTTTGGTTGATTGGATCACAAGTGGACGCCGCTAAATACAGGTGTAAATGGGGTGTAAAACAGTTTGAGCTTGTCTATTTTTGACCACTTCCAGAGGTAGTCGAAAACGCATTCGACCGGATTGCTTTTGTAGTAGAAACCCTCATGTGGTCGAATGTGTTCAAACAGCTACAAAAGACGCCTACTCTTCGCATACTGACCTTACGCCTAAACATTATGGGAAGCACGCGAGCCAGACGGGATTTAAACTTTGTCGGCTGAAGACCCAAGTTTGGTTTGAAGATGAAAAACATACCAAGCACAATGTTCTCTCATCATTCCTGATTTCTAACGCACACTCACTGTGTTCGACGTGGTCTTTGTGGATATTAGAGCAGAAATTAAAGCTGCTGCTCTCCGTGTGTTTTTTCGTCATCTCCTTTCGTGTTCATATGTAAAATCCTCAAGCTTGTTTTGTCCATTAGATAAAAAAAATCTGAAAAAAAGCCCATACATTTACTCACCCATAGGTCCTCCCCTCGAAAAAATCAGCAAAGAAATGTGGTTGAAAGTGGACAAAAGAGATGGATTAAAACACCAGGTGTAAACTGGATTGTGTCTCTTTAGTCCACTTGTGATCAGATCGACCAAAACGCATCTTAATACCAGGTGTACATGGGCCATAGCGAGCAACATGCTCAAAACCACTCCGAACACCCTAGCATCGTTGCAAGACATTTTTGTATGGTCGAGCATCACTCACATGTAATCAGAAAATACAGAAATCTATTTTAATGTTGTCTTTGTGTACTTCATATGTATATTTTCAAGAGTAATATTGAGAAAGGCAGTCATGCTGCTGTGATGTTGGTGTCGTCAGTGGGGTTGGTTCTGAGTGCATTATCAGGGTTTTTAGTCATGCTAGAAGAAGGAAGTTGGCATCAAAAAGTGCCCTGGAGTTTTTCCGTGTTTTCATGGACTTCCATGGACTATATATACTTCCAAATATATATATATATATATATATATATATATAATTTTTTTTTTTTTTTTTTTTTTTTTTTCCCCCCCGTAGTTCAAACAGTACATCATGGGATTAGCACAGCCAAGGTCATTGTGAATGCATGAACTGATAAAATATATACATTGAATGCAATGAAAGTCACTTTGGATAAAAGCATCTGTCAAATGCATAAATGTAAATAAATATACTTTATTAATCAAGGCATAAAATATTCCCATTTTGCAGGTCTCACGTGTCTCCATGTGGCCACCCTGCATAAACATCATCGTCTCATGCGGCTGTTGATGAAGAAAGGTGTGGATCTGAACATACAGGTGAGCTGCTTAAGTCTGATCTGCTGCGCTTGCTAAAAAAACCTTCAGTCCTGTGACCAAACAGCCACATGTTTCCTCATTCTTGTGTCGTTCAGGAGGGAACGAGCGGGAAGACGGCGTTACATATGGCGGTAGAGCTCCACGACATGCAGGCAGTGACCCTGCTGCTGAACAGAGGGGCGAATGTTGATGCCGCCATGTTTAACGGTTGCACCGCCCTGCATTTGGCCGTGGGCCGACAGGACGCCTCCATCGCCAACCTTCTATGCCAGGCCGGAGCCGACAAGATGATCAGAAACATGGAGGATGAAACAGCCCTGGATCTAGCAGACGGCAACGATGATGTAAGGACATTCTCTTATTATCTAACAAAGCAATGTTAAAGTTTAACAAAATCTTCAGTGTCAGACCAGAAATGGCGCCTTTTTCAGTCTGAACCGACCTTGTATCAGTGCTGTTTTTATCAGTGATGGGGGTAACGCATTACAAGTAACTTGAGTTACGTAATCGGATTACTTTTTCAAGTAACTAGTAAAGTAACGCATTACTTTTTCAATTTACAACAAAATATCTAAGTAAGTTTTTCAGATAAGTCACATTTATTGACTGACAGCTCTCTTGTTCCCATGTTGAGAGAAATCGTGAGCAAGTGCAGAGGCGTTGTGTGTAATCATGCTAATTATAGTTCTAGACTAAATGTGAACATGCATTTACTCATCTCACTTGCACTAAAACATTCTGTATTTCTCAAAATTAATATAAAATGCATTTTGTAACGCATTGTAATGCATTACTTTTCATAAAAAGTAACCAAGTAACGCAATTAGATAAGGCTGAAATAAAATAAATATATGAAACAAACTTAAACTCAACAAAAATGTTAAAGTTGAAGTGGAAATAAATGAAAGCTAAATACAAATACTAAAAAAATACTGCATAGAAACATGCTCAAAACTCAAAAGATCCTTGACAACTAGTGAAAATAAAAGTTAAAGTACTAAAATTACTAAAACTGAATTAAAACTAAATTAAATCTAAACGAATTACTAAAAAAACATTAAAATGACAGAAGCACATAATAAAATTACAATTAAAATATTTAAGCTAAAATGAAAACTGAAAATATAATTCAAGCTAATAAATACTATAATAGTATATAAATAATAGTAAAATAAAACTGCCATGTGTTCATAGTGTTTATATTGTATGATAGTTTGTCTTCATTAATAGTGTGCTTGATGAAAAACAGATTTTTGATAGGGATGCACCGATATGAAAATTTTGGCCGATACCGATAATTCTTTATATTTGAAGGCTGGTTAACAGATATATTGGCCCATAAATTGAAATAATTTTTTTTAAATATAATTTTTGAGAGCCTGATTACAAAAATAAAAGTCTCACCATTAAAAGCCATGTCCCAGCGCACAATTAAAATGTTCTCATTATAATTTTATGTAGCCCATATGACAGACTTGCACTGAACATGTTGCACTTACTGTATTTTCCTTTTTAAAGTGATTTCAATCATATTTCAAGCAATTCAAAACCATCATGGTGGACAGTGCACATCTGAAGTGTCTCAGCTGAAGAAAATAATCCATTAAAAATTAACATATCGGCCAAAACCGATATGGTGGCCGATATATAGTGCATCCCTAATTTTTGATATCTTCAAATTTAATTTGAGGTTTTAAATTTAACATAAAACATAATCATTGTAAATAATCTTTAATATATTGGCCAAATTTTCTTATCTGGCCGATAACGATAATATTAAAAGTTAACATTTATCGTCCGAAACCGATATGGTGGCCGTTATATCGTGCATCCCTAATTTTTGATATCTTTAAATTTAATTTGGGGTTTTAAATTCAACATAAAACCATAATTTACCATTCGCCGGCAGCTGATGATGACGTAATATGATGGCAAGAAGGCGCTTAAGAAGGCATATTGAAAAAACAGCCTCTGTTTTGGTTTGGTGCATAGTTTGTCTCTTCTTCGTCTTTTCCCTGTTGTGGTGATTAGCAAACAGCGTTGCATTACCACACGCCCCCTTCTGGATTGGAGTGTGCATTGACAAATTACACCCCTACTGTTTATTGCGATTTAAAATAGGCATATGCCACAGTTTATTTGTGATTGTTTAGAACGATTATGAGCTTAATCGCATTAGTTTATTCTAAGTATTGTGTTTACATAAGATAAAGTTTAATCGCCTTTATGAGGGTGCATGTAAATATACTCATTGAAGTACCATGGTTGGTACCGAAAACTAAGGGGGACTGGTCTTTGTGAAGAGTCAATTTACCCTATGCACATTCTTAATACACATTCATTATATTATTGGGCGTGATTCATCTGTGTTGTTTCATGTTGACTGGTAAGCAGCAGCATACAGTAAATGCATTTTCTCTGAAAGCTTTACGTCAGAAATGGGATGATGTGGTAACAGTTTCTCCTTTTTTGTTTTGCAGATATTGGCCTTGTTCCCCTTTGACGACATTCAGATCAACTTCTGAACATGTGAACATGAGAGACTGCATGTTCTTCTTTTTTTTAAAAAAACAAAACAAAAAAACTCTTGATCTGAAGTTGCAGAACTTTTTGGATTTGTCTGCCTGTAACCGCAACTATTTATGTCCAGTGGTGATCGTGCTGGTTGATTTATACGGCAGGAACAGCTTCAGCCCGTTCATACAGAATTATTTGCTGCTGCTTCGTCCCATGGAATGTCGTTGGGATGTGCAGACATAACTCGTATTATATGTACTCTGTTGAACGATCTTAATGTTACAACACAAATGCATTCTGATATTAATGTTTTTGTAGCAAGACTGTGCTGTTGTAAACGAGATGAACGAATGAAACACTGCTTTGCAGTGTTTTCTTTGCAACTTGTTTTCTTAAGAAACAAGTACTAATAAAAGTAGTTTTAATATTTATGTGCAGCATTTTCTTTGTGCTAAATACAAGACCTTTTTTAATTATCTGGGTATTAGGGGTGCAGCGGATCACAAAACTCTCTTCAGTCACAGATCGAATACACAAATTACAAGCATAGATAAATACAATAGACCAAAGTTACAAATAAATTAAGGTCTAAATCTAGGATTCAGGTAGAGAAATGTAATAATTAAGTGTAAAATACCACTGCATAGTTTTCACTGTATAAATTAAATACAGATTAATGTTTGTTAAAGCTGTCTTTTGGTTTTTTTTATTAGCATTAATGACACAGACAGCAGCATGTTTTTATAGGTTGCTGTCACTTTAAGACCTAACACACGGATCAATACTGATACCTATCCGTTTTCTTTCTGTTTATGTTCAATTCACTTAAGACATAACCGACTGTGTTTACAAGAATACTCGCCTAGATGGTTATTCTGAGATCATTTTGTGTGTCCGTTCGTGCGCAAGGAGACTCAAAATAGTAATCAATTCAGTATTTACACACTGTCGGAAAAGCACCTAAACATTCATGGGCAAGAAGAGAACTCAATTCAGTACTCGCGTGCGGTTATCTGGTGCACAAGTACTGAATTGAGTTATCTTCTTGCACGTGAATGTTTAAATCGGCAAGACTTAGAAACACATGCAAATGATAAACTTTCACTCTATGATGTTAAACTTAATCCACGAATAACATAAAACCATTTGGATCACACATTAGCTAAATCCGTTAAGCCCAAACTATACTTTTTACTTGTATGCAAGGGTCCGCGTACAGCGCACGTGAAGCGAATTTCGCACAGGTGGATTTTTGTACCAGGTCGCACATGCGAATTTTATTTTTTGCAGTAATTAGTTTATCCACAAGGTGGCAACATTGCCCAAGGTAGTTGAAGAAAAACGGCATAAATAGACTGGAATGCATGCAAACTACAGCGACAATGGATGCCTACATAGACGAGAGATTGTGCAAAGAAGTTAGAAAGTACGCTCATTTGTACAAGTGTAGCATGAAATAATACAAAGATGTTTACATCATGTTTTGCTCAAAACTGCGCATGCGTCGAACGCCTGTGTATGCATACGAGTCAAATGAAGTATCCTTTCCAAGGCTGTGCAAGATGAAGTATGCGCAGGGCTTAATTCTATCCGCGTGCGCCAGGGTTTTTGCGGACATCCGCGTGCTTCCCATTTTTTGTGACCGCGCGTACCAGGCTACAAAAACACCAACTGCGCATGCGCTGGAAAAAACAACGTGGACGTCGAATTTTAAGAGAGGCTGTGTAAAGAAGTCGCTACCCGCACTTCTACAATCCGTCATTAAAACAACATAAAGACAGCCAGATGTGCAATAATCCATGTTTGTTTACTGTTCAAGCCGATGTACTGCGCATGTGTGGAACACGTCCGCCGAGCGGACTAGTAAATACAAGTAGTCCGTGTACGTGTCCGAACTGGAGTATTTAACCGAGGCTTTACACCCCTACCAGGTACAATGAATAACTTCATAAACATCTGCCAACATCTATGTTGTTTACTTCACAACCGTGTTATTTTATAGTTTTCAATGTTAAACACTGCATATAATACAAACCAAACAGACACTAATGGAGAAAGTTTCGTGCTTTGGATTAAATAGGAAAATGTTCTACAGCTGTCAAGAATATTGATACTGGGAAAACATCAATGACCAGAAAATACAAGTTCCTGGTAAATGTGTTTTTCCATCATGTGCCACATCACTCTTCCTCATACTTACCAGAAACATAACCCATTCATGTAAATAGCAGACGGGTTAATACACGTCTCCGCTTTCAGTAAAACAAGTACACTTCCTTGTAAATTAATATGAAATTTTATGAATAATATAAATCTTTTCTTTACAACTGCAACTGTATTTGGTAACTACATATATAATTATATGCATACTTTTAGAATAAAAATTGGTAACACTTTACAATAAGGTCACATTAGTTAACATTATTTTACACATTAACTTACATTCACTAACAATGAGCAATACATTTCTTACAGTATTTATTAATTTAGGGACCAGGGTTGATTAATTAAAATTTAATTATTCATTGTTAGTTCATGTTAGCTCAGGTCCATTAAATATTATTGACAGATACACCTTTTGAATTTAATAATGTATAAGTAAATGTTGAAATTAATGTAAACTATTATTAATGAATGCTTTAGAAGTATTTTTAATTGTTAGTTCATGTTAAATAATGTAGTTAACTAATGCTAACAAATGAAACCTTATTGTAAAGTGTTTTATATATATATATACACACACAGTGGGTACAGAAAGTATTCAGACCCCCTTAAATTTTTTACTCTTTGTTATATTGCAGCCATTTGCTAAAATAATTTTTTCCCTCATTAATGTACACACAGCACCCCATATTGACAGAAAAACACAGAATTGTTGGCATTTTTGCAGATTTATTAAAAAAGAAAAACTGAAATATCACATGGTCCTAAGTATTCCTGAGACCCTTTGCTCAGTATTTAGTAGAAACACCCTTTTGATCTAATACAGCCATGAGTCTTTTTGGGAAAGATGCAACAAGTTTTCCACACCTGGATTTGGGGATCCTCTGCCATTCCTCCTTGCAGATCCTCTCCAGTTCTGTCAGGTTGGATGGTAAACGTTGGTGGACAGCCATTTTTAGGTCTCTCCAGAGATGGGTTTAAGTCAGGGCTCTGGCTGGGCCATTCAAGAACAGTCACAAAGTTGTTGTGAAGCCACTCCTTCGTTATTTTAGCTGTGTGCTTAGGGTCATTGTCTTGTTGGAAGGTAAACCTTCGGTCCTGAGCACTCTGGAGAAGGTTTTTGTCCAGGATATCCCTGTACTTGGCCGCATTCATCTTTCCCTCGATTGCAACCAGTCGTCCTGTCCCTGCAGCTGAAAAACACCCCCACAGTATGATGCTGCCACCACCATGCTTCACTGTTGGGACTGTATTGGACAGGTGATGAGCAGTGCCTGGTTTTCTCCACACATACCGCTTAGAAATAAGGCCAAAAAGTTCTATCTTTGTCTCATCAGACCAGAGAATCTTATTTCTCACCATCTTGGAGTCCTTCAGGTGTTTTTTAGCAAACTCCATGCGGGCTTTCATGTGTCTTGCACTGAGGAGAGGCTTCCGTCGGGCCACTCTGCCATAAAGCCCCGACTGGTGGAGGGCTGCAGTGATGGTTGGCTTTCTACAACTTTCTCCCATCTCCCGACTGCATCTCTGGAGCTCAGCTACAGTGATCTTTGGGTTCTTCTTTACCTCTCACCAAGGCTCTTCTCCCCCGATAGCTCAGTTTGGCCGGACGGCCAGCTCTAGGAAGGGTTCTGGTCGTCCCAAACGTCTTCCATTTAAGGATTATGGAGGCCACTGTGCTCTTAGGAACCTTAAGTGCAGCAGAAATTTTTTTGTAACCTTGGCTAGGTCTGTGCCTTGCCACAATCCAGTCTCTGAGCTCTTCAGGCAGTTCCTTTGACCTCATGATTCTCATTTGCTCTGACATGCACTGTGAGCTGTAAGATCTTATATAGACAGGTGTGTGGCTTTCCTAATCAAGTCCAATCAGTATAATCAAACACAGCTGGACTCAAATGAAGGTATAGAACCATCTCAAGGATGATCAGAAGAAATGGACAGCACCTGAGTTAAATATATGAGTGTCACAGCAAAGGGTCTGAATACTTAGGACCGTGTGATATTTCAGTTTTTCTTTTTTAATAAATCTGCAAAAATGTCAACAATTCTGTGTTTTTCTGTCTATGGGGTGCTGTGTGTACATTAATGAGGAAAAAAATGAACTTAAATGATTTTAGCAAATGGCTGCAATATAACAAATAGTGAAAAATTTAAGGGGGTCTGAATACTTTCCGTACCCACTGTATATATGTATTTTTTAAATATATATTTTACAATATTTAATACTTAAATATAATATATATATTTCTAATATAAAATTGAGTATTGAGGAAAATAGTCCATTTAGTAATAGTAATAATACATTTATATATATTATAAATTATTACAAATAAAATAAAGCAGCTAAAACTAAATGAGTATGTAGTAAATTTTTGATCTTCTAATACATTTACAATTTCGTGACTAAATATTTAACTTCCATTATCAAGTAATGTTACGACATACATGTAAGTTTTACAATAAAATGTTCACTATTGTATCATTTTTATAAATGTATTTTAACTATATTTTTTTATATTTTGGAATTGTTTCCTCAATATTCTAATCACAGATAAGCTGCTATTATTATAATATATGTGTGTGTCTCCTAATATGTTCATGATCCCTCATATGATAATATAACTGTATATACTGTATAAGTTTGAAGTGACTCGTGACATCACAGGCGACGCTACACCTTCCAGTTCATTGAAAATCAGCAGGACCTCAGACGAGCCGAATAAATTTCAAAGTAAAAGTCCCTCATAAAGAATAATGAACCCCCGCCCACAAAACCCAAGGACATTTCACTCTCTTAACTGTGCAAACACGGCTGTTAAACAATAAAACATTCAAATATTTGCCAAAACCTCATAACACAACATCTATGTGGAAATTATACGGATATGTGAAGGTGTGTCTTATTTCGCAACCGGAAACGGTCTATGTTAGTGTTAACACGTCAGTACAGATGAACTCATGAGTGAAGCAGGCCGAGAAGTTTCAGGTCAGAAACGTACGGGATTTATCTGGATCCTGGATGTTGATTATTTAATTACAGGCAGAAGGCTTTATCGATACATGATCAGCGCAGGAACACGTTTGGAGAGTCTAAACGGCTGTTTTAGGGAGTTTTGAACAGGCGGAGCGGCGGCGGCTTCTGCTGGTGGAAAATGCCTCTGTTTCCATGGAGGTACTGAAACATGATGCTGAAACATCATAATAACATTTAAATGTTATACATACGACGTCACAGTCACTTTTAATGCAACACTTGACATTTAGAGTCTTTTGAATAGGAATAATGCATCTCTCCTTGCTGTTTTGATGTACATTTACTCATGTATTACTCATGTGACACTGAAGACTGGAGTAATGATGCTGAAAATTCAGCTTTGCATCACATAAATAAATTATATTTTAAAGTATATTAAAATAGATAACCATTATTTTAAATTGTAATAATATTTCACAATATTACTATATATTGTTGCTCAAATAAATGCAGTCTTGATAAGCATAAGAGAATATAAATATATGTCTGTATATATATATATATATATATATATATATATATAAAATATGTCTGTGTATATATGTGTACACGCATATATATATATATATATATATATATATATATATATATATATATATATATATTAGTTTAAATAAATGTTACTATAAAATCATCCAGTAGACTGTGAAAGTCATGGAAATTCACTGGTCAGAAAGTGTGGAAACTGTTTGTTTACTGTAGTCTTTCAGAGACTCTTGGCAAACACCTTCATGAAGCCTCTTAATTACAACTTTCTGAATTTATGTTTGGACGCATTCCATCTTTAATGAAGTGTTCAGCTAGTTCTTATAATCGTCGACTAATCTGTGGTGTCAGGTAACGCAGTAGGGCACTGGGTTTGAATAGGGTTTAGTTTGTGGCGTATGAGGCGATCCTGCTGCAGGCGAGCTCTGTGCACAAAGACCTTCTGTTGGAATGGGATCAGACTCCTGGGACGAGACCTGAGGAATGTCCAAACGACACACACAGGAACGTTCACAGTATTATGCAGCAAAGTTACACTTGATTTATTTCCCAAAGATTCCTGTGTTGCATTTCGACCAGGTTTGTTTTGCAGAAATGTGACATTTTGGTGTTCTTGCAGATCTGGAAATGCATAAAAATAAATAGCATAATTTTGTTTATAATCTACTCTATCTCTCTTCCCTTCAGTTTGTGTTTGTGTGCGGCCCTGTGTGTTCTGCCGGCGGTGCGAGCGGACGCTGAAGATGCTTCACTGCTGGACGGCTGGCAGGACGTGTGGCTCTTCCGCTTGTTCCTCAATGTTTTAGGCTACGCCACCATCATCATCCCTGGATATTTCCTAATCAGCTATTTCAAACGAATCAATTATCTAGAAACAGGTTTGATGGAGTTTCTCATATTTGTTTTGTTTCCAGACCCAAATGTCGTGTAGTCATATACTGCATTTTTGTAAAAACAAAAAGGTTCCATTTGTTCCACATGAACTAACAATGAAAAAATAAGTTATTTATCAATCCAAGTAGTTAATTTCAACATTTACTAATGCATTATTAAAACTAATGTTAACATAGATTCATAAATTGCTCACTGTTAGTTGAAGGGGTCCTCTTGTGCTTTTTTCCATGTTCATCTTTCTTTAGTGTTGCTGTTTGAGCGTGAAAAAGCTCTACAAAGTCCCTCCGGCGGGAGTTACTCTCTATATCAGTGTCAGTGTTTCTGAACTCCCTGAAACGCCTCCATTGTGAATAATTAATATGCAGAATAAAGGAGTGGGGCCTGGTTAAATGAGCTAGTTGTGTGTTGGAACTGGCAGTTATGGTAAGGGGCGGGACATTTCCCCAAACACGCTTAAAGCGCTGACCAATCACAACACACTGCTCCAGCCGACCAATCAGAGCACAGTGCACTTTTCAGAAGGAGGGGCTTCATAGAGACAGGAACTAAACAGAGCGTTACTGACAGACTGGGAAGAGAGGAGCTGCAACAATGGAGAATATGAGGAAAATAATGTTTTTTGAACACTGAAGCATGAAAACATATTCTAGTAGAGCCTAAAACAAAGTAAACATTAAAAGTAATTTTAGTTAATGCATTAACAAATGGGACTTTTTAATGTGAAGTGTTACCATATTTTTCCCACTTATAATTTTATACATAGCTGCTTGCACCAAAATGGTCATATTTTGGTTTTCATTACTACGTTCCATCCTCTCAGCTAAGTAAATTTGTATTTCAACACAGCTTAAAGTCACCTACACAATATTTGATCAACTCCTATGTTCAAAAACTGACTGTTTGCAGAATGTGCTTGACAAACCTGATTCTATACATACTGCTCATGTTTCTGTAGGCCGTGGGATTTGCTTTCCTCTCATAAAGACGTGTGTGTTTGGGAATGAATCTAAAACTGGACTGCTGGATGATGTTTCAACGGCGGCCAGAAACGACTCTGAATCCAGTTCATCAGCTCGACAGGCCTTCAAATTGATCTTCTGTGCTGCTGGACTCCAGGTAACGTCCCTGTGTTACATGTCAGTTTGACGCCACACTGAATAATTTAACTGTGTGCATAAATTAAGTCTTCATCTGTTTTGTGCATCATCCAGGCGTCATACCTGACATGGGGCGTCCTTCAGGAGCGGGTGATGACACGCTCCTACGGCGCCACGGAGGTGGAAGGTAGCGGCGAACGCTTTAAAGATTCCCAGTTTCTGGTGTTCATGAACCGCATCCTGGCCTTGACGGTGTCTGGCCTGTGGTGCGTCCTGTTCAAACAGCCCCGCCATGGTGCGCCTATGTACAAATACTCCTTCGCTTCACTGTCGAACATCCTCAGCAGCTGGTGCCAGTATGAAGCGCTCAAATACATCAGCTTTCCCACACAGGTACAGCATTGCATTCTGGGTACATTAGCAATATGAACATATGGTCACATTTCAGTCTAAAATCAAAAGGAAAAGAAAAAGTATATCATAAGAAGTGTTTTTCATTGACATTATTTTCCTCACTCTTATCCTAAATTCTCATTTACATTAATGCATTTAATCGTTTTACTGATGGGTCATTCAGTGTCAAATCAAGCACATTTTGGAAACTTGCCCAGATAATTCTTTTTTTGATTTTGTTAATATTTTTCTGAAGAAAGACAAACCTAAATAGTAATGAAAGCCACAATATTAAATGCCACCGATGTATATTTACTGAGTAAATCCACCATTTTGTAGAGGGAGTCAAAATGACCATTTTCACCTGAGATTTGGAGCCAAATTAGAGGGGTGTAAAAATGATTTTAGAAAGATGGCAGTTTCATTATTTTATTTTTACACAGAGATTGGTAGATCTATTCGTAAAATCTGTTGACTTTAGCAGTCTTTGTTTGATTATATGCCAACGGTGACTATTCAAAAATGCGAAAAAGTACTTTTCATGTCTTTTTTTCCCCAAAGTTACATGCCTGCAACTCGAGAATTATTAAAGATATCTTAATATCTTTTTAGCTTTTGGTTCTTAACAAACTTTTCTTTTGGTGTCTTAATTTTAAAGGCCCTCGATGGTTCAATCCCAGAGATATTGGGATCTCAATATGGCTCCACGGAATAAATTGTTGAATTGTACACATTTTCAGTGGTCAAAAACCAAATGTGGGTCACTTTTTATACTGATACTTTTTTCTTTTAAAGAGGAGTATCTGAACAACAAATAATGTTAAAACTAGAAATGCATCTTCTTTCCTTCTGTCAAAACAACTGCAACGAACATACCAGTTTTAACTATATTTCAGTGCCATTAATACACTGAAATGGTCATGTTGAGGCACATTAACTTGCTCGCAATAGTTTATTTGTAGAAGATTTTATATTTGAATCGGTTTCAAGGAAATTTGGAAGAAGGGGTTTAGTTTATTTCAACTGATTCTGGAGCTACCAAGAGTTAGTAGACCTGGGGAAAGCAACCGCACCGCCGTAAGAGGCATGGAAACTTTGGAAAAAGAATATTTGTGGTACTCAGACAGTAATGTTGATCTATTTTGATAGAGGCAAACAAGATATATATGAATTTCTAGTGTCAACATTATTTCTACAGACATTCCTCTTTAAAAGAATAAAGAATCAGCAAAGTGACCCACGTGTACAGTTTACCAATTTACTCATTGACCCACACTGAAATTCCCATATCTCTGGGATTGAACCATATAGAGCCTTTAAAATGAAGATACTAAAAGAAAGGTTTGTTAAGAACTAAAAACTAAAAAGGTATTAAGATATCTTTAATACTTCTTGAGTTGCAGACGTACCAACTTTGGAAAACAAACCAAGAAAAGGTGGTTCTCCCCATTTTTGAACTGCCACCGTTGGCATATAATGCAACAAAAATGGCTAAAGTCCGCAGATTTACTAATAGACCTACCAATCTCTGTGTAAAATTAAAATAATGATGCTGCCATCTTTCTTAAGTCATTTTCAGATTTGGAGCCAAATTTCAGGTGAAAATTTTAATTTTGACCCCCTCTACAAAATAGTGGATTACTCAGTAAATGTTCATTCATGGCATTTAATATTTTGGCTTTCATCACTCTTTATGTTAATTATTATTATTTTTTAATTAAAGTTTAATTAAATTTATTATTATTATTAATTCATTAAAATCATAATTTTTTCAATTAATGATGAAAAAATACTTTTAACAAAATTTAAATTTTATATTATATATATATATATATATAAACATTTTTTTGTAATTCCCGTTATTCTTATCTTATTTTAACACATTCTTCAAATGTAATTGATTAAAACAGAATTTGACCATATAGATTTGTAATAATCATAATAATGGTTACTGGCCATGTGTGTCCTACATATCAGTTTCTGGTGACTTTTTTCGACTTTGAAATAGAGGTATTTTTTCACTCAGGATTGTGTGTGATTGGTAGCTCAGCTTGCAGTCAAATGTTTTCATGATGTTTTCATCACAGGTGTTGGCCAAGGCCTCTAAAGTAATTCCTGTGATGCTGATGGGCAAGATTGTCTCGCACAAGAGCTACGAGTACTGGGAATACTTCACCGCCGCGCTGATCTCTGTGGGCGTCAGCATGTTCCTGCTGTCCAGCTCCACCGGCAAACATCCGTCCACCGTCACCACCTTCTCCGGCGTCATCATCCTCGGAGGATACATTGTGTTCGACAGCTTCACCTCCAACTGGCAGGACAACCTCTTCAAATACAAGATGTCGTCGGTGCAGATGATGTTCGGTGTGAATCTCTTCTCCTGCCTCTTCACGGTCGGCTCTCTGCTGGAACAGGGTGCCTTCTTCGACTCGCTCGCCTTCATGACACGCCACTCTGAGTTCGCTTTCCACGCCGTGCTGCTGTCCGTCTGCTCCGCGTGCGGGCAGCTTTTCATCTTCTACACCATTGCGCAGTTCGGCGCAGCCGTCTTCACCATCATCATGACTCTACGGCAGGCCATCGCCATCCTCCTGTCCTGCTTCCTCTACGGTCATGCAGTCACCATGGTGGGTGGCTTCGGGGTGGCCGTGGTCTTCCTCGCCCTTTTCCTCCGCGTCTACGCCCGCAGCCGCATGAAGAAGACCAGCAAGCGGGTGACGCAAACGCCGGTTCAGAAGGTCTAGATGAACAGCAGTCGTTCGGATGTGTACAGATGCCACATTTTCGTGGTTTAATTCGTCTTTTTTGTTTGCTGCAAAACTGTGGGTTTGTATCTTGTAAGGTCAAAAGGTACAGAAAGGGATTACGCTGTATTTCAAAGGGATTTTGGCTCGGCACTTGTGTTGTTGTGTGGGAAATGACTTCACAAACCATCGAGAGAACACAGACTAGTCAGTGAGTGCTGAGCCTTTGATATCTTTGTAATTTGGTACTGAAATACGTTCAGTTTTTCTATTTAAAGTTTGCTTTAAGAAGTTGTTCGAAAGGAATACGAGATGTTGTTCCAGTAGAGATGCTTTAGGAGTGTCTGTGCCACTTGTCTACTTACCCATCCATCTATTCTCATCATATCTGGGTCATATTTCACTACAAAAACAAATAGAATCTAATAATAAAATGTAGTAAACACACGATAGTGTAGCCTTTTTTTCAAGAATCATTACCTTTTTTGCATTATCACATTATTTTCATGAAAACTAAGTATATTTTCAGCCCTAATCATCTTATTGTTATTAATATTATTTTTTATTATTTTTCAAAATATTATTATTACAATATTTTTCACAGTTTTAACATAAATAATCATACTGTATACTGCAATATTTTTATTTTTGTGTGAAAATATGACCAAGGAATACATCCTCAATAACTACGTTTACATGTGCACTAATAATGCGATTTATTTCTAATAATCAGAGAAAGGACTTAATCGTATGCACCCTCATAATTCGATTATAATGTGTTTTTGGCAATATTTGGCAATTATTCTGAAGTTTTTCATCCACTCCGAATCACTAAACTCTCTTAAAGGTAGGGTAACGTTTGGCAATTTCGGAGACGCTAGCAATAGCAAGCTAGCTTCCAAAGCCACGCCTCCTTCAAAACACATGAACGCGAGTATGCAAAGCGTCACGAGAGACGGTGTTAAATTACCTCATGCTGCATATTCATTTCGCCGTTGCCAGAAAAACGCCTAAATGGGTTGCCATTGTAATGACTGTCTGTTTACAACTCTGCATAACCTCAAGAAACGCGCTGATGACGTGTGATGTCTGCGCAAGCGGAGGTATGGAAATACATACGTTGACAGGCAGGTAGGACATCATATCATTGCATTCGGACCTTTTGCAGTTATCCTTTTTTTTTTGTTGTCCTGAGACTTACACAGAAGATATATGTTCATGTTTTAATATTTAGACCACTTGTATTATCGATTGCTATCAAGGGTGTAAAGAGAGTTTAAACCAGAATAACAAAAAGTGTTTATGGAAATAGTATCCTATTTAACACAATTATTAGACGGTGCGAAGAAGGCGGCGACAGCGTAGGAAACTATTGTATGTTATTGTAACCGATTCAAACTTTTAAGTCTGTTGCACTGTTTATCACAGCATTGAATAATATCTAATACGCCAATAGAAATGTGTTTTGCATTTGATGTTAGTGGATTAAAATCAGTAACACCTACTGTATGTTCATTTGTGCATTGCATTGGGTTATGTGAAGAATGGCGGTAAATATTTCTTAGTGAATAATCAGAATAATGAAAATTGGATGTAATCGGTAGGAAAGAGTTTGGTTCGTGTCATGTAAACATCTTACTGCGATGAAGTCCTTACTCTGTTTATTCTAAAAATCACATTATTGGTGCTAGAGCTGCACGATTAATCGTTAAAAGATTTCGATTCAAACACTCACGCCATCTTATTCCTAAACGATTCGCCTCTATTAAACCTTTGACAAGTATGATCACAGCGAACATTCAGATCTGCATTCTGATCCAGAGAGAGCAGTTATCCTTGTATTATAGATATGAAATAATTCATATTATCACAGAAGTATTGGGATAAAAGTTTATAGTTCGGATATAAACACTGATGTCTACAGTAGCGATCAAAATTGAGTAAATCACCTATTGAAAGTAACTTGGCGCTTCAAATAAAGATGATCAATTACATAGTTACACCAGTAGGTGGAGACAAGTGACTGTTAGAAATGTATTTTATTAAGAGATTTGTTGATTCATCCAGTAAGGTAACAAGTGAAGTCATTGAATCATTCACTCAATGCGATTTTAAAAAAAAGAATACTTTCACATTAATTACATTTAAAAAAAAAAAAATAAATAAAAAAAAAAAAAAGGCTAGACTGCAGCAATTAACATTTAGTCAAACATCTAGTATATTACATTATTTTGTTTAGTTGTTTATTCAAAAACATGGGAAAATCATGATCTCTATTTTAAACCAAAAAATCGTGATTCTCAATTTAGAGTCCGGAGTCGTGCAGCTAACTAATAAATAATTTGGCAGTTAAATGGCTCATATCTCCAATGTTTTTTCACCGTCTTATTCCTGCTGTCAGGTGTGCTGTTGTTGTTGGTTATGTGGCGTATCGGTCATATCAAACCAGCATCCATAAACCACCAGTGCCTGTTTGATAAATCTGAGGAATAGGCTTTGTGTAGAATCATTTAAAAGCATTGATACAAACAGTGTTTACAGATTACAGTTTAAAATAGTGAATATGGCTAGTTTGGGTTTTTGAAATGAAACACATCAGTCCTTGTGTAAGTCAATCCTTGTATTTTGATTTTGGGGTGAAATATGAGCTGAACCAGTTCTTGGCCAGTTTTGCTAGATTCACTCTTAAAGCAGGTTTGACTATTTGAAGACTAACATAAATGTTCATCTATGCACTAAAGATGTCATTTACTTTCCCTCATGTCGCACCAAACCCGTATTTCTTTTCCATAAAGAAACCATCATTCCATCATTTATGGACGTCTTGTATGGCTTCTTAGAGCTTTGTTGTATTGGAATAAAAAATGACTTTTCTGCCTAATTCTGCCTTTTAAGTCATACAAGTTTAGAATGACATGAGGGTGAATAATGACAGAATGTTAATATTTTGCTGAATTGTCCCTTTAAGAGGCGTGGCTTCTGTCAGTGGAGTTTGTGGAACAGGATTGTTCTGCGTTTTTTTTTTTTTTTTTTCCCAGTCACTGAAAATTGTCTCCTGTGCTGTAAGAGCCTGAAAGGGAAGCTCCACGCTATGAGTCTGTTCATATTTCTATTAATTATCTACCATTAAAATATATACAGCAGTGATAGGACAGATTAAGTAACAGCCACCAATCCAGTTTTACAGTGTGGTACGATTCACATACACGTGTTTATTTTTAGGGTTTGGTTGAAGGAGATTTGAACACATTTGCTCTCGAGCTTCACAATACTAATGGCGTCCTGTGACAGCCTTTTTTCATTTTTGCTGTTACATGTTTTTTATTTGCATGTGCAATAATAATCTGCCTTCTATCATGCTTGTTTACCAAAATATTAAGGTGAAATCTCACTTTTGTCCAGAATCTACATCCTTTCGCATGTTACAGAGTTATTTTTAAACCCTAACCAGGAATAAAACTAACCTTTTTTTTTTCCTTTTCTTTTTTTTTTTCTAACACTTTACAATAAGGTCCCATTAGTTAAGTTAGTAAAGACGTTACACAACATTAACTAACAATGAGCAATACATTTGTTACAGTATTTATTCATATTTGTTAATGTTAGTTAATAAAAATACAGCTGTTTATTGTTAGTTCATGTTCAGGTCCATTAAATGATGATAACGGATACAACTTTTGATTTTAATAATGTATTTTTAAATGTTGAAATGAACATTAAGGTTAAAAATGCATTAAAAGTATTTTTCATTGTTAGTTCATGTTAAATAATGGAACCTTACTGTAAAGTTTTTTGTTTTTTTTTTTGTCTTTTTTTTTAACACAAATCATCATAATTAAAGCATTATTTTTATTATTATTATATTAGTATTCCTTATATATATAATTAGTAAAGCATTACCAGGTGAACCTCATGAAAACAGGTTGAAGAAAATTTAGATTTATAATGAAAATGAAGCTTATTTTAGGACCATCAAGGTTTTTTTTTTTTTTTTTTTTTTTTGCATTATGACATTTTCATGACATTTACATTATTCTCAAAGGTGATTCTATGGAAGTTTGTTTCTGCCACAGAATAAAATAGGCCTTTTTTTTTTTTCTTTTCTCAGTTCAGACTTTATTGCTCAGAACTGTGAGATTAAAACTCACAATTGCAAGTTATAAAGTCTGAATTTCAAGATATAAACTCACAGTTGCGAGGGGGAAAAAAATTAAAATTACTTTTATTATTTTTTATTCGGTGGAGGAATCAAGCTTCCATATGATTCTCATACATAAATTTTAATTAAATCAGAAACATTTCATTTATTATTTATTTAAAAAAATAATTTAAACTAAAACATCAATACTATAAACTGTTCATGTACTAAAATCCATTACAGTATTTTTCCCATTATTGGGAAGAATTCTGCTTTATTGTCATGAAAAATGTAATGCTCCTAAATTACCTTTAGTGAAAAATTAATGTCTGTTTTTTTTCTTTTTGATTTTGGGGTGAAATATGACCTGAACATGTTCTGTGAGATTCACTTTACCAGCCTGCCATGAGGTTTTGTTTTCTGTCCTCTGTAATATTAATTTCTTGTAAAGGCCCATAAATGTTTGGGAGGATCATTTGTCTGTCAGTCTGATCACTCAGATAAATGTGTCGTTTCCTGCCTTTTAATGTGAAGGATGTGTCTGGCTACCTAATTAATAGTCTTATTAACTTTGTTTTAGGGTTCATTTGTTTATATTAGATTAAATTAATTTGATCACATGACCAAACTGTCTCGGATGTGTGTTTCATCCTTGCTTTCCTCCTTTTTGTTTCCTTGTACTCATGATGATGATAAAGTCATCAGCACTGCTAAATTACATGTTATTTTACACGTCATGAAGAGTCTCTTGAGTTTGCGTGTGTGTTAATGAGGTCGCTGATATAATATTGAGCTGCAAGCTGATATAAACGAATAAAAGCAGAATCCATCAGTTACAGTCATTTGACCACAAATTCAATCTCGTGCTTGTTATAAAAGAAAAGTTTCAATATCACTGCCAGTAGAAAGATTCAAATCTTTCTGTGATTAACTGGAAAGGTATACAAAACTGATTATGTACTCTGATTTTAGTCAGAGTCTCTCTTCTTTTTATGTCATTTATCAGATGATGAATGAACACTGAGTTCACTCGAAACCACAGCCTGTGTCGGGGATGTTTATGCATGTCTGGTCTCGTACACTAAAAATATTGTATAATATATGATTATTATTTAGAAATTGGTGTAGAAACCATTTTCACTTAGAAAACAGTCACTTTATTTTTGGATCACACTTGGTACCTTCACAGTCAAAAGTGACCGAAGCCTTGAAATCAATGTAAAATATTTTTGTTCAATAATATTTTATGATTATTATTTAGAATTTTGAGGGGATTTTATGATACTGTGCAATATTTATACAATATTTTTAGCCATTTTTTCCCCCATTAAACTAATTTTTTTTTTTTTAAGAATTTTTAATTATTTTTCAA